>WAAF01004116.1:11448-24956 GCA_013400475.1 Tricholaema leucomelas | reverse complement strand
GAAATGGTCCTAGTTTGACTTTGGTGAATGGAAATAATGCAACACAAAGAGGGTTAAATTTCAGATTTACAATGAGCCAAAGTTCACTAGGTCATTAGCACAGAAAATAAGTTTTCAGAGCGCTCATGAATCTATAAGAAACAGAAACTATGGAACCTAATTTACCTTACTCTGAATACCATTACAGGATGCACCACTGAGCATTCAGGTGCTGTCTTTAGTGGCAATACAGAATAAACCTAAATGACTTTAATTTAATTTTAAAAATGAAAAATAATAGCATTCCTAATTACCTTCAGGAATAATGTTGCTTTCAAAGTGTAGATTCACAATTAAAAACTGCTCGTTTCTTAAAAGCATCAACTAATGCAGAGATATACAATGCATTTGTAATTCATAATTCTTGAAGACCTAACTACTCAAATAAAATAGAAGCAGTAGAGTTGAAAATTTTCTCATTTCTGCAGCTGTGAAAAATGCATCACTAGGAAAATCATTTAAATATTAGAGTCTGTTAACATGAGACCGTCAATTTGTACAGCTCAATCTGCCTGTATATATTTATGAAGCTTATAAAGCTCTGAGAAACATCCAATCAAGGATTAGTTTAACACATATGTGAAGGCAAAAGAACAATCTCTCCATTCTCTCAGGTATTCTCTGTTCTTATCAATGTGGTCTTCCTTTTGCAAAGATACCTTTAGCCTTCAGTAGCAAAGTCACAGACTACTTTCAGCACATTAGTTTTCAGTATCTAACCTAAGTGATTCTACTCCTGGTTTTATAAAGATTAACATAACAATATTACCAAAAGAACTCTGAATTCAGCAATGTGATTGCCTTGAGCAATACCTCTGAGATACACTTAAATTATGAAAAGAGTAAAATCAAAAGGACTTGTATCTGGGTTTGCATATGAAAAGGTAGTTTTGTTTTGAACTGTGCATACTTCAGTAAAGACAAGGTCATGTTGCAAATATTAAGCTTGTAAATATTGTTGTGGGGCTTTTTTATAAGGCAAGATTTCGACATATCTTCATGTCTTTTGTATCATCCCACAATCATTTTTTGGTAGGTCTTCATATACAGTTTTGGCAGTGTAACTGAATGGAATGAAGCTGATGAAACTGTAGATTTTGGGTTGAGACCACAATTTGAAGATTTTTTTTTTTTCCCTCATGTTTACTTTCTTTCACCAATTGATTTGGATTGGATGGGACCATCAAAGGTCATCTTGTCAACCCTCTCTGCAGTGAGCAGACACCTCTAACCAGATCAGGTTGCCCAGGACACTATCAAGTCTGATCTTGTATGTATGCAGGAATGGGACCTTGACCACATCCCTGGGAAGCCCATTCCACTAATTTACCACTCTCATAAAGAACTTCCTCCTAATGTCCAACCCATATCTAACCTGCTCCAGTTTCAAACCACTGCTGCTTGTCCCACCACTACAAGCCCTTCTGAACAGTCCTTTCCCAGCTTTCATATAGGTTCCCTTCAGATACTGCAACACAACTACAAGGTCTCCCCAGAGCCTTTTCCTGCCTGAACAGCCTCAATTCTTTCAGCCTGTCTTCATAGGAGAGATGCCCTCTGATAATCTTGGTACTCCCGCTCTGGAAGTGATCCATCAGGTCTGTGCCCTTATGTCGAGGGCCCAAGCGCTGGACACAGTACTTCAGGTGAAGTCTCACTACAGCAGAGTAGAGTGGCAGAATCACCCGTTTCAACCTGCTGGCCGTGCTTCTTTTGATGTAGCCCAGGATGTGATTGGCCTTTGCGGCTCCAAGTGCACGTTGTTGGCTGATGTCCAGCTTCTCATTCACCGATACTCACAAGTCCTTTTCTGCAAGGCTGTTTTCAATATCATCATCCTTTAGTCTGTGTTGATATAGAGGGCTGTCATGACCTAGGTCCAGCACTTTGCCGTATTGAACTTCACAAGATTCACCTCAGCCCATGTCTCCAGCCTAAGTGCCCCTGGCTGGCATCCCATCCTTCAGTCTTATCAGTCACAGCACTCAGCTCAGTATGATCTGCAAATCTGCTGATGATGCACTTAATCTTTCTCTCTGTATCACTGATGGAGATATTGAACAGTACAGATCCTTGAGGTACATCACTTATCACCTGCAGTTGTCACCTGACATTGAGCTATTGACCACTACCATATGTATCGTCCAAGCAATTTCTTATCCACTGGACAGTCCATCCAACAGATCTGTGTCTCTCCAGCTTAGAGAGAAGGATATTGTGGGAGACTGTGACAAAGGCTTTACAAAAGTCAAGACAGATGACATCTGGTGGTCTTCCCTGGTCCACTGATGTAGAAAACTTCTAGTTGATCAGCCAGAACGAACGCTCGGTGAACTCATGCTGGCTGTCTCAAATCACTTCCCTGTCACCCATGTGTTTCAGTGTAGTTTCCAGGAGTTTATTCCATGATCTTCCCAGTCAGACGTGTGAGACTGACAGGTTGGTAATCTCCAGGGTCTTCTTTTATACCTTTTTCAACATTGCACATTTCCCTTCTTTGAGTCTCCAGGGACTTCACCTGACTGTCAGGACTTTTCAAATATTATAGAGAGTGCCTTTGCAGCTACATCAGCCAACTCCTTCAGAACTCTGGGATTGGTTGGACTGGATGATCTTTGAGTTTTCTTCCAAATGGATGTTTTCTGTGATTTTGTGTATCTCATTAGGTCACATAGCTGTATCTATGTTGAGATTTCTCAGGTGGTCCTGAACTTGATCTTCCCTTTAATGTGGGAGGGACTTTACTCCACTGGTCCATCGACCTGGGAGGAGGTATGGAGCAAGACCAGAAGTAAAGTCTGAGGTAAAGAGTTACTCAGTACCTTAGCCTTCTCCTTGTTTGCTAGCACCAGTTCTCCATTCTCCTTCCTCAAGGTAAGTATGCTTTCTTTAACCTTCCTTTTCTGGTTGATGTACCTGTAGAAGTACCTATAGAAGTCCACGTTATTCTTTGCAACCCTTTCAAGGTTCAGCTCTAGCTGTGACCCAGCCTTCCTGACTTCATCCCTACATGACTGGGCAGTGTTCCTATACTCTTGCTTTTTCTTTTGATCAGCAGGTCTCTCTATTCAGCCATGCCAGTCTCTTCCATTTTTGGCCTGATTTCTTGCACGTGGGGATTGAGAGATCTTGTTCTTAAAAATCTGCTGGCTGTGTTCTACTCCCTTTTTCTTGAAGATTTTTTTCCCATGGAATTGCACTGACTAACTCCCTAAAATCAAGAGTCCTTATTCTGACTCTCTGACTCTTACGGACTGCAAACTCCAACGGTGCATGATCACTGCAGCTCAGGCTGTCATCAATCTTGACATCACTGAGGAGTTCACTTGTGTTTGTGACCATCACATGTACGTGTATCTGTCTAGTGCAAGACAATGAAGTGTTTTAACAGATAATAAATGCTGTTAGATTTTAATACAATTTAAAACACTAATGCTAATTCAGCAAGATCTATTAAAGAACTGAGAAGTTTTACTTCAAAGAAACAAAACTATATGGAAATTTCAGCTCAGTCAAAACCAGAAAGAGCTTTTTTTTTAATTGTGAGATAACATGAACCTGGAACTACCTTTAAAAGTGTTTGTTTTTTTTTTTTTCTCTGCTACTGTTTAACCTTGATCAGAGATAATAGCAAGCAATCAAAGTTATAGCTAGGAGATTTTGTTCTGTCTAGAGGGGTTTTTCTTCTGCTTCACTGAACTTTTCTGCAGCATTTTTTTCAATCCTAGATTCCCTTGATTATCCTACTTTAGTGGAGTGGTTTAAATCCTTAATTGAGTATGATTATGTAAATCCTATTTTTTTAATTTCAAATGTGTCTGGTATGTATTGTTATGTTCAGGTTACCTGGATCCAAATATTATTAAATAAAGAAAAAAATCTTGTTATTTTCACTGTGAAGAGTATAGTTTATGAATAAGAGGCAAGGCTTTCTTACTAACAAAACTGTCAGTTGTCCCATGTAATTCCATTCTATTTCAGCAAAAACAAAAACCATCAGAAAGAAACTAGAAACTTTGCATGTGCTGTAAAAAAAAACATCAGCAGCATTTCAAATTGACCTAAGCAACTCCTTCAGTCTAAGGCTAAGACTGAAATACTATAAAAGTAAAGCAGGTAATACTGTAAGCTTACATTGGCTGCTTTCTGTATCTCTTAAATTTCTTGAGCACTTATAACCAAAGATATGCTCCTCCTTTTCCAAATTAAACACATCCCCTAAGCTCCTGAAGGGTTTTGATGCTGCTTTCTCATCCTGTGTGGGAGGCATAGAAAGCTTTTGTTACCATTCTCTGCCTCCCTTAAACTTGAGAGGCAAATTTTAATTTAAGATGCAAACACCACGTTACTCAATTTCCTGGAAATGCAGGGATTGGCTTAACCAAGGCTGTTCACCTGTTAGGAGAAATGGCCTGTCTCCTCACTGGCTGCCATTTCTCTGTGTCACTAAATATATTAATACGAAAGCCTTTAAAAAACCCCAACTAAATAAAATACACAGAAAAGGGTTGGGGGAGGGAGGGAAGTAAAATGTTGTTATGTGTTTAGGTCAGCAGAATTGTATCTGAATTATAAAGATGCAAAACCAGATATCTAAGAGTTTGTTTGCAAGAGCTTTTTGTTTGATAGAGTGATTCTTTTTCTTTAAATGCTCAGTTCATTTCAAAGAGATCTGCATATCTTTGCATAGATATTGAAAACCCACACTCTAGCAGACAGTGTCAGTGTAAACACATGTTAAGGAAAATGCTGATTATTCCAAGGTTAAAAAAACAAAAGGACACCAGAAAATAAGTGTTTTTCTTGATTTGATTGAACCTGAACATTGTTTTTTACTACTTCTATTCTTCTTTTGCTTAAATATCAATAAAAAGCATAAAAATGTCTGCCTTTTTTTTTTTTTTTAAGTGTGAAACTTTTCAAATTAAGAATGATAATAAAAATCTGTAATATACTAATAGATTTTAACTACTTAAGTAATGTTAGTGGAGTTATTCCTCCTTCCAGGTATTTAAATATTGAACTAGTATCGATAATTTTCCTTACATTCCAGTCCTCTGCCATAACAGACATATTTTGAGGAAAATCATTGTGTTAGACAATGTCAGACAAATAAAGGAGATCAATAAAAACTTGGGCACGGGGAACAGAAAAAGCCCCCTTATTCATGGGAGAGCACTACTCTTGATTTTTCTGAAATGAAAGAATATAGAACCAGAGTATGTGTTAGCAAAACCTACCTGGACATCGCTTTCTTTGAATGAGGCGAGAATAGTAAACATGGGTTTGAGATCATGCATCTTTTGTATGTACATAAGTATTTCAATTGAGGCCAGAAGGTGTGCAGTACCTGAGAACTAACTGGCAATTTGGTTATGCAAATTGTTTTTTGATTCCAAATGAATATTGCTCCTTTCCAAAAATACACACAACTATGTTAGTGTTTCTCTTTCCACTCAGTAATTAAATTTGGCCACTGAAGCACAGAGAAAGGATTAGCTTGTTTAGGGGGACAGAACAGTCTCTTCCAGTGCTTTAAAAGGAATGTGTTGGCCACATATGTGATTGAAAATGCACATTCTTTTTGTGAATAACAGATATATTTTTTCCTAGAATTGGTGATCTGATCAATTTTGCAGTTTTTAATTTTTTTTTTCATTTGGATTATTAAAGATAGGGAACAGTGCATTTTTCATGGAGCAGTTGTGAATTTGAAAACTATGCTTTTTGTGATACATTTCATGAAATCCTAGAACCATAGAGCATCTTAGGTTTAAAGAGACCTAAAAAGATCATGTAGTCTAATCATTCATGGGAAAAAGAGTATGGATACAATTAGGACAGCAGCTGCAATAACCCCTTGTTTGGGGTTAAGAGTCTCCAAAGCTGCCTGACAGAAAGGGAGTGTTGTTCAATAGTCAGCTGAACATGAGCCAGCAGTGTGCCTGAGTAGCCAACAAGAGCAACAGTATCCTGGCCTGTATCAGGAATAGTGCGATCAGCAGGACCAGAGAAGTGAATGTTCCACTATATTCAGATGTTCCACTATATTCAGCACTGGTGAGGCCATACCTTGAGTACTGTGTTCAGTTTTAGGCTCTTGCACTATAAGAAAGACATTGAGGTGCTGGAGGTCCAGAGGAGGGTGGTAAAGCTCATGAGGGTTCTGGAGTACAAGTCTTACGAGGTGAGGGAGCTGAGGTTTTTTAATCTGAAGGAGGCTGACAGGAGATGTTATTGCTCACTACAACTATCAGAAGGGAGGTTGTTGTGAGGTGGGTTTTAGCCTCTTCTCCGAAGTAACTAGTGATAGAACATGAAGAAGTGGCATCAAATTACACCAGGTGAGATATATGTTGGACATTAGAAAAAACTATACCTAAAGAGTTGTCAGAGACTGGTATCAACTGCCCAGAGAAGTAGTTGAGTCACTGAACTTGGATGTATTTAAAAGCAGTTTAGATGTGGTGCTAAAGCATATGGTGGAATACTGGCCCTGGTAGAGTTAGATAATGGTTGGATTAGATATTGAAAGTCTTTTCCAACCATAGTGATTCCGTGATTCTGTTAAAGTGGCTGCAAAGGATGGCCATGAAAATGATCAAAGAGCTGGAGCACCTCTGCTATGAGAGACTGTCCAGCGTGGAGATGAGAAGGCTCCAGGGAGGTATTACAGCAGCCTTCCAGTACTTAAAAGGGGCTTACAAGACAGCTGCAGAAGGACTTTTTGCAATGGCATGTAGTGATAGGACTAGAAGTAATGGCTTCAAAGTGGAAAAAGCTAGATTTAGATTCAACATTAAGAAGAAATTCTGGGTGGTGAGGCACTGGAGCAGGCTGCCCAGAGAAGCTGTGGAGTCTCCAGCACTGGAAGTGCTCAAAGTCAAGTTGGATGGGCCTTGAGCAACTTGTTCTAGTAGGAGATGTCCCTGACCATGGCAGGGGATTGAACCTAAATGATCTTTAAGGTCTCTTCCAACCCAAACCATTCAATGATTCTGTGTCTGATTCTATGACTCTCTTGGTCTTGGTGTCTGCACAGCTGTTTCCAACTGTATTTCTTACTTTGCTCTCTCATAGTTGCTGTGCAACATTTTTCACACTTTCTTAAACATTTTATCACAGAGGCACCACCATTTCGGGTAAGGACCCAGCTATGTCTTCTGGTGCACGTACTGGATCTGGCTGGAACTAGCTGGGTCCATTGCAAGGTAGCTTCAGATCTCTTCTTAGAGAGGTCACACCTACAACACAACCCCACCCTTTTAAAAACTCAGTGGCAATGCTCAATACAGATATGGTCACATGTGACGGAATGGTAACAAATCTACTTGTCAGCATACTGTAAAGCAAACAAAATAAATTGAAGACTCAAGAATTATAAGTAGTCATCAGACTGCTTTACGGGATTATGTGGTATTTGTTTGCTGGTTTATACTATGAAAGCAGATTTTACTGTATGCCCAAGACAACCCATGATATTTAGCTACAGTAATGCTAACAATACTGGTTTTCAGTGTTTCATTAATTTGAAATTAAGTGTGATGAATATTTGCCCTTTCTGGGTGAGTTTATTTTAAGAACTGTGTAGATAGTACATTGTGAACATGTGGTAATCAAGATTGTACTTCATATCAGCAAGATGGTACTTTATGCAAACGTAGTTTTCAGCAGCAGAATTTCATCATTAATACTCCATTCTCTGAAGGTCAAGGTGACACACTGACCAGTGTCAACTTGAGTTTTATAGTTTCTGTAGCTAGTAAAGCTATCCCAGACCAACGAGGATTGAAAATGAGTCTCAGTGTCCAATGGAAGATCCTTTAGGCAATGAATTTTGATTGTTCTGCTCATAAGAGAATGCAAACTATATGAAAAGAGGAACTTGAAATGTCCCCTGATCCTATTAGAGGGTCATTATTCCAGGTCATGAATACATTGCACTGGTGATGTACCATAATAAATGCTGACAACTATGAAGTACCAATTATGAAGACAGTCAAGTAACAGCCAGGGTTATACACTACACGACTCATTTATAAAGTAGTGCACAAAAAATGAGTGCAATTGAAAGTTGATACATACATATGGAAAAGGATATCTTTGTGTTCATATCTTGTATACAAGTCCTTCACTTAAAAGGAAGAGCCTTCTGTAGAATTTAGGATATGTATTTATTTGTTATTGAATAGCTTTTGGAGAAGGAGCTGACATAAGGTCCATAAGAATCAACAACTGTCAGCTCTTTCAAGACAATATATGTGCCTTCCTTCAAATGTTATTACATGAAACATTTTGCATTTTATTATATTAATACCCTACTCTAATTAACATATTTTAAAAGTGGCTTTTGTCAGAGCGCTACCAAATAGGACTGAAGCTCTTTCAGAGATGCTCTGAATGCATCACATGTCTAAAAGCTAGAGAAGGTTGTGTAAATTATAGCCAACAGTGTGGTAGAGGTATCATCCTCTGTATCACAGGTTACTTCTAAACCCATTTTAGAGGCAGAATGCTTTAAACTAGCACAGCTATCCATTCTAATACTTTATCTTCAGAAACATAGATTGTAGCCTATTCTTCTTGGAACACTTTCTAATTTAGTGACAATATCTTGAATCTTATTATGAGATCATTTTTCATTCTCAATTAAATGTTATAGGAAAAAAACAGATCTATTAGAAGCGGACAAAGTCCTGGGATTTTTCACTATTAGACCAAAATTTTGGGAAAAAAATTCATATTGGAATTAAGTTTAATACAAGGCTGTATTTTGATTGAAGAACAGCTGTAAGTTTGCTTCTAACTACAGTGACAGTCATTATTCGTACAAATGTCTCTACTCCTTCAAAGTTTTGCTTAGTTAATTGAGTGAGGTCAGAACATAGACTGTCTCCATCTCAGGCTTTAATGCAGAGCTGATGTGTGACTCCAGTGATGCCTGCACTTTAACTCACATTTGGCTTAANTGATCAAAGAGCTGGAGCACCTCTGCTATGAGAGACTGTCCAGCGTGGAGATGAGAAGGCTCCAGGGAGGTATTACAGCAGCCTTCCAGTACTTAAAAGGGGCTTACAAGACAGCTGCAGAAGGACTTTTTGCAATGGCATGTAGTGATAGGACTAGAAGTAATGGCTTCAAAGTGGAAAAAGCTAGATTTAGATTCAACATTAAGAAGAAATTCTNTAAATAGATATTGGGTTTTTTTTCCAACTCAGGGTCAACAATAAAATTTGTGTAGGAGACCCTAAGTTGAGCCTTGCAAAGAACTTAGATCTGTCTCCTGCTCTATCTGTGTCAGACTGGGATGTAGCTTTGTTGTTATCATCTAGTTCATTGTGAAAGGGCCTTCAGCTAGAATCTCAGATATGAGATACATTTTCTTAAAGCCTTTTCTTGAAACAGCTTCATAAAGTTATTTCTACAGTGTTAGTTTGAAGGATAATGAGTAGCATCATGTTTGTCATCTTGCACAAAACCATCAAGAAAATTGGTTTTCAGGATCAAGTCTAATAAATGAGGCTACAGAGATAGAACAAGTACACTTTAAAAGGTCTAGGAAGTCTGATTACTAGTTGTCATTAAAAATTAATGTCTGCAAAGGAGGGAAGCAATCATCCTAAAAGGAAATTTTTGCAAATGTAGTTATCTGATATGTGGATGTGGATATAAAAAAAATGTGACCACTGTTGAACTGAAAAAGAAAAATGTTTACCAGCTGATAGAAGCAAAGTAAGAATACTCTTTGAAGATGACAAGAAGTTCACCATACATTTATGAGAATTTGTAAATTTCTTCCTGCCAAACTAGATTTAGCCCTGAATAGGAAAATTTTCTTGATGATTGAGGACACCCCAGAGGTTGATGCACATCTAAATAGTCAGCAGAGAGCTATGTGAGGGAGCAGTCAGCTGCACCATATCTATGTGCTACAGTTTGGTTGTAAGCAGGAACATGATAGTGAACGAGATAAGAACAACTACCAAAACCTTTCAAGATTCCTGGTGGCTTTTCTGCTGAACTTATTTTAAGGGGAAAGTATGCATATTGTAACACCTTTCTTTCTTTTTATCTCTTGTACAAGTATGAGACAAAAGCAGTGTTTTTCTTACTTAAACTCAGATACCACATATACAGATATACTCAGATACCAAATGCAGATTCAAGCACTGAAAAAACATGTACATGAATTGCATTGAAGAAATAAATTGAAATATGAGCCTAGATTGGAATTTAACCAATATTTCTGTCTGGTTTACAGTGACAAGAGACTTAATGACTTAGAATAAAAAACCCAAAAGAAGATACATGGCATCAGAAAATGTAGTTAGCTAGCGAAGAGACATGCTTATATTGTTGAGCAATTTTGTTTGCTTGCTTTTAATTTTTACTCTGCATTTCTTTTAAAATGCTACAGTCTCTAGTGCTAGATCTTTTGTCCAAATAATAATTTGATGTTGAAGTAAACTTGATCAAGATCACTTGAGACCATCAGCTGCACAATTTCAATAACATTAATTTCTGTAAGGAATGGATTGATATCTGCAATCTGACTTTATTTGTTTTGGGGTTTTGTGCTTAAAAGGACTAATTGTAAGTAAAAGGTAACAAGTATATCTAGTGGTAAGAACAAAATGTAACACAAATTCTTATGTTTTGTCACACAAAGCACATATTTTACTTCAGTTTTCCTCATCTGGTATCTTTCTGTTTTTCAAATGCAATAAATGGCAACCTATCATATCATACAACCTGCATTGTCCTTTCCAGCCTTGCACTGTTATTGTCAATTTCTGATTACTATGTCTATGAAGCATATTAGTTTAGGAGACAGCATAGAAATAAAACATCAGAATGGACAGCTTTCAATATGTATGTCCCTCACCTTGACTTCCATTATTCAAGCACAGGCATTCAGCTAGCACAAATGCTCTCTGGCTACTGAAAAATGAAGGCAATGACTCCCCCTTGGCCTTCTTTCTGTACATCGTTCATAAGATACTATCAACACAAATGTGTCAGTGCAATTCATCACTCAGCCTTGCTGTCCTATCTTGGTGATGCCTGCTTTCTCTAGGCTACTGCCACAGGCTTTCTCTTTCAGTCTTGTAGAAAGNTGGCCCTGGTAGAGTTAGATAATGGTTGGATTAGATATTGAAAGTCTTTTCCAACCATAGTGATTCCGTGATTCTGTTAAAGTGGCTGCAAAGGATGGCCATGAAAATGATCAAAGAGCTGGAGCACCTCTGCTATGAGAGACTGTCCAGCGTGGAGATGAGAAGGCTCCAGGGAGGTATTACAGCAGCCTTCCAGTACTTAAAAGGGGCTTACAAGACAGCTGCAGAAGGACTTTTTGCAATGGCATGTAGTGATAGGACTAGAAGTAATGGCTTCAAAGTGGAAAAAGCTAGATTTAGATTCAACATTAAGAAGAAATTCTGGGTGGTGAGGCACTGGAGCAGGCTGCCCAGAGAAGCTGTGGAGTCTCCAGCACTGGAAGTGCTCAAAGTCAAGTTGGATGGGCCTTGAGCAACTTGTTCTAGTAGGAGATGTCCCTGACCATGGCAGGGGATTGAACCTAAATGATCTTTAAGGTCTCTTCCAACCCAAACCATTCAATGATTCTGTGTCTGATTCTATGACTCTCTTGGTCTTGGTGTCTGCACAGCTGTTTCCAACTGTATTTCTTACTTTGCTCTCTCATAGTTGCTGTGCAACATTTTTCACACTTTCTTAAACATTTTATCACAGAGGCACCACCATTTCGGGTAAGGACCCAGCTATGTCTTCTGGTGCACGTACTGGATCTGGCTGGAACTAGCTGGGTCCATTGCAAGGTAGCTTCAGATCTCTTCTTAGAGAGGTCACACCTACAACACAACCCCACCCTTTTAAAAACTCAGTGGCAATGCTCAATACAGATATGGTCACATGTGACGGAATGGTAACAAATCTACTTGTCAGCATACTGTAAAGCAAACAAAATAAATTGAAGACTCAAGAATTATAAGTAGTCATCAGACTGCTTTACGGGATTATGTGGTATTTGTTTGCTGGTTTATACTATGAAAGCAGATTTTACTGTATGCCCAAGACAACCCATGATATTTAGCTACAGTAATGCTAACAATACTGGTTTTCAGTGTTTCATTAATTTGAAATTAAGTGTGATGAATATTTGCCCTTTCTGGGTGAGTTTATTTTAAGAACTGTGTAGATAGTACATTGTGAACATGTGGTAATCAAGATTGTACTTCATATCAGCAAGATGGTACTTTATGCAAACGTAGTTTTCAGCAGCAGAATTTCATCATTAATACTCCATTCTCTGAAGGTCAAGGTGACACACTGACCAGTGTCAACTTGAGTTTTATAGTTTCTGTAGCTAGTAAAGCTATCCCAGACCAACGAGGATTGAAAATGAGTCTCAGTGTCCAATGGAAGATCCTTTAGGCAATGAATTTTGATTGTTCTGCTCATAAGAGAATGCAAACTATATGAAAAGAGGAACTTGAAATGTCCCCTGATCCTATTAGAGGGTCATTATTCCAGGTCATGAATACATTGCACTGGTGATGTACCATAATAAATGCTGACAACTATGAAGTACCAATTATGAAGACAGTCAAGTAACAGCCAGGGTTATACACTACACGACTCATTTATAAAGTAGTGCACAAAAAATGAGTGCAATTGAAAGTTGATACATACATATGGAAAAGGATATCTTTGTGTTCATATCTTGTATACAAGTCCTTCACTTAAAAGGAAGAGCCTTCTGTAGAATTTAGGATATGTATTTATTTGTTATTGAATAGCTTTTGGAGAAGGAGCTGACATAAGGTCCATAAGAATCAACAACTGTCAGCTCTTTCAAGACAATATATGTGCCTTCCTTCAAATGTTATTACATGAAACATTTTGCATTTTATTATATTAATACCCTACTCTAATTAACATATTTTAAAAGTGGCTTTTGTCAGAGCGCTACCAAATAGGACTGAAGCTCTTTCAGAGATGCTCTGAATGCATCACATGTCTAAAAGCTAGAGAAGGTTGTGTAAATTATAGCCAACAGTGTGGTAGAGGTATCATCCTCTGTATCACAGGTTACTTCTAAACCCATTTTAGAGGCAGAATGCTTTAAACTAGCACAGCTATCCATTCTAATACTTTATCTTCAGAAACATAGATTGTAGCCTATTCTTCTTGGAACACTTTCTAATTTAGTGACAATATCTTGAATCTTATTATGAGATCATTTTTCATTCTCAATTAAATGTTATAGGAAAAAAACAGATCTATTAGAAGCAGACAAAGTCCTGGGATTTTTCACTATTAGACCAAAATTTTGGGAAAAAAATTCATATTGGAATTAAGTTTAATACAAGGCTGTATTTTGATTGAAGAACAGCTGTAAGTTTGCTTCTAACTACAGTGACAGTCATTATTCGTACAAATGTCTCTAC
>WAAF01004116.1:0-11233 GCA_013400475.1 Tricholaema leucomelas | reverse complement strand
GAGGGAAGCAATCATCCTAAAAGGAAATTTTTGCAAATGTAGTTATCTGATATGTGGATGTGGATATAAAAAAAATGTGACCACTGTTGAACTGAAAAAGAAAAATGTTTACCAGCTGATAGAAGCAAAGTAAGAATACTCTTTGAAGATGACAAGAAGTTCACCATACATTTATGAGAATTTGTAAATTTCTTCCTGCCAAACTAGATTTAGCCCTGAATAGGAAAATTTTCTTGATGATTGAGGACACCCCAGAGGTTGATGCACATCTAAATAGTCAGCAGAGAGCTATGTGAGGGAGCAGTCAGCTGCACCATATCTATGTGCTACAGTTTGGTTGTAAGCAGGAACATGATAGTGAACGAGATAAGAACAACTACCAAAACCTTTCAAGATTCCTGGTGGCTTTTCTGCTGAACTTATTTTAAGGGGAAAGTATGCATATTGTAACACCTTTCTTTCTTTTTATCTCTTGTACAAGTATGAGACAAAAGCAGTGTTTTTCTTACTTAAACTCAGATACCACATATACAGATATACTCAGATACCAAATGCAGATTCAAGCACTGAAAAAACATGTACATGAATTGCATTGAAGAAATAAATTGAAATATGAGCCTAGATTGGAATTTAACCAATATTTCTGTCTGGTTTACAGTGACAAGAGACTTAATGACTTAGAATAAAAAACCCAAAAGAAGATACATGGCATCAGAAAATGTAGTTAGCTAGCGAAGAGACATGCTTATATTGTTGAGCAATTTTGTTTGCTTGCTTTTAATTTTTACTCTGCATTTCTTTTAAAATGCTACAGTCTCTAGTGCTAGATCTTTTGTCCAAATAATAATTTGATGTTGAAGTAAACTTGATCAAGATCACTTGAGACCATCAGCTGCACAATTTCAATAACATTAATTTCTGTAAGGAATGGATTGATATCTGCAATCTGACTTTATTTGTTTTGGGGTTTTGTGCTTAAAAGGACTAATTGTAAGTAAAAGGTAACAAGTATATCTAGTGGTAAGAACAAAATGTAACACAAATTCTTATGTTTTGTCACACAAAGCACATATTTTACTTCAGTTTTCCTCATCTGGTATCTTTCTGTTTTTCAAATGCAATAAATGGCAACCTATCATATCATACAACCTGCATTGTCCTTTCCAGCCTTGCACTGTTATTGTCAATTTCTGATTACTATGTCTATGAAGCATATTAGTTTAGGAGACAGCATAGAAATAAAACATCAGAATGGACAGCTTTCAATATGTATGTCCCTCACCTTGACTTCCATTATTCAAGCACAGGCATTCAGCTAGCACAAATGCTCTCTGGCTACTGAAAAATGAAGGCAATGACTCCCCCTTGGCCTTCTTTCTGTACATCGTTCATAAGATACTATCAACACAAATGTGTCAGTGCAATTCATCACTCAGCCTTGCTGTCCTATCTTGGTGATGCCTGCTTTCTCTAGGCTACTGCCACAGGCTTTCTCTTTCAGTCTTGTAGAAAGAAAAAAAAAAAAAAAAAAGCATTTTTCCAACATAATAAGAGAAGTAACAGCACAAAAGAGTCTGTTAATGGTCATATCTTTCTGTCAGTTCACTTCCCACAGACTGCTCTTCTGGATTTTAAATGTAAAGCCACCTAACAGAGATGTACAAGCTGATGTTACTGTTTCACCTGGTACCTCAAGTACTGCGCTGCAGAATGACTGCCTAAAGGTAAGCATAGTGGTTACCAACATGTAACTGCCAATCCCATGACAGGGCAAGGTATGCTACTTGTGGAATCATAGAATTGCTAAACCTCTAAAATCAATATAACACCACTATGACCATTAAACTATGTCCCAGAGTGCCATGTTTACAAGTTTTTTTTAAACACTTCCAAGAACGGTGGCGTCACCAGCTCTCTGTCCAACATATTCCAATGTCTGACCACTCAGTACAGGATTTTTTCATAATATCCAATCTAAATTTCCCCTGCGACAATTCGAAGACATTTCCTCTTGTTCTGTCACTTGATGCTATGGAGAAGAGACCAACACCCACTTCACTACAACCTCCTCTCACGTGGTTGTAGAGACCAGTGACATCTCCCTTCAGCCTCCTTTTCTCCAGAATAAACAATCTCATCTCAGTCATCTGTACCTCACAAAACTTGTTCTCTAGACTCTTCTTCAACTTCATTGCCCTTCTCTGAACATGCACCTCAGTGTTCTACTTGTATTGAGGGGCCCAAAACTGAACACAGTGCTCAAGGTGTGGCCTCACTAGCACTTAGTACATGAGCATGATCTTTTCCCTAGTCCTGTTGGTCACACTATTCCTGACACAGGTCAGGGTGGTTTTGGCATTCTTGGCCACCTAAGCACACTGGCAACTCAATTTCAGCCAGCTTGTTGTCCTGGAGGTCCCATGTACCCCAGAAATTTCCTCTCCCTCTGTGGTTTGAATGGGAGAGGGAAAAAAGGTGTGAACAGACCTGTTTCCCCCGCCCTGCCCTGCAGGCGTGGAGGGGGGGGAGCAGGGGGGACCTTTCCGGCATGAGGAGTGCCCCTTGCTGGGCCCGCGCTGCACTCGGCTGAGGATTGGCTGTGTGCTTTTCGTGCCTAGGAAGTGGTAACTCTGCTCTTTGTCTGAGAAAGGGTATAAATATCGAGGGGTTCCCGCCTTGGGGTGTTCCTGCCTTGGGGTGCTCCTGCCGTGGAGTTCGTCNTATATTTAATAGCTAAGCCTTTTCCAACTCCTGACTTAAAATTAGTCAAGTTTACCTGTGGCATCCTATTGTGTAGATATTCTCAAACAACCAAGAAAGAACCTGCTAATTAAATATAAATTATCTTCTGTATATAGTTTTGGGGGCGGGTTTTAGGGAAAATAAAATAACTATTTTTATAAATTCCTGACTTGGCCAAATTAATTCCTGCCTCCATAACACTTGTCAGTCAACAATCCCAGGTCCTTTTCTGCCAAGCAGCTTTCCAACCACTCTTCCCCGAGCCTGTAATGTTGCATAAGGTTGATGGGACTTGAGTGCAGAACCTGATACTTGATCTTGCTAAACCTCATACAAATGACCTTGGCTCATTGACCCAACCTGTTCAGATCCCTCTGCAGACCCTTCCTACTTTCGAGCAGGTCAATGTTGCCACCCAATTTAGTATCATTTGCAGATTAATGAGGATGCACTCAATCTTCTTACTCAGATCATTAGTAAAGATATTAAACAAGAGCCCTGGGACTCCACTTGTGAAAGGCTGCCAACTGGATTTAACTCTGTTCACAACTGCTCTTTAGGGTAGGCCATTCAACCATGTTTTTGCCCAGCAAAGAGTCCGCCATCCAAGCCATGAGGAGTCAGTTTCCCCAGTAGGATTTTATGGGATACTGTGTCAAAAGCTTTACTAAACTCCACATACACAACATCCACAGATTTTCCCTTATCAATTACGTCACTTTGTCATACAAGGAGATTAGATTCATCATTCATTTCTCCATGAAATCTTGATGACTGAGCCTGATTACATTGTTACCCTCCATATGCTGCATAATGACACTCAAGATGATCTGCTCTATGACTTTTGCTGGCATCAAGGTTAGACTGACAGGATTGTAGTCTCTGGATCCTCCTTCCATCTCTTCTTGTAGATGAACATCACGTTTATCAGTCTCCAGTAATCTGGGACCTCCCCACTTAGCCAAGACTACTGGTAAATGACAGGAAATGTCTTGGTGAGCAGTTCCACCAGTTCTCAGTACCCTTGAGTGTGTGCCATTGAGCCCCACAGATTTGTGTCTGTCTGGTGCAGCAAGTCACTAACGATCTCCACTTGGGTTAAGGGACCATCATTCTGCTCGCCATCTCCATCCTGGAGCTCAGAGGTCTGGGCATCCAGTAAATAACTGGTCTTACTATTAATGACTGTGCAAGTTTGAGGCTAACTAGGATATTTTAGTGAGAGGAATTAGATTATCAGATGTGAAAATGAAACAATGGTGATGTCTACTTCACTCGTAGGTTTGCTGAGATGTATACAAACAAGAACACAAACATAGATAATAGAGTTGCTGTATGTCTCTGGAAGCCTGCACTTTTATCCCTAACCTGCTGTCTGTGTAACTAATCCTGCTTTCTAACTCCCCTGCCGATCCTCCAAACTCACCTTGAACATAAAGCAAAGTGTGGGATAAGATAGAGGAGTGGAAAGGAGATGGTAGGGTGGTTGGGAGCCTCTCCTGGGGACTCTGTTTTCTGAGAGAGGTGTTATGTTTCTGTGTTATTTTAAATTGTATATAACTGCATATATTTGTGTATATATGTTTGCATATTGTCCTAAACTGTAAATAGGGCTTTATTCTTAATTTCCAGCTCTGCTGAGTCTAGTCTGGGTGATTTCATAAGGGAGCAGGGGGTGAGTAACACCCAAACCACTACAAAGACAGGCTCAGTCAAAGAAGTTACTGAGTAGATCAGCCTTTTCCTCATAATTTGTCACTGTACTCCCCACTGCGCTCCCCGCTGCATCCAACAAAGGACGCAGATTCTCCTTAGCCACTGACTTCATGAGCACTCTTCACGAACACGGAATATTTACCATTTTGACTTCCCCTAGACACTCTTAACTCCCCTTCTGGTCTTAGGAATGAATTTGCTGGTAAGCACAACAAAGAAAAAGGGTACAAAGTTTGATGTATCCAGTGATGTTAATAATAAAATGGCGAGAAGAAGGGTACCTTCACTTCTTATCAACATGTGTTTCCACTGTTTTCTATCAGTACCCAAACAGTATTCCATATATATGAATACTAAGCAATCTTTCCTTTAAAAGCTAGCACCTTTACACCAACCATTTAAGTGCACGTAACACAGCTGATCCATCTGTAGTTCAGAGCATTACCACAGGGCATTTCTCCTACGAAGAATTAATTTGTGGTGGGATCCATTAGAGTCTAAAGTAATACTTCAAGTAAGTTACATTATTATTTCTTCTCCCCTCTGCTTTTATCTTCTCTCCAACCAATCCTCATGCTTCAGGGCATATGCTGATTACCAGCTGAGCAAGGGAGAAAAGAAGATTCCTAGTTGTGTAGATTTATATGACTAGATGAACTGTTAAATTGTGTAGTTTCTCTGAAATATCTAGCAGAACTAGGAAGAGGTTGCTGGACTTGATTAACTGCTGATATGTTTTTACAGATCCTCTAGAATGGGTTCAATATTGAGAATAATTTTCTCTTGGTATTGAGAAGTACTTGTCTCAATCTATTTAACAGAAATAACTGGGAGTTTCCCTCTGGGTTTTGTTGTTCATGTTTAGATTACTTGGCCATTTTGTTGTGGGGGTTTTTGGTTTGGAATGGGTTTTGGTGGGGTTTTTTTGGTTGTTTGGTTAGTTGGTTGGTTGTTCTGTGGTTTTGGTTGTTTGGTCAGTTTGTTGTTTTTTGGGGTTTTTTTTGAGGGGGTTGGTGTTTTGTTTTGTTTTGGGTTGGAGTTTGGTTTGTATGTTTGGTATTTTTTTTTTTGTGGTTTTGTTTATTGTTTGTTTCCTTAATTATACATTTGTCTGTTGCTCTTCAGATGTGACATGCAGCCTGATGATTGTCAACACAACATTTTAGCCTATATTTTTTCCCCAGCACAGAAAAGCTGGCAGGAGACAGCAGTGGTGACTTGAATCTATCCATTGATTTTAAAGGACTTTGTATCTGGCCAGTAGGCATGGATCTGTCAGGATTCTAATTCATCTGATGTGTACCATTATAAAATGCTTCATCACTGGAGGGCAGTGGATGAGGCCCTAGTTTGGTGCACTGGAGAGTGGATAAGATGCAAATTTTATGTTCTTTCATGGTGGTTGCAGTGGTTACAAGCCCTTTGCACAAGCTGCAGGTCTTCCTTGAGATTCATTGTAAAGTGGAACAGTATTTTTCCCGTTCTATTACTCTTTTTCTAGTTTCATGAAAAAAACAGTAACATTAATGAGGAAGATAAAAATATGGCATATATTTGAGAGAGTATAAAAGAAATAGATTTCTGTCAGTTTAACTCCTCTGCCATTTCTTTCATATTCTATTAATGGTAAATCCCTCCATGTCAGCTGCCTGCCTCTTAACCCTGTTTCACACAGGATATAGTTAGATAAAGGAGAGCTTGCCTTGACAGTGAGACACACTAGCTAGTACAGTTCCCAATAAACATTCAGACTGAATTTGTGTGGATAAATCTGCCAGCAGTAAATCACTTTTTGGTACCTTCAGGTGCAAACAAGCTGCAATGTTTCAGCTTTGGAACATTTTTTTTTTAGCCCGTGTGGGCCTGAGTGAGATGTCTGCTGAGTAATGTTTTTTGTTTGGTTGGGTTTTTTTAGCGAAGTACATGCTGTTCCGTCAAATATAATCTTTTCCTGGCAGCACAACAATAGAAGTTCTTTAAGGAACTCATCTACTATCAACAATGATGCAGACTACTTGGCTGGAAACACTGAAACCTTGTTAGAGTCAATATATGCAAATAAGTGACAAACTTAGGCGCTGAACTAAGGATGGTATATATATGCCCCACAAAATATAGCTGTAACAACTGTATTCCTGTGAACACACAGTGCTTGGTAGAGATTCCTGTTTCTGGTGAATCCCATGTATTGATCATTTGCTTATATTCCACTTCCATCAAAGCAGAACTCTCTCCCACAGCCCATGTAAAGGGCAATATCATTTGCCATTCATCTGACAAGAGATCTAATGGTAACAGTCTGTTCAAACTTGATGCAGTGCAGTCCAGGCAAATCATGCAAAGGAAGGGAGCTTGCTGCAGAGAGAAAAGCAAGTTTAATCTTTGCCAGGAATGCCAAGGCAATTCCCTGCCTGAAATTGCTTTTAGGATGCTCTGATTTAGCTCCATGAGAACACCTTGGCAAGTATTGTCCACTTTAACCTTGTCTCAGTCCTCTACAGGCTCCAGTGAGAGAAAAGGATACTGGCTATCATTCAGATTTTGAGAACTTTGTCCAAAGATGGAGGTGTGTTTGGTTAATGTTCTGCAGTAAATAGTGTGGCAGAGTAAGCAAAAGTTTTCCACTGTAGCATTTTCATTTCACAGACGTAGCCCTGGCAGAAATAGCCAGTCAGAAAGATCAACAAATGCAGTTACCTTATGTATTAAAGCATGTGGCTGAAATTGTGGTGTGGAAGACGGTTGTATTTAAAGCTTTATTGTACAGCTTAATATTCAGGACATGAAGCTGGGCTGGCTGTGTGCAGAGAGAGCAGAGGTGTCAAAGATGTTTGTTATTTCTGCAATAGCAACTGTATTGTTTGTTAGAAAAAGCTGCTGAAGACCAAATACAGGTTCATATTCCAAATACATAAGATTCTGACATTGTTGGCTCAAATATTTTATGTCAGATTTATTTCCTTAATGCCTACCAAGTTTGTAAGACAAAGAGATAGACTGACTTCAGACTTTATTGTTTCCTCCTATCTTCTGGTCATCACTTTCCATGAAACAGGAAAAAACTGTTTGAAAGCTCAACAATAACATTTTCTTTCTTCTCCAATTCATCCATCATTCACTTTACAATAGATTTTTTTTTCTGACAAAGAAGCTCTTTCTGCTAGTTCCATGGGAGTCTATGTTTCAAAATACTCATCAATACTAGCACTCTTCTTAGCAGTAATAGTTTTCAACTTATTGGTACTTCTGACATTCATCTATTTGACTAGCTGACAAATAGCAAGATTTTGGGATATTATCAAAAATACACATGAACTTTTTGAATTTCTACATATGAGGTAACTAGGTTGTTGTGGACTTAGTATAAAGTCAGCACAATATGATACCTTTTGTGATGGTTTGGGTGTTACCCGCCCCACCCCACCTCCCACTTTGTAAATCACCCAGACTAGACTCAGCCAGATCTGGAAATTGAATGAAGCTTTATATTTACAGTTTAGCAGAATATACAAGCAGGTATTTACAATATATATACAGTCATATACAGAAATATACAAGGTAAAAGGTAATACAGAAACACAACAGCCCTCCCAGAAACCTGAGTCCTCAGGAGAGGCTCCCAACCACCCTTCCACCTTCTCCCAGCCCTCTACCTTATCTTAGACATTTTCTTGTGCCCAAGGAAGAATGGAGGGTTGGCCAGGGAGGTTAGGAAGCAGGTGGATTAACCAGGTTAGGTTAGAGAGAAAAATGCAGCCCACAGCCCAGACAGAGAGTGACTACTCTATCTACGGTTATACTCTTGCTCTTATACATCGCAGCAAGTCTATGAGTGAAGTAGATATCACCATTGTTTCTCTTTCACAGCCTGTAATCTAGTTCTTCTCACCAAAACATTCTAGCTAGTTTCAAACTAGCACACCTTTTATAAAATGTTGCTTTTTAAGTTAATTATTATGAAGTACAATCAAACTAATTGGAAAAAAAAAAAGTTTTCCTCTTTGAAAAAACAAGAAAAATACTTAAAGGATGCACTTGACTGAATTTACTCAGACTCTGTACATGCTTCACTCTGTACATGCTTCTTCCACATTCATTTTCTTATTATGCTTTAATTTTTCTTCTTTAAGAACTATGCAGTTTTGAAGTTAACTATTTTGCATTTCATATATTTTGTTTTTATGGCTCCACCTTTTCAAAGAATAGACAAAAGGCATAGTTTTACTTTGCATTTAATTAGCTCTGACTTTGACCTATTGACATAATTCTGCTGGTTGTTAGGAAATGCTAGCAGGCACTTAATCTGATGTAGCTTCTCCCTGAACACATACCCTGTGAAGTCTGGGCACTCTAGTACTCTCTGAGAAATTATTGGTGTCTTAGGATAGGTTGTTCATTTTGATACCTTAATTTTGCATGTTTCAACAGTGTTGAATGTTTGCTATGAATATCAAATCTTAAAAAAAATATATTAAACATTGACTTTGAACAGTTGTGAAATAAAGCATATTAAGGAAGAACAAAATACTTTGATTGAAACCTCTTTGCCCATTCAGTTTGAGGGTATGGTTTTATTAATCTTCTAGTAATCACAAGACTATCTGGCCAAAGTATGTTTTGAACTATTAATTTATTTAGAATGTAACCAAGATTGTTAAAAAGAAGTCAGCACATACAATCTGAGGGCTGTTTTCTTGTGTCATAAACTAATATATCAGTCATGCTTTTATGGTTGTGTACATGCACAATGCAGCAAATTAAAATAAATAGCAATGTTTAACTCACAAATATTTAAAAACCTATTTTAGAATATAAATAACAGCTACTCACAGAAAAACGACCAACACAACTTCAATACTGTTTATACTGGGAATGGTCACAAATGACCCGCAAAGAGTATCTGTTACAAAATCTCTGTTTCTCTTTGGTGCCATAACGCATAAAAGTTTCAAGTAGCATTTAAGTAAATCTAGATGTTTTCAAACAAAAACAGAGGGAAGCAGGAATTGTGAGATATTTGCCAAGCTTCATGACAAAATGATGTTGTGAAATGGCTATGCTTGAAGTCGAGCAAGTGCGGACTTAGCATCCATCTGTTAAGGATCAATTACAAATAATTATATCATGATGCATGACAGAACAGATTAACTCTTTCAATCAGGTGATACTAACATCATTTCTCCTTTAGCCCTCACAGCCAATACTGGAGCTCTGTTTCCAGTAGGAGAGCAAATCAATTATACAAGTCTGAAATATAATTTGGTTTAGTAGAGTTTATTCACAGAAAGTGCATCCAGTCCTCTTGGTTTGAACGAAGTAATACTAAATCACAGCAGGCAGGCAGGTTTTTTGCAGGCAAATCTCCAAGGCTGATTTTTTAGCATGTTTCTTTTTCACAAAACGAGTGTGCACACTTTCCTCCTCCTTGTTGCCATAGGCAGGCACAATTATCTTTTGGTTTTCAGATGTCTTTAAACACATTCAAATGAATGCACTAATTCTCCTGCTTACAGAATTCGTTTTCTCCATCATGCAACTCTAGACCACAGACTGATAAGCATCATACTACTCTGCTGGGACACTGAAGCTCTTAAGTCTAAGTGACTGTACAAGATCATGCTGACAATACAGTCATGTTTGCTAAATGTTCCAGCAGTCCCAGGCTGGGTGTCTGCATCCAGTGTTTTGGATATCAATGTGGTTAATGTATTCACATACTGGATATCTCTAATATTTTGTGAGCATCAGTCCACACCTGTGCTGCATTTCTGTTGTTTTAATCACATTTTAAAAGGGCTTCACCTTTCTTCCACTTACTTGAAACTGATTTCAGTTTTAACATGTTCATCTACTGCTCATAAGGAGCAAAAATCTAATTGTATCAGATATCAGTGCTTAGCATAGCAATACTAAAGAGATAACAGAGAAGACACTGACCTTTAAACATTGATTTGTGGGGAGCAATCCAAGATTCAGCAGTCAAAAATTCTTTTGCAATAGATTCTTGCATGGCAATAGCAAATTATTTTAATTCAATCTCTCTGAGTTGTAGTACCTGTAGATCAAACAGCTGAAACAATATGACACCTTTTGCAGAGACTTGGGATGGTCTTATTTGTTGTGATTCTGATTCAGGATTTCAGGAAGTCATTTAAAAGATTTCAACTGACTTTCTCAACAAATTAAGCATATATTTATGTACCATGTAAAGGATCTTTTTTTGTTTGGTTTGTTTGTTTTGTGAGGGGAAGTAAAGGGTACACTTTTCACCCAGATGGTCTGAGGCACTTCAGATCTGAGAGGGAGAGTGAGAAGGAAGAAGGAATGCCATTAAAGATACCAGTTGCAGAAAATGACACCTTTTACAATGACACAAATTTTACAAATATTTAGATGATTAATTCTGTATTCTGGGAGATGAACTGATGTAGGAAATTTGAACAGACAGCTTATTTGTTAGGAAGTCTGGATTGGTGAACATGTAAAATTTTAACAAAGAAAAGTCTTTCTGTTGTTTTTCTTCTCACTATTGCAAGTTCTCTGTTTAAGGTACAAGGCATAATAGAGCTCTGTTCTCTATGCTTTTACCAATGCTAACATTTGTGTGCATGTTTAAAATACAAAAAGATCCTCATACAGTAAACAGCTGAGTCTCATAAATGCTATACAAATTACAAAGTGAATGTGCTATAAATATCTCGAGTTATATTGTATACAGTATTGCATAAAGTTTCTTATAAAAATAACAGCTTGACCTGCTGTTCTCCAACAGAGA
>WAAF01004114.1:110420-161249 GCA_013400475.1 Tricholaema leucomelas | reverse complement strand
ATTGGCACTTTTGAGGTCAGTTTAGTTTCAGCAGACTGCTTAATGAGATTCTATATGTACCACTCTTAAGTCCATATGCAAGAAATTCGAGGCTGTACTCCCAGAATGTTTTGATTTTGCTGTATTTCAGCAGCATGATCAGTGAAATCAGGCAGCAGCATGATCTGTATCTAAAAAATCAACCAAAAATTAGATTTCTCCAAGGAATCCTTGCAAAGTCCTAGCATAAGGCAACTGAAATTTAGAACTCATGAAGGAAATCCTAAAAGATCAGTTTGATTCTAATGGGAAAGCAAAGGTAAAGCTGTGGTCTGATATTGATTTGACAAAGGTGCTACTAATTGCGATATTCTGCTCTTTGTATGTTTTCCTACTTTAAGATGTGGAAAGTCAACTTATATTTCAAAGCCCTGTAGAAAACCACAATTTGTGCCACTTTTTGGCAGTTTTTTATTTTCCAGCAAGAAATCTGAATGCTCCTCCTTTTTGCTTCCATTTGCTTTTGTTACTGGGAGTGATGGAAATCACCAGAGTCAATCGCTTGGTCATTTATAGTAATCCTCAATCCTTTTCTTTCCTTAAGACAAAATTATAGGGAAAAAAAATAAATTGGAGCAACCTTGCCTTTATTGTACTGCAGCAGCAAATGAGAATTCCACCACAGCAGAAGAATTGTAATAATTGTAGCTTTTTCTTTCCAAAAATGGCTCTTCGATCCAGCGCCGATGTAAGCCTTGCGAACTCCATGCTTTGATGGAGACATAGAGGGGGAAAAAAAATCTTGTTCTTTTTGAGCAATTGCTATCAGGATGATTTCTGAAGGTTGTTCCAATGTAAAATGTTATCAAGTAGTCGATTCTAGGTTTACTGCTTGATAGTAGGAAGCCTGCAGTTTGCTATTCTTCTCTGGAGAATGCATTTTCTGTTTTCATGAAGTGAGAAGTCTGAGGGATCCTTGAAAGAGGATAATGACTTCTGACATACAAAAAAAAACCCAAACCCTTTCACTTGGTCCTTGATTAGTTAGTTTAAAATCCATTTCTGCCTTTATTTCTTTATTCAAACTTTGATAGATTAAGATGCCCTGGGTGTTGTTGGTGACCTTGAGAGAATACAAAAGAACGTAAGAAAAACATTGAAGAAGCATCTGACAGTGTGCACACATGCAGCCCAGACAGCAACCCTGTGCCGGGCTGCAGCAAGAGCAGTGTGGCCAGCAGGGCAAGGGAGGGGATTCTGCCCCTTGGCTCTGCTCTCCTCAGACCCCACCTGGAGTACTGTGTGCAGTTCTGGAGCCCCCAACACAAGAAGGACATGGAACTGCTGGAGCCAGTCCAGAGGAGAGCCATGAAGATGCTCAGAGGGCTGCAGCAGCTCTGCTATGAGGACAGGCTGAGAGAGTTGGGGCTCTGCAGCCTGGAGAAGAGAAGGCTTCCAGGAGACCTTAGAGTGGGTTTCCAGTATCCGAAGGGAGCCTACAGGAAGGCTGGGGAGGGACTATTGACAAGGTCTGGTAATGTCAGGACGAGGGGGAATGGGTTTAAGCTGGAGGAGGGGAGATTTAGACTGGATGTTAGGAGGAAGTTATTTACAGTGAGGGTGGTGAGACACTGGCACAGGTTGCCCAGGGAGGTTGTGGATGCTTCCTCCCTGGAGGCATTTAAGGCCAGGCTGGATGAGGCCTTAAGCAACCTGCTCTAGTGGGAGGTGTCCCTGCCTGTGGCAGGGGTTGGAGCTGGATGATCCTTGAGGTCCCTTCCAACCTAAACCATTCTATGACTCTATGATTCTATCCCTTGCAGTCACCTACTCTTGTTAAATTGACTGTGGCCAGAATAGTGATTTTCCAGGCTTCTCCTGAAATGTGTGGCCTTTAAAAGAGTACATATAATAGCAAACTGATGAAACCAGGAGTTTCATGTAATTAGTTTAATCTTTGCTCTTATTTTGTTCGGTTAAAGATCATTTAATAGTGTTGATAGGGCTTTCTGCCGCTTTCTCTTTGCTCCAAGCAAGAAGAGTTTCTGTTCGTAATTGTTTTCTGTGCAACACAATGTGCTTGGAATGTAATAATTGCAGTTGTCTTTTGAATTATTGTTCAACTGCTGATACACTTCACTACTCTGTGCTTATTGTAATGTTTGCCACGTTCCAACAGCACCTTTGTGACAGAGCTTGATTAATGCTGAAATGCCAAGACTGGCCTAGTCCTGATTTATCAGCCGAATGTTGAGACGTATTTCCTCCATGACAGCGCTATTTGCATCATCCTTGATTTCCCCTGCCTTTGTTTTCTGGCATGTCTACATACAAAAGAATTTAGTTTAAGAAGAAATTCAAAGTAAATGATTATTGTTTCTGAAGTTTGGTGTGTTCTCTGTGGGTTACATTTCTGAGTCAGGCTCTCCTCTGGTAGACAAGTGACATCATTTTCAAGTAGATGCACTCTACAACTATTTGCACTGGGAATAGTAAGTTTTCCTCAGTGCAGGTCAGTTTTTCTAAGCTAAGAGTTTGAGTTCCATTTAAGCACATGATTAAATCCTATAGATCTCTGTGGGGTTCAAAACAAAACAGCAGAAATTATCTCAACCATAGAAGCAAAGAAACCCCAACCAACCAACAACATAAAAAACCCTTAAACCAGACTTTCCTTAATCACATTTGCTGTTGTTTTCAGCTGTGTTTAGCCCAATGGCTCAATCCTTACCACACGAAACAAACCAAAACTCTCCATTGTTCCTGAGGTGTTTTTTTTTTTACTAATACTACTTTCCAAAGCCACTTTGACTTAAGATCAAATCCTCTCTCTCATACTGGAAGTCTAGTTGACTGGATAGGGCTGGGTGCTAGGTTGGACTGGATGAACTTGGAGGTCTCTTCCAACCTGGTTGATTCTATTCTAGTTTTTTCCCCTGATCTCAAACTACCCACGGTAGTAAATATCCTCCTATCAGAACTGCTTTTGCTAGAAGGCAAAAAAAAGCAAGGTTTAAATTCTTCATGAGCAATTGCTTGTCATGAGGAGTTATTTGCAGATGTGAGAAGCATCTCAATGAAGCTCAGAATAAAATAGTGGTCTTACAGACATCCTGGTCAAGGTTTTCTTAATGACTAAAGGTGGTGAATCAAAAGTAAGCTTTCATTCTAAATGGATTCTGTGACTTCGTTTTATCATAGAATCATAGAATGGTTTAGGTTGGAAGGGACCTCAAGGATCATCCAGCTCCAACCCCCTGCCATAGGCAGGGACACCTCCCACTAGAGCAGGCTGCTCAAGGCCTCATCCAGCCTGGCTTTAAACGCCTCCAGGGAGGAAGCATCCACAACCTCCCTGGGCAACCTGTGCCAGTGTCTCACCACCCTCACTGTAAAGAACTTCCTCCTAACATCCAGTCTAAATCTCCCCTCTTCCAGTTTAAACCCATTCCCCCTCATCCTGACATCACCAGACCTTGTCAATAGTCCCTCCCCAGCCTTCCTGTAGGCTCCCTTCAGATACTGCAAAGCCACTCTAAGGTCTCCTCGAAGCCTTCTCTTCTGCAGGCTGCAGAGCCCCGACTCTCTCAGCCTGTCCTCATAGCAGAGCTGCTCCAGCCTGTGTTTTACCTATGTTGTGTTGTCATGGAGAACTTTAATATTAAGTCCAGCTTAATTATACATCAGAAAATTAGAAACATAAAAGTGTTCTTCCCTTTTGCAACATTCATCATATTGTTGTTCTGTTAGAGGAAGTTACATCTGTTCTTTTATGGTTCTTCCCTCTTTTATGTTGCACATAATTATGAGGTGCCTTTTTTTACGCTGACATGTACCATCACTGAAAATTTTGATAGGCTATGAATATATTCAGTAGATGCCTGTTCATGCAAATGTGACTCACATTCATTCTTATTCAGATCTTTACTTATAGAACAGAATCACATAGTGAGAAAAATTCAGCCTTCAGCTACATGGATTGAAGTTAACTCTCACCGACTTCGGAGTCACTGAGTCACAGCCACACATCTGAGAGCTGAACCGAGCTTTTATGTTCAAAGTTTTGTCCTGGGCAGTTCAGGGTTAGAATGAGTTTGTTTGTTTTTTAATCCTCTCAGTAGATCTTCTTTTTCAGCAGAATGGGTCCTAAGATTTAGAACCAAGAAAACCACCCATCAGTTTGAAAACATTCATTGTAACAGACTAATCCTATTTACTCTTGATGGCTTTGTTTCTTAGATTCTTTATTTTTTCTGCTCAGTGAATTTTCTGCTCCTTGAATTAAATGTAATAATTAAGGTCTTTAAGCAGAACTTCCTCTATTGAGGCCAAATCCATGTATTTAGATAAATCAGCTAACCAGAAAAAGCCAGGAACTGAATTTGTTCCCCGGTTTTGCTGGGTTTTAGTTACATGTGCCCTTGACTGGCACGGTGGAAATGGAGAACATATTTAGATGTGTGAAGCATTCTTAAAACTCAGTGTAGGAAATGTTTCAAATGGCTCCTAGGTTGCTATGAAACCACAAGTACTGATCTCAAATAAATGCCTCTGTCAACCACCACCTATGATCTCGCAGTGCATATGGAGGACATAAGACATTGCTCATCAGTGCTGATACTCACCTAGTAGCATAATTTTTTTGGGTGGAAAAAGTTCTCTTTTGGCCTTGTAAATAGAAGTAAAATTCTTTACTTGTCAGTAAGGGATGGAGGTACATGACAGTCATGCAGGAAGTCCCTTGTTTCTGCACTCAGGTACTTTCTGTCTTTATACAGCAAGGGATTATCTTTTAGATGAATGAAGTCTGTGTTCTCTTATCTTATTCCAGATGGACCACGACCCCCGAAACCCTGCATATATTGCCACCCAGGGCCCTCTCCCTGCTACTGTTGCTGACTTCTGGCAGGTAAGTCAAATATTTCTTTGCCAACTGAATTGAAGTTGCAAGTCAGATGTTCTCCTGTGCTTCTAGGAATTTTAAATGTCGAAAAATATCTTGTGCATGAGTCACAAGAGGCAGAAAAACCTTCACTCAAAAAGCCCTTTTCAAAATCTAGTATGTGTGGGATGCTAAATTTTGGGGTGAGATATAAAATGGGGATAAGATGATAAATTTGGGGGTAAGATATAAAATGGAGATAAGATGTAAATTGAAGTAGGATGCTAAATTTTGGGGTAAGATATAAAATGGAGATAAGATGCTAAATTTTGGGGTAAGATATAAAATGGGGATAAGATGCTAAATTTTGAGGTGGGATGCTAAATTTTGAGGTAAGATGCTAAATTGGGGTAAGATACAAAATGGAGATAAGATGCAAATTGAAGTAGGATGCTAGATTTTGGGGTAGGATCCTAAATTTTGGGGTAAGATATAAAATGGGCATAAGACGTAAATTGAAGTAGGATGCTATATTTTGGGGTGGGATGCTAAATTTTGGGGTAAGATGCTAAATTGGGGTAAGATATAAAATGGAGATAAGATGCTAAATTTTGGGGTGGGATGCTAAATTTTAAGGTAAGATGCTAAATTGGGGTAAGACTTACAATGGAGATAAGATGCAAATTGAAGTAGGATGCTAAATTTGGGGGTAAGATATAAAATAGAGATAAGATGCTAAATTTTGGAGTAGGATGCTAAATTGGGGTAAGATATAAAATGGAGATACAATGTAAGTTGAAGTAGGATACTAAATTTTAGGGTGGGATGCTAAATTTTGAGGTAAGATGCTAAATTAGGGTAAGATATAAAATAGAGGCAAGATGTAAATTGAGATGAGATGCTAAATTTTGGGGTGAGATACTAAATTGATGTAAGATGTAGATGGATGTAAGATGTGTCCCTGCCCATGGCAGGGGGGTTGGAACTAGATGATCCTTGTTGTCCCTTCCAACCCTGACTGATTCTGTGATTCCATGATTGCTATTCAAGGCATTTATGTATATGACAAGCTCTGATGAAGAACAGTTACCTAGAAATTATATTGATAGCCTCACATCAGAGCGTTCGTATTTTAGTGCCAGGTCTCTGCAATTAAACTACTTGCAAGAACTGGATGGTTTGCAGCAAAAGAGATTCTGCCTCAACACAAGGGGGAACTTCTTTACTGTAAGGGTCACAGAGCACTGGCACAGGCTTCCCAGAGAGGTTATGGGGTCTCCTTCTCTGGAGCCTTTCAAGGCCTGTCTGGATGTGTTCCTCTGTGATCTGTGTTAGATAGGATTGTCCTGCTCTGGCAGGGGGGTTGCACTCGATGATCTCCTTGGGTCCCTTCCAAACCCCTAACATCCTGTGAGCCTGTGATTTCTTAAGATTGTAGCTAGAATTCATTGTTCCTTTTCAGATCAAAAAAGACTTGGAACTATGTACCACTACTTTTTCCATTGAATCCTATTTCTCACTGTTCCAGTTCCCCAAAATGTATACATTCTTGTGCATTTTACCTGCTAGAAGCAGCTGAGTTAAGACCCTGCTGCATAAATTTAAACAGGTGCATAATTCTTTTGCAGGCTTGGATCTAAAAGCAGTGTTCATGTACAGATAGGAGCTTGCTTTGCATGCAGTTTCCCCCTGTGCTCATGCAGCTCTCAGATTTGGGCATGCACACACTGCCAAGCTAAATGTGCAACTCTGTGACAGCTATCATAGAATGAATCATAGAATGGTTTAGGTTGGAAGGGACCTCAAGGATCATCCAGCTCCAACCCCCTGCCATAGGCAGGGACACCTCCCACTGGAGCAGGTTGCCCAAGGCCTCATCCAGCCTGGCTTTAAACACCTCCAGGGAGGAAGCATCCACAACCTCCCTGGGCAACCCGTTCCAGTGCCTTACCACCCTCACTGTAAAGAACTTCCTCCTAACATCCAGTCTAAATCTCCCCTCTTCCAGTTCAAACCCATTCCCCCTCGTCCTGACATTACCAGACCTTGTCAATAGTCCCTCCACAGCCTTCCTGTAGGCTCCCTTCAGATACTGGAAAGCCACTCTAAGGTCTCCTCGAAGCCTTCTCTTCTGCAGGCTGCAGAGCCCCAACTCTCTCAGCCTGTCCTCATAGCAGAGCTGCTGCAGCCCTCTGAGCATCTTCGTGGCTCCCTCTGGACCCGCTGCAGCAGTTCCATGTCCTTCTTGTGTTGGGGGGCTCCAGAACTGCACACAGTAATTCTGTGGTAGATATTCCATTGTAAGTGCAAAACTGTGCCTGAAAGCTTACTGAAGTTGTTTGGGGAGGAGGCCAACTGAGGCTTATTATCAACGTGAACATATGCTTTTATTTTTTGTTTTGCATTGTGAATTTAGAAACATTTGTCCTGAAGAGAAAGAAATGGCTCTGTGAAACTGTCTGGAAGCGCCATTGTGTTTCAGGAGCTTGAAATCATCATCTCTCTTCATGTGCATCACTTGGCCTGTGATTAAAAAGTGTTAACTGGTCTCTATTTGGAGATGCTTTTCAGATCACAATTTCCTACTGTTTCTGATGAGGAAACATTTTCCAGAAGTTTGTTGGAGTTTGCGTTTCTGGGTATTTAAATGCTCTGTCTGAGATATTTTTGGGACTGCCTTTTAGAAGTGCAGAGGAAATGCTTTTTGCTTTAAGTCACTTGAGCTGCTGGTCTGGCTTGAATTGTCAAGTAACTTGTGATTTTTGTCTTCACCATTTGGTAATTAGATGCAATTGAGAAGACTGATCCCATCCTTTTTTTCCCTTGCCAAGTGGACTCATTAGAACAGGCATGATGCTTGAAAATGTGTGTCTTAAGTGAAAGATGCCAAATTAAATGCTGTCTTAGATGTTCTGCCATGATAGTTTATGATTCCTAAGGCCTAGGGGGGGTTAATTGTGCATTTTTTAGTGCATTTATGTTTTGTATATTTTTACCTGTAACTCCATCTTTCCATGTTTCCATCTGGTTTAGCCTGGAGAAGAGGAGGGACCTCCTTGCTGTCCACAACTACCTGAAGGGAGGCTGTAGCCAGGTGGGAGTCAGTCTCCTGCCAAGCAATCAGCAACAGAACAAAGGGACACAGTCTGAAGTTGTGCCAGGGGAGGCATAGGCTGGATGTTAGGAGGAATTTGTTTGCAGAGAGAGTGATTGGCACAGGAATGGGCTGCCCAGGGAGGTGGTGGAGTCACCATCCCTGGAAGTGTACAAGCAAAACCTGGATGAGGCACTTAGTGCCATGATCTGGTTGATTGGCTAGGGCTGGGTGCTAGGTTGGACTGGATGATCTTGGAGGTCTCTTCCAACCTGGTGGATTCTGTGGAGCCTTTTGACAAGTGTGGCTCAGCTGCTCAAGAGTGGCCACATGTCCATTTTTTGATGTTTTGTGATGTTATTTTGCTGCTGCTTCTAATAGTTTGCCTAGAAAAGTTTGCATCTTACACTTCTGTTGATGCAATCTTTCACTTCAGCATAATAATCTGCCTATGCCAGATTAGTCCATCATCCACTTCTTTAAAACCTAAGCATCCTGCAGATCATGTGATTGTGCTGCTTCACAGTGCTGTCCCAAGCTTTTTACATGGCACAGGGTAGCAACCAGGTGTAATAAACAGGTCAAGAGAGATTAAGTCCTTACAGAACACTGTGCCCATCACCACTGAAATGTGCTAGATCCATTGTACAAGTCAAAAGCCACATCTTGAAGTTGTTGTGGTTTATGCCTAGGTGCAGGAGCAAAGTTCATATCCATTTTTCACCTGGTAGTACCTATTTTAAGGTTCAACATGGAAAACCTGAACTTGCTGTGGAGGACAGAGTATTAACTCCTATCAGGGCAGAATCCCTTCAGTACAGTTTCCTGTAGTTTAGGCAGACCATGGTGCTGCCACCAGGGATTGTTATAGATTCAATTATTCATTCCTGATGCATCTTCTCAGTGGTTCTCCTCCCTCTCCTTCCTCCACTTACTACCAGCTGTTGTGAGCTGTGTTGTGTTTTTCCCCTTTTATGTGCTCATTGAAGCAGTTTTCCAACTGACAGTGAGAAGAGTGACTGACTCCAGAGAAATATGGGACTGTTCTACACAGTGTCATGCTCTAGCAAGTCCAAAAGCAACTCTTGAAGCTTGGCATCACCTTCTATGGCAATATTTGCAAGATGTATTGCTTCCTATTTTTGCAGAGATTTGGCTGGTAAGATTCCCAAGAGCCTGGCTGCCTGGTGGGCATCAGGCACTTCCATTTTAACTTGGCTGAAAGACTGCCCCAGCAAGAAACTCTCAGAACTGTTTACACTCAAGCTGATTTTTAGGTATCTCAAGCTGATTTTTAAGTATCTCAAACTGATTTTTAGGTACCTCAAGCTGATTTTTAGAAAACACTTATAGAATCACAGAATGGTTTAGGTTGGAAGGGAGCTCAAGGATCATCCAGTTTCAAGCCCCTGTCATAGGTAGGGACACCTCCCACTGGAACAGGTTGCTCAAAGCATTTGCTTTACTTGAAAGTTTAACTTGATATCTGTAATCAAGCCCAAATTGCTCCTCATTTGTCCAGACTGTCTAGAATTCATGCTCAGATTCTAGAGGCTGCTTCTAAACCTTGTTGCTCTCAAAACTCACGTCCTTCCATTCTACATTAGCAAGCAGTGTGGCCCATTAGGAATGGATTTATAGTGCCACAGTGCTTTTGTGGCCCACTAGAAATGGATTTATAGTGCCACAGTGCTTTCTTTGTAGGTTTTACTGTAGTCCAGCTGCTCAGGAGTTCCCCCAATGCCTTTTAGCAAGAGAGAAGGCTGATGATGCATCTGGAGGAAGCCTCTTCCAAAGGTAGCACAGTTCCTGAGCTCTAACACTGGCCTACAGTGTCGGCTGCTCTTTGGCTGTCATCTACATGATCATGCAGTCACATCTGTTATGTCTATTTTAAACCAAAGAGATGATTTAGTTTTGGATGATCTTTTTTTCTTAGTTTTATTGGCAGGTCTCTCTAAAACCTGTTATGTTGATCCAGTGCCTGGGGTTTTTGTGCAAGTGCTATTAGACACTTTGTTTTCAAGTTGCCCAGATGTGAACAAAGCTCATGGTAGCTCAGTGCCTTCTCTTTCCCAAACTGGACAAAGCTATTTCCTAAGACATTGGTGATGTTTTGTTCAGGCTCATCTTGTTTAGCATTCTTAGTACTGGTGAGCAGATTCATGCCTACTACAGTATGGGACTGAAAGGGAGCCTAGGTTTAGTCATCTTACTACTTGGGAGATGCTTTTGGTTTTGTTAAGCTGAGGGAGAGACCAAGTATTGTTCTTCAGTGTCATCTAGATTGAGCCACTAGACCTGTCCTCTAGACTCAACATTTTCTGTATACCTTTCTATCCATTCAAGTTCTCATGTTGACCTGAGAGGGATCAGCTTGATGAAAGCTTTTCTTGCAGAGATGCAGTCTTTGATCTGTAGATAGTCCAAACTCCTGTATATTGGTCATTTTCAAGTGGTGTCCAGATCTGTGTATGTGGTAAAAACATTAGTGATAAAAAATGCAAGTCTTACTCTGGCTGTTCTAATGATGTAAGACCACTTTCAGGCATCAGACTTCCAGAGTCATCTGTGTCCCTCCAGTTTACTTTTCAGCTCCTTATATTCTTGGCATAGCTTCTCTAAGTCAGCAAGTGCCAACTTCCAACTTTCCTGGCTTACCTGTTTCTTTGAAAACTTTCTAGCCTGCAGGAGTTGTGTTGTCAGTCATCTCATTGATCTGTTTTGCCACAGGGCTTCCTAATTTGTCTGGATGCTCTGTGTTTGTGGCTCAAGCAGAGATTTCATCTCTGCCTGCATGTCATCTCTTAGACCACTCTGGAAATTTTCCAGCTACTACTTTAATTAATTTTGAAAAGCCTCCAGCTGATTTAAGGCTTCTTTTAATTTCATCTGGTCTTGTTTTCATCTCTTTCTACCAATTACTATTTCTGAGAGATACCTCCTCCACTGATTCTATTTTGATTCAGTGGGAATTCCACCTCATGATTCCCTGTCTTGAAAACTGGATGCCTCCCCTCACATGGTATTAATCCATTTTTACCTGAGTGGTTAAACAATTTGCTAGACCTCTGAATTGTTTTCTTCTCAGCTGGAAAGAGAATTCATCCTCAGAATGCTTTGATACAGTTCCATTTTATTTACAAAGAAAAGTACAGAGTTTTATTTCCTTGAACAAAGACAGAACCAAATTACAGGCAATAATTCCCTGTTTTTTTCCCCCCAAGCCTCATTCACTCAATGTTTTACCACAAACATCTTTCAGATTTTCTTCTAGCAGAATCACAATGCTACTGTGTTGAGCTGTGCTGGCGGTTGCTTTATTTTGCTGCTTATCTGCATTAATCATCTTGCCTTGATTAATGACTCTCTCTGCATTAAGCATATCAGTTTCTGGAGAAACTCATGGGTCCATATGCTTCCCATTTCTCTTGGTTTTGATGATAACTTCTGTAATTTCAGTTATCAGGCTCCATAAAAGAGTTTGCATGTTTCTTACACTTATCTTGAACGAAAGGTGATGGTTTTGTCCAGCAGCTTCAGTGAGATTTCACTCAGCTCTTTCACACAACGCTATTAAAATTCAACATCTCTTTGAACCTAATTCAAAAGAAAGAGGATGTAGAACACTTCTGATCTATAACAAGTTTTCACAGCAGGAGTTCCATGTTGTGAATAATTCTGGAGGCATACAATTTGGGGTTTTTTCCCTTATGTTATTTTTCCCTATGTTATTTTCCCCTATGTGTTAAAATTCCATGAAGTTTTTCCCTATGTGTTATAATTCCATGAAGTATTTGACATGAAGTACATGTCTTAACTGGCCATGTATTCTAAGGAGCAGGGGGTCATAGAATCATAGAATTAACCAGGATGGAAGAGACCTCCAAGCTCATCCAGTCCAACCTAGCACCCAGCCCTATTCAGTCAACTAGACCGTGGCACTCAATGTCTCATCCAGTTGTTGCTTGAACACCTTGGGGTTGCTTGAACACCTTGGGGTTGTTTAGCCTGGAGAAGAGGAGGCTCAGGGGTGACCTTATTGCTGTCTACAACTACCTGAGGGGTGGTTGTGGCCAGGGGGAGGTTGCTCTCTTCTCTCAGGAGGCCAGCACCAGAACGAGAGGACACAGCCTCAGGCTGCGCCGGGGGAAGTTTAGGCTTGAGGTGAGGAGAAAGTTCTTCACTGAGAGAGTCATTGGACACTGGAATGGGCTGCCCAGGGAGGTGGTGGAGTCGCTGTCCCTGGAGCTGTTCAAGGCAGGATTGGACGTGGCACTTGGTGCCATGGTCTAGCCTTGAGCTCTGTGGTGAAGGGTTGGACTTGATGATCTGTGAGGTCTCTTCCAACCCTGACGATACTGTGATACCTCCAGGGAGGATGATGATAATATGCAAGAAACGATTCTATTTGGAGTTAGGATATTTAGAACCAACTCTCTTTGCACTGAAAATTTGTTCTTAATTCTAAACTGTGTATCTGCTGAGGGTCATCATCTCCAAGTGGAGTTTTCTGTAGGAGACCGTCATTTTTCCCACTGAAAAATACCCTGCTTTATGCCTTGCTCTCATTAGTCTACCTGCATCTGCTCTTCTTTCCTTTCCCTCTCTTTGAGGAGAAGTGCATTTCCATGGGGTCTTGTTGTTTGTTTTGTTTATTTTTCCATATTAAGTCAAATAGAGGGAGGGCTCTGCCAAGTGACTTAGGAGGACATGCTTTAGTTGCCTTAGAAAATGAAATCACATAGAATGCATATTTTTGTCAATATCTGCTGTGCTTATGTGGTGTCCTCCCTCCACATTCAGCATCATTAATAAGTATATGAACATATACAGGAGGAATAGAGAAATTTGATTTTCTTCATTCTGCCTTCAGTAAGGTTGAAAGCACCTACCACAGGAAGTCATGAAATTTAAGACAGTTAACACTGGTATCTTGGATCAAAAGATTCCTTAGCTTTTGCCTGAATAGATGTGTAGCTCAGGCTAGGTTGTTCCCCAGCTGCCTTATTCCTCGCTGGGGAAGAGGAGGAACCCAGTCAGGCTGGGATGGTCTGATACCATTCATAAACAGCACCAAATCAAACAGGACAAAGAAAGCAGACTTCAGTTGCTGCCCCTTTGTGGTTAGGATGCTCACCTAGGAAGCGAGAAGGAGCTTCATTCTACATGGTCTGAATCAAACTCCTGATTCTTATTGCCTCATCATTCCTCTACTATTTGCCAATATGTGAAATACTCTAGAAGTTTGGAATGCTCTCCATCCCCTTGTTAAAGCTGGCCATTTATTGCCAACAAACAAAACCAAAAGCTCAATCAAGGAGAGGTTTACACTGCTGTGATTATGGGGAACGACTTCACCTCTGCTCCTTTGATGGTTTTTTAATTTTTATTTCATGACTATTAAACAAAGAGCCCCAGGAGTAAAATCCAGAGCCCTAATCTGAGCCAGAGAGTTCAGCTTTTCATTGCTCTCATTCCTGCATTTTTCCACCTAAAGCTGTTTTAAGGATAATTTTTCTCTACCCACACGAAGGAGTAAATTATCAGACTCAGTTCAAAAACTAACTACCATTTGTCCTCCCAGAACACAACAGCATGTTAAGAACCCAGTTCCTAAGCTGCAGTCTTCAGCACATGATAAAGCTTTGTATATCTGTTTGGCAGCGCTTGTTTTTCTCATCCATCTTTTTTAATTCATCAGAAGAAAAACAGAATACTGCCAGCTGATTGTTCCCTTTGTATATAAAGCATTAGTCATTATTCATATCCCAGGGCAAACCCCAATGAGCAGAAGATCATGTCCCTGTAGCTGAATGAGTCTCCCTGCAAAATCGGTGTTCCAGGCCCATGGGTCGAGTAAGAACAACTGTACCAAACCCCACCCTGCTCTAATTACTGGTTTCTGTGCTCCCAGTTCAGCATACTTTGTGAGTGCTGGAAATTAATTTACAGACAAAATTGTTTCTCTGCATTTTGTTCTTGTGTGCAGAGCACAGTGCTTTCAAGCAATGTTGATTCCCAAGTTTTCTTTTCCTTGCCTGGAATGGGACTTCCTGCATGTCTGATCAGTTCTCACCTTCAGAAAGAAGAGCAGATGAAAAGCGACACAGAGCAATTCAATGTGTAAAATATGCATATTTTAATTTAATAAAAGGAAAACAGCAAGGGAGAGATAGGCACAGAACAGTAGCCCCTAGAGCTCTAGTAACTTGTCAAGCCATGTGAAATAAATACAGCATTAGGAATTCCGCAGGCGTTCGGCAGAGGAGTGTGCGTTTACCACGCTCGCTTCTAATTATGGCTCCTGTTGGAGAAGGTGCTTCAGACGTGGTCCTTCTAAAATTTCTGTCCCTTTATTGTTTAGGTTCCACACCTTCCCAGCACTGAAGTGAAAAGCTAATTACTGGTTAGCAGACTGCCCCTCCTTAACGTGGCTTTGTCACCACCACAGCGCTAAGTAGTGTTTGTATTTAAATTATTTAATGATAAGGCTTGAGTTAGGAATCTGCTGAGAAGGATAAGAGCAGTTTATGTCTCTCTGAGAAAGCAGAAGTTATTGCAACATATACAATCATCCTGAGTTTGCCTTTCCTGTTAGCTTCCAAACAAGGGAACTAGGGGGAATGGAGCAAAGCTGGAGGTGGGTAGGTTCAGGCTGGACATGAGGAGGAAGTTGTTGAACATGACAGTGGTGAGAGCCTGGAATGGGTTGCCCAGGGAGGTGGTTGAGGCCCCATCCCTGGAGGTGTTTGGGGCCAGGCTGGATGAGGCTGTGGCCCAGCCTGATCTAGGGTAGAGTATCCCTGCCCATGGCAGAGGGGGTTGGAACTAGGTCATCATCGTGGTCCCTTCCAACTCTGACTGATTCTATGATTCTAAGTGCTGCTGAAACAGCAGGGATCTAACACGTGGAGCCAATCTGACATTCAGGCCATTTATGTATGGCCCTCTCTGAAGCCATCTTTTCCACTGCAAGTCAGATAATTGTTTTTAATTAAGCATAGATTGTTAATCATTATCTTTTCAACCTACTTGTTTGCTGTCTGGCACAATATGACTTTACAAATGGCAGCTCTGACTGTTAGATTTGACTCTTTTTATATCACAATGATGTCATTTTCAACCAAGAAAAAAGGTTTGCAGAAAAAGTGGGTTTTGCCTGTCCATAAATTGTGAAGTTCCAGTTAATAACAGAAATCTAAATCACCTCCCACACAATTTAGGGTGAGGGAGCTGGGGTTGTTTAGTCTGGAGAAGAGAGGCTCAGGGCAGACCTCATTGCTGTCTACAACTACCTGAAGGGAGGTTGTAGCCAGGTGGGGTTGGTCTCTTCTCCCAGGCAACCAGCAACAGAACAAAGGGACACAGCCTCAAGTTGTGCCAGGACAGGCATAGGCTGGATGTTAGGAGGAAGTTGTTGGCAGAGAGAGTGATTGGCATTGGAATGGGCTGCCCAGGGAGGTGGTGGAGTTGCTGTCCCTGGAGGTGTTCAAGCAAAGCCTGGCTGAGGCACTTAGTGCCATGGTCTGGTTGATTGGACAGGGCTGGGTGCTAGGTTGGACTGGATGATCTTGGAGGTCTCTTCCAATCTGGCTGATTCTATGATGATTCTATGTTAATTCTGTGATTCTATTTTGTGAATTTGAGTTACCAGTTCCTCTGTTGTTTGGTTTTGTTTGGTTTTTTTTTAACCTATGAAAATATGGAGGTTTTGTTTGAAAATATTCCAGAATATGCTATTTTCTGTCTCCATTAAATACAATATTTCCTAGGTCCAATGTAGAGCTTGAAAGAAGTCACAGCTGAGTTACTTACATTCAAGATATGTAATGGCATGAATATTATCTGATTCAGCAGGGGTTAGTACCTTGCTTTGTTGTTTAGGAGCTACATTTTCTCATGTCATGTTTTGATTATTATTAGAAATTAGTTGGGTTTTGTTTGCTTGTTTGTCTGCTTCTCCAAATAGTTGCATTTCATAACTATTGAGGAAGCCTAAATGACTGAAAAGGTGAATTTTTTAGTTTGTTGGAGATCTCTTCCAGAAAGCAGCTGGTGTGATTAGCCTGTTATTTTTAGTGACAGGCTGGACTTCACTGATTATCCCATCTATTTTCTGTTTAAATCATCACATTGTAGAAACTCTTCCACCAGTTCCCATCAAAAGAAGAGTGCCTGATCAGACCAAGTCTTGTCATTTCCCCAACACTAAACTAAATAAGAAAGTGAGTGAAAAAGTGGAGTTGGGATGCATCATTTGTTGAAAAGGAACCTTAGAAATGGAATGTCCTGGGGAAAAAAAGGGGGAAGGATTCATATTCAATATTTTATTTACAAGCTACTAAAAGAAGACATTCTAAAATACAAGCTTCTAAGACCTGCATTTGTGGCAGTGTCGTGGCACTGATTCTCCTGTTTGTGACTTTATTTTTCTCCATACTTTAAAAAACAATTCTGTGGCCCTTTGCAAATAATTCATACTAAATATAATTCATCCCAGGGTGGAAGTCTTTTGTATGGGACTGGCATGCTGGATAACCACAGCATGAGGTCTCTACACGCGGTAGGTTTCATCAACAGGGAATCCTGCAGATGTCAAATGCACTGCTCATCTTTGGGTTGCAGAGCTGGTGAAGGGCCTGGAACACAAACCCTATGAGGAGAGGCTGAGGGAGCTGGGAGTGTGCAGCCTGCAGAAGAGGAGGCTCCGGGGTGACCTCATTGCTGTCTACAACTACCTGAAGGGAGATTGTAGCCAGGTGGGGGTCGGTCCCCTGCCAAGCAACCAGCAACAGAACAAAGGGACACAGTCTGAAGTTGTGCCAGGAGAGGCATAGGCTGGATGTTAGGAGGAATTTGTTTGCAGAAAGAGTGATTGGCATTGGAATGGGCTGCCCAGGGAGGTGGTGGTGTCACTGTCCCTGGACGTGTTCAAGCAAAACCTGGATGAGGCACTTAGTGCCATGGTCTGGTTGATTGGCTAGGGCTGGGTGCTAGGTTGGACTGGATGATGTTGGAGGTCTCTTCAGCCTTTAATGTGCAGTAAATGAAGAGGGGTGGTGTTGTCCAAGAAATGTTTTGAGGATGATACATAGAGCAGAACCTCATCAAAGATCATTAACATGTTACTGTCTAGGCATGTAGGCTGGAGGTAGATATGTCATACATAATTATACACTCTCTTTCAGCAAAGAATGCATTGCAAGTCTTTGTAGGGAGCTGCTATACATAACTCAGGCTTTATCACCTCCGTTTAGAAGACTTCTTCTCCTGGAAGTGTGACTGTAAATAGCAAACATGAAACTGCCTGTGCTAAGTGATCTAAATAACTTTAGATTTATGTATTACATACTTTATGTAATATATTTGGGGGGTTATGTAGATTCAGTTTTTGTAGACACACAGAATCAAAGGCTTAATTTTGCTGGACTCTATGTAAAAAGGAAAAGCTCTGTACTGAGGACTTTATAGTCTCTTTAATGTTAGGCTGTATGCAAGCATAACAAATTCAGCATTGTGTGAATTGCTGTGTATTTGCAACTAGTACCTCCTTCTCTATCCTCCAAGCCCAGATGAACCAGAGGCACTTCTCCAAAGGCTGTGCTGAGATTGTGCAGGTCAGATCTGTGCTTCCTGTTTCTTCATGAATCATAAACACACTCCTTAGGGCCATTTTCTAGGACATGACTGTCTTTGAACACCGAACACAGCAAAGTGCTAGATGTTGGAAAATGTGGCTTCTGAGAATCCCATCACCAAGGTAAAGATGGGCAGTGAGTAGGTGACAGTATGAAACTCTGTCAACTGCCTCTGAACCATCCCAGTTCTGCACTGTTTGGAAAGAAGTTCAGCAGACAGACTGATAATCTAATATTGAAGAGAGATGTTGAGATGCTGGAATGTGTCCAGAGAATGGCAACAAAGCTGGTGAGGGGCCTGGAGCACAGCCCTGTGAGGAGAGGCTGAGGGAGCTGGGGGTGTGCAGCCTGCAGAAGAGGAGGCTCAGGGCAGACCTCATTGCTGTCTACAACTACCTGAAGGGAGGTTGTAGCCAGGTGGGGTTGGGCTCTTCTCCCAGCAACAGAAGAAGGGGACAGAGCCTCAAGTTGTGCCAGGGCAGGTCTAGGCTGGATGTTAGGAGGAAGTTGTTGCCAGAGAGAGCAATTGGCATTGGAATGGACTGCCCAGGGAGGTGTTGGAGTCACTGTGCCTGGAAGTGTTCAAGCAAAGCCTGGATGGACACTTAGTGCCATGGTCTGGTTGATTGGCTAGGGCTGGGTGCTAGGTTGGACTGGATGAGCTTGGAGGTCTCTTCCATCCCAGATGATTCTATGAAGTTACTCAGGAAGCAAAGGAAATGCTGTAGTCCTCCAGTCACAGGCTGTGAAAATTGTGTCTTGATGGTAAGCGCAGGAGTTGCAGTGACAACTGCTTGCAACGGGGATGGCAGCACAAGATTGCAGCACAAGATTGTACCATGTCCTTGATTTAATAGATTTGACTTGTACATTTTCACACAATGACCCAAAAGAAATATTATACCCTAGAGTAACTTTGAAATTGTTTGTTTAAATTAACTTTCATTTGGATTTATGCTTAATGAAATCTTCAGAGATGTAGGCAGCCCCTGTCTAATGAAATGCCGTGTCTTGGAACCAATGAACAGGGTTGCCAAACTGTAAGGATTCCTCTCTAAACGAGTGGGCTTTTGTAATGTTACACTTGGGTGGCACAGGCGGAGTGCTAGATGATTAGTTTATGGTCTAGATCATTGTATTTTTATTGCACTCATAAAAACTGTGTTTCTCCTCATTTTCGTAATGGCTTCAATGAGCTTCCGTACCTTCTAGAGGCACATTAAATCGTTATGTGATGAAAGTACTGATTTAGTGGGGCTAATTTTAAAGTAAGATACATGTTTGGAATTCTTACCTTAGTCTGATTGCTGACTGAAACAAACAAAAAAAAAAAAAAACAATGGGGTGAAACTGTGGTTGAATTAATGCAATCCACATGGTCCTCCTTTACAAAGAAAGTTCCCAGATGTGGCCTAAAGAAAACAAAGATACAAATGATAAATCCACATCTGCCTAGAATATAAACTGTCTACCTGTTTAAAGTATTTTTGCTGCTTTTGTGGCACTATTTAACAGGAGAGTGAGTGGGTTACAGGTACTTCTATTTTAAAAATGATTTCAAGGGGATAAAAAGAAAGAAAACAGGAGGAAGCTTATTTTTATTCCTCACATTCAACTGTGTTTTCTTCCCCCAATTCTCTTCAGAACCACAAATAACCTTATCCTGTACAGACTCTAGGTTAATTCCTCCAAATAATTCCATGATGGTTTTGAAAGTTGGTTTAATTATGTTGCAAAATGAGGCGGGGGGGGGGGAGGAAAGAAAAGGAAGGGGAAAAAATGTGATTTGTTTCTCTATACACAGGCTGTTCTTAACAAGAGAAGACAACATCATTATCCATGAATGGGAAACCTTTTTTTATTTGATATGTAATTAAAAAAAAAAAAAAGAAATAATCCTTGAATTGAATGTATCCTCTCATCTTTGCACAGTTTAGACAAAGGCCCTTTTTGTTTACAAAATTTACATGTCAATACAGTTGCTTATAAATATTTCTGTGAAATAAACATAACCCTTCACAAAAAGAGCAGTTTGCTCTTCATTCAGTAATTTTATATGCTAGCAGAAAGACAATGAAAGTTGTATGCAAATATAACATCAATGTACAGCATAATAATAACAGGTTTGAGTGATTATGCTGCTTGGTATTAATTCATAGGAGTCTTTTTGTTCAGCCATGGGCTGTGCTTTGGAACAGAGATACGCCAGACCAGCGCATCTCATTATGTTCTGCTGTTTCTGAGAGACATCCACAAATGCTTTAGCTGAGGATGAGCTGAATTCCTGTACCCTGGTGTGGGTGTTTATTATTAAGCAGTAATAAACACTGGTGGTGTTTGTTATTGGTGGCTGGTTCTTATTATTAAGTAGTTGTTATTATTAGTATTAGTATTATTAGTATTAGTATTATTAAATTATTGCTATCATTATTATTAGTGGCTGGTGTTTATTATTATAGTAGTAGTAGTAGTACTGGCTGGTGTTTATTATTAAGTCATCATGCTGGTACTGAAGGTAGACTGTTTTCCTCTGTTCCTGCTGTACCTGCACTATGTGAGTGCACAGCCTGCTGCAGGAGTTGGTCCTTCCCTTTTTTATCTCCGAAAAAAGAAAAGGGGGAGGGTAAAAGAGGGGAATTGGAGAGAGGGAGAAAAAAAAATGTTAAGAAAAAAAAAGAAGAAAAGATAAAAATAAAAGAAAAATAGAAGGAAAGAAATGGCAGAAATGAAGGGAGCTGTGAGAGGAACTAATGCACTTTTGCCACAGATCTTCTTTAAATGTGATTTGGGGGGGGTGGGGATAGTTTCTCCATCTGAAATGTTTGTGGAAGAACAGATTTGATTTGGGTTTTTCGCTGCCTTTTCCTCATTGCTGTCGTTCAGATGAAACTTTCCAGCAGCACAGTATTTAATCGCTTTTGCTGGATGGCAGCTGTAATGGGAAAGAGACTGGGGACACAAACAGGTTTGAGTACATGCCACTTGAGTAGGTGCATGCTCCTTTGATATCAAATATCAAATGCCAGATAGCTGTGTGTTCTGCAAGCATTGTTCAGTGCTCCCTTTGTGGGTCTGAAAGTTTGATAGAAAAGCAGCTGAGCACGGTACGAGGAACGAGGAGAGATTTTTGTGGAAGACCTGAATTGAAATAACTGGAAATGCTTTAATATTTCATGGATGCCTGCAAAATATGATGCCAGTTTATTCAAGGATTTGAAGGCAGCTGCAGAGTAAAAGTGTCTAATGAAAATGAAATAAATTTCCTGTGAATGGAATAAATTTTGATTGTGTGTCTGAGTGCGGTAATTATCCATGTCACGCAGTAATTAGGCAGTCACAATGTGGCCACGGTGTCTTTCTTTGTCTGCAGATGGTCTGGGAGAACGGCTGTGTCGTTATTGTCATGCTGACACCCCTCGCAGAAAACGGAGTCAGACAGTGCTACCACTATTGGCCAGACGAAGGGTCAAACCTCTACCACATCTATGAGGTACCTAAACCAAACAGCCGCTTGTAAAGGGGACGGTAAAGCGCGCAGCTTCCTTTCAACGTGGGCAAAAACGGTGTTGAGGCCGAGCTAACCTGAAGGTTGAACTCAGGGCTCTCAAGTACTCCTCGTATGCCTTCGAGTCGTTTTAGATTCGCAGAGCAGGACTCAGCGCGGTTTTAACAGCAAGGTAGTTTCCGCTGAATAAAAGCTACTGAATAATGAGCCCAGCGTTACAGTGGGTAAAGGACAACAATTTTGTTTTTCAAATGCTTTCAGTGGTTGAAATGTGAGACTCTGTATTCATATTTCCTAGTAAACAGTAGTTTTAGAAGCAGTGAATTTTGCCTTAGGAGAACCAGATGTGTATCTTTGGAGGAAAGCCTCTCTATAGCTTTAGCAATTAGTGCTGTCTGGTTTCACCTCTCGCCTCAGACACAACAACAAATATATGTTTTGTATTTTCTAGCTCAAAATGTCCTATCACCAGTTTGGGCAAAAGGTACCATTGACAATGGATGTCAGATTTTTCCCGTTGTCAGATAAGCAGAGGAAGAAACTAATACCCCAGTGCCAAACCCAAAGAATAGGGAACTGTGAAGAATTACTGTTATTTAAACTAAAATGTGAGCAAACTTATTCCCTGTAAAGATGAACTCTGCAAACGAACTACATTTTTCTTGTGCTTATGTTTCTACGTAGCAGGAGAAGACCACTGAGAAGAGTTTGGGCAATGTGTTGTGGGCATTTCTGAGTAGAAAGTTGACTGAGAGTCCTAACAGACTTTCAGGCAGTGTCTTTTGTATACATAATGATGTAAAGTTTCAATTTAGATTTCTCTTGCATTAAAACCGCCAAGTCAGTAAAATAGCAGTGGCAGCTGACCCCTCCCTGGTAACTAAACCAATTGCTAAATTTAAAAGAAGGGGGGAAAAAGCTTCCCATGCAGTTCCTTCATCCTAGACATCTTACACCTACAATCCTGATGATAAAGCTTACAGTTGAAATTGCTGACCTCTGTTTGTTCCTCTCTGTGGGGCGTAGGTAAACCTTGTCTCTGAGCACATCTGGTGTGAGGATTTTCTTGTGAGGAGCTTCTACCTGAAGAACCTGCAGACAAATGAAACCCGCACAGTGACGCAGTTCCACTTCCTCACCTGGAACGATCAGAGGGTTCCTGCTTCCACAAGGTCACTTCTGGATTTCCGCAGGTAAAGCACAAAGTATGACAATTTATGCAAGGACAATTGCAGATCTGAGGAACTAAACTAATCCATTTTATTGTCTTCTAAATGTTTCTGGTTAGAAAGGGGGTTCTTCGGCCTCTGAAGCCACAATGCTCAACTAACGCAGAGATCTGCAAGTAGTAGGCTGACGCTAAGTGTTGCCTCACACATAGATGGTGCCTGGTTTTAACATACACTCATTTCCCATCTGCAGATCAATACCTCTCCCTCCCCTTTGTACAGCTCTTCTGAATTTCTTTGTTTTTCAAGTATTTATCCATTCTGCAACTTCCAAACTCTTTGTGTGGCTCCCCTAAGATCCTTGTTGCAGGAATCTCACAAATAAATTACGTACTATGAGCACACTTGGAAAAAAAAAACCAAACAAACAATGCAGCAATAGTGGCATTCCTGGGGGAGTGTTTCTTTGTAAGGATCAGCGAGGTCTCCAGACCTTCTGTGGCTGCAGGATGGTGGAGATTTGAGACAGCAGGTGAAAATGTTGACACAGCATACCCTCTGGAATTTTAAGGAAAGCCAACGTGGCTTTAAAATACAAAGATACAAAACCAAAACCTGTGAAAGTCCTTTCCACCTATTCTAATGTTTGCTGTGTCTGTCTAAATTTTAATTTGAAAATTAAAGCCAGGCATGATAAATGCTGGAGGAAAATAATCTTCATTTGATTGCAAACCGTGCCCAGTGCATCGTGTGTAGGTGTTAGCTTGTATCAGCTAATCCACAGCGATGTGCTTATGATTAATGAAAAGAATCTCTGGGAGGTTTGGGGAGTTGGTTCTCAATCCACAAGTGGCCTGTGGGATCGTGTGTTTTCCTCTCTCTACTACAATATTATCTACAGCCTCCCAAAGTGATTATAAGGGGCTTGGTGCTCAGAAGCTCCAGATTTGTTTCTTTGAATAAGTGCTGGAAGCTCTGACTGATGCCAGTCGGAGTTAACACACCTACACCTGAGGGGAGAAGCTGGGGTATGTCCAGCAGGAACTGGTTGCACAGTTGTCTGTTGGCAGAATTTTACCCATAAAAACTTAGGACTCAATGCCAACCTCCAACCATCAGTATTCTTGTAAATACTGCTTTTCAAAGCAGAGAGTCATCTCACATGATGCAGGTCAAGTAATGAAGTCCAGCTCTACTGAGTGGCTAGGAGCTGTGTGTAGGTAAGGCTATAAGATACGCTACAGAGTCACTACATGAAAGCATAAGCAGAGGAAGGAAGCATGGTCATAGGATGGAGCAGAAGTTGTAATTAAATCTTTGTAATTCTATTCTCTGGGTTCAAACTTTGGTGTGATGTTTATGGATTGATTTCCCTTTGCTTATGGTACTGAAGAAGTTGCTTGTAGTGAGTTTCTGCAGTGAAAACTCTGAACGAGTTCCCCTTAAAATGTGCAAGGCTGCAGCACAGAGCAAACACAGATCTTTTTGAAGTTAGTGGGAAATCTGCTAGCAATTCTAACTAGACTATAAATGAGCCTGCACAGCCAGGACATGGGAAGTTCAGAGCTCGAACTTGCTTCAATAAGAATTGCAGTCCCTGCATGAACTGCAGGATGAGATCTACAGTAAGTCACAGTTCACATCGTCAAGAAAGCACTTCTTAAAGTGACATTGTGCAAGGGTTAAATAGGCATATTGAAGAAGTGCTATGCAGCACTTTGAAAAAGAAAAATTATAGCTAGATGAGAAAAGTAGTGGAGCTGCCATTCTTTGTATTTAAAGCCAGTATGGGAATGAACCTGTTAAGATTTAATTGAATTCTGAGTGTTCATTTCATATGTATTCACAGTCCAGTGTAGGCTACTGTAATCATTTGCTACGTGCAGGTTTTGTACAATGAACTCATAATACTGAATGCATAGTAAAATTCCGCTTGAAAAGGAATTTTGGCATGCACAATAGCTGGTCTGTGAATCTCAGTTTTCTTGGTCATCTGATGTTGCTGGTTTTTTTTAATGATTGAAGAGAAAAAAGGAACAACAAACCTAATGCCCTCTTGCTAAAACAATGTATTTGGAATTCGTTTACACATGCTTTGCACCTGAAGCTTCCTATTTAAAGTGCCAAACTCAGCTGGATTACGACAGCTGAGTCATAAAGCCCCCAGAATAAACATCTGACAGTGCTGCCCTACTCATAGTAGGGTGTTAGGAAGGGGCTGCTCTCATTTTTTTTGATCTTATCGCTGTTTTTATGTGCATTCAGTGTGTTTGTATATATATATATATATGGATATGTGTGTATATTTATATATTCACATACATATATGAAATTAAACATATACATAACCAACCCTCTATTTTTTTACAATTCATCACCAAGAAAAATTGGATTCCCAAAATTACCTTGCCCAGAGTCTGTGGAAATATGAACCTTAAAATCTTTACTGAAGTAAATTTTGCAAGTCTCTTTGAAAACCGAAAGCTTACATTTATCTTACTCTATATCAGACAGTATTTTAGATGATTTTGCATCTAGCAGATACATCAAACCATGTGGAATAATCTATCACACTTTCATAATGTAGGTACAAATTGCCAAAAAGAGATTATTCTATGTATTTTAAAAATCTGTACAAATGACAGTCCCTGAGAGGTGAGGCTGCTACAGAAACCACTGGTCAGTTTTAAATGCTTCTGGAGTCCTAATTTCCTTTTGAACAATAGACCAATCATTATTGCTCTGGACTAGCTTGTTAGTCATGCACTGATATGTGTAATTAAATATTTCTTGAGCCCAGAGGGAGCACATTTACACTTTAAAGAGGGACTGCTAAGCTAAAAGATAATTAGCATCACATGTGAGGGCTTTGCTTAAAATATATATCTATTATGCTATCACTTCTCGCTGTGTGCAATGGCATTTACTAACACTGCTCACTTTAAAAATGGACAAATTCTTATTTTGCCAGCTAATTAGCGGTTGCCAGTGTCATTTTTGTGATGTTGCAGCTAGTAATATGAGCCCAGTTGCATAGTCACAAAAGTGATCATTGGAAACTGTGACTCTGCTGCAGGGACAATGTGGGAAACCCCTTTTCTGAGCCTCTAACGACCTCTGACCTTTGCTTGCTGATGGTTTGCATGATGATTTCTTTTTCACTCAATGAGCCAAGGGTTGGTTTGTATTACTAATCATTCTTTCTAAGTTAATTCTTCCTGTATATGTGTATATATATATAAAAATATATCTTTTCCTCAACATTCGACAACTTTGCTTACTGATGAATTTTCGGCTCGCTCTCATTAGCCAGAAGTAAGAATGAAATAAGATGTTGCTGCATTTCTCAATGTTTTCATAAACTATATATAGACAGAGCTATGAACCAGCTGGAGATTGGAACCCTTTGTTTTAACCTGCTCTCTGAAATGTGTGATGATGAAAATGTTTGAACCGCCTTCAATAAAACTGACAAACATAAGGTGTCTTTCCCTAACATGTGTCTCTGGCTGTCTGATTTACTCTACTGATGTACTGATAGGTTTCAATTGAGTTTGTCATTGAAATTTCATTAGGACTGTGGTAGAGGGCTAGTCACAACATGCAAACATCATATTAATGGTGCCATAGAAGGAACAAAGGAACCACACAAGCAAGGTGGGGGGAAAGAGATGGTAAATGCTCCTCTGTAGCTATTAGCTTTCAATGAGTTCTTTAAATGCAGAAGTGACTTTTTAACTAGAGCACAGGATGGGGGATGGAAGGAGAATGACCAGCTGCAGGTAGGGGAATGCAGACTGATTGCATCAGGTGTCGTTACAGACTTTTCACATAGAATTTACTGTACAATATGAAAAATAACTCTCGGGCTTTATATTGTACAGGAGGCCTTAGTTCTCAGAGGTGACCATTACAAACTGAGTAGTTCAGTTACGTGGAAGCTCTACTGCAGCTTAAGTTGATGAAGTTCTGCTTGGTGGCGCCTGCGTTTTCATGCATTTACCGACACAGAAATGGTTCATTTGAGTTCTACAGTCAGACGCTTCTCAATGACCTACCACTTACTTTACACAACATTGTTCTACTGTATTAATTCCTTACATCCAAGTGATATAGAGGCACAATGTCTCTGCAAGTACAGTTTACATCAGTAATCAAAACGGGAAGGGTTGTGACAAATCCCTGAACTGCAGTGTTTAACGGGAATCATTGCAGAAACTTAATCATCTTATCAAGTTTGGTTGGAATCTTAAATAATAAAAAGCAGAATATGGAAACACAGTTTCATGAGACATCACCAGCATCTCCATAGCCTATTTGGATTGAGTTGCAGGTATCCTGACTCCCTGTCGGATCAGAGGTTTAGGCATCTTCGGGCTATATTGTAAGCAGTGTTTAAAGATATATGCATGTTTTCACAGCACAGATGTTAGTGAATAGATGAACAGCCAAGAACTAAATGATTCAGTAGGTTAGTTATGATTTAAAATTCATAATAACCTCATACCATGGTTGCCAAATTCCTGTAGCACACTTCAGTATAGCAGTCAGCATCCTGTGTAGGACTTACAGTGAGCTGGGGACTATGAGAGAGTGAGCACCCCTTGGAAGCTGCCCTATGAAATAGATTTATATGAGACCTTCTAGCTCCAGTAAACTCAAACATCTCATCAAGTAAATGGAATGAAAGGTTTTGATTCTTGAAGCAATGCTTTCCCGTTTCAGCCGTTATTCAGCTTGCCTTGCTAACATAAGTGTGCATATTTTATGGGGTTTCTGGGCCTGTAACATACTTGACATGCAAAATATATCCTAAAGCAGAAGAGAGGGTTTGGGATTTGGGTTTTTGTAAGGCAATTTAAATAGACGTAAACTAATTTTGCGGTCTCTATTCTTAGACCCAATATCCTGGTTTGCTTCAGCCTAGTTAATTCCTTGAGTTTACATATCAGCAGACCTCTCCTGTAGCTGCATTTTTATTGGTTGACTTCACATCTATTCTCCTGCCACTGAGAACATTTAACCAGGAAGCTGTAGAAGACAAGAATGTTTAGATGTTAACTATATAAGACTACTACACTAGAAGCAAAGCAGTGAAGCTTACTGATGGCTGTAGCTATTTTTACCAGGATAGATTAGCTTTTGAAATGTTGTGAGCTTTTCAGGAGATCTGGGATTTGCCTTTCTAGGGACAACTGGTTTTACAAATCATCACAGATTGTACAAACTACGCTGGGATAGCCTTTTTCTTTTTCATTTTGGATATGCTCTGATGTCCCTCGATATTTCTTTGAGCAAGCTGATGAACTTAAAGTTGGCTTTAAAATTAAAGCATCTCAAGATAATCTCAGGTTTGGAGCTAAAGCACGAGACATTTGAGAAAAGAGGTGATTTATTTTGCCCAGCCAACAGCAGCAATGAGATGGTTACTGGGATTTCTACAGCAGCAAAGCAGAAGCAAACTTTAAACGAGATTATGTAGGTAACCACTGCTTGTTTTATTGCAAAATTGTGAGCCTGTTTCTTTAAAGACTGCAATATTTGCTGTTGTCTGATTGCTTACTTTTGACAACTGGCTAGAGAAGCTATGTGATATACTTAATTAATTACTTGTGTCTGTTTTATTTCAGAAAAGTAAACAAGTGCTACAGGGGTCGCTCTTGTCCAGTAGTTGTTCACTGCAGGCAAGTACAATTTCTGAAACAGTTTAGAGAGATTTGTATGAGTAAGAATTTAATATAGATGTTAAAATAAAAGGACAACTAATAAAAGCTTTAGATTAATCACTAAACAGACAGGGAGGTAGGCTGAAGTATTTAATGCAATTCAGATTTTTTTTTTAATGCTAATTAATACTTAGTTTTCATAATAAAATTATCCTTTCCTGTGGTTTTATAGATGTTTTGCTGTGACTTGACAATGTATGGCTGCCCTTTCCAATGTAGGATGTGCTTCAGTTTCATAAACCTCAGAATGCTTCCTTGAATTCCCTCCCAAATTAGTCTTCTTTGTTTTATTAGCACTGAATCGCATTTTGCTACTTCTTTGCTTGCATTTAGTGATCATGGTAAGAAGAGGGAAACACCAGGGGGTGGAAACCTACCTGGTGACTGAGTAATCTGTTAAACACAGATTATCTTTAGGCCTGATAGCCCAATGCACACAAGAGTTGCCAGGCAGGTCATTGAAGAACTTTACCATAATGATGTTAATGTTAGGTTTTACCATTAGAGGTTCTGAGTTGTAAGAAGAATGATGGACTTATTTATCATAGATATTCTTGTACTTAAGGAAGCTAGAAAAAGCAGGGCTGCTAAGAGGCAGGTCGTTTGACATGTGTTACTCCACTTTGAGTGAGGAGGGAGGGGATGTGTTTTTCACATGTGGCTCAGCACAGTCACCTTCGGGATGCGAGGGGCCCTCTGCAGAGGTGAATGCCCTGGGAGAGGTTTGTTTGCATTGCCTTCAGGAAGCCTGAGAAAAGAAACATTTGATGCAGAATGAAGAGCCTTCTAGTTTCTTGCACTTTCCTTACTGTGATGGATGGAAGTGTCCACCATCAGATCAGTAGTTTTGCTTTTATTGAGCCTGATCGCTGCCTTGTCTCTCATTATTCAGTTTAACTAATAAGATTGTGTCTTTGTTCTCTTCACAGAGATGGAGGGGGGGGGAATTATTACCATTACCTCATTTTCTCTAAGCAGTGATCTAGTAACTGGAAGAAAAAAGCTTCTGTCTACAGAGACTTAACAAAAATGAAGTTTCATAGCCCGCCTGTAAACAGAATGCAATAATGCGCTTCACGCTGCTCTATTATTTTTCCTTTCATTAACTCTTGCACACAAATTGAGCTATCAATAAAAATAATGGCTTAATTAATAAAACTATGTACCAGTCTAATTGGTCACACATGCACCTTTGTAAAAAATTTGGGGAGGGGAAGGAAGAAAAAAAAAAGCTTTTACTTAAAGTCTTAATTATGTTTGCTAACAGCAGCTCTAAAAGAGCATCATGCTGGCAATTACACGTTGCTTTCTGAAAGGGACACAAGCTGCATTGAGATTAGGGAGCTTTCCCCCTCCCAGGGCTTGCTCTCACATCTCTGAGGAAGGGTTGATGAGACACAAAAGTTAAACCTGTGTCTTAGACACGATAATGTCTTTTTCTGATCATTGCAGCGAAGGCAGAATTAAAGGGAAAGGTAAAAAGCTAATCACTTGTGATGTATGCAGAAGGAAGATTGCAGCCCCTCAGCAATTTTGGTTCTCTAGCATATTTTTGTACATATATTGCCTCTGACCGCTGTGTTCAAGTGCAGTCCACGACACTTTGGAACCATTCTGGATAATATTCTGGTCTAGCTTGTTCTGTGGTTCTTGATCTCATGTACAAGACACTATAAGATCATCATACGTGCATGTACAAGAGACTATAAGATCATCCTAGGTGCATGTTTCTAATAGAAATGGTATCCTGTTGTAATGGTAGTGACTTTTCCACTGTTGCCTAAAATGTTTTGCTGGTGTAAGCAGAACTTGACTTAAAAAAAACCAAACCAAACCCCTGCAATCGATGCAAGCTAGCAGCTAATCCTTTACAAACAGCTCGTGTTAATTCTGTACAAACCTTCTCTCATCTCTCAATACTCCTCCTTTAGCCCCACATTCTCTCCTCTGCCCCCCTCTCCTCTCCCTTCACGCACAGCAGTATAACATGAAGGGCAGGTACCTTCATATTGAATCTAGATGCTCGTTGATCGGCTTTGTTTTTTCTTTCTCCCTTTCTGTTGGCAGCGACGGTGCGGGGAGAAGTGGAACCTACATTCTAATTGACATGGTTCTCAATAAAATGGCTAAAGGTGAGAATCGAAAGGCTTGTTACTTCCTTGCTACTGAAAGATGTGCTTCTGTTGCCATGACAACGTGGGGAGCAATATTCACAGAAAATCTGAGAATAAATTAGAAGCAATTTGTCCTTCTTCCTGAATGCTCTTAAGTTGTGTCTTTATGGCAATTTCAAACAACAAACTCCAATGTAAACGCTTTGTGAGTGGGCAGGTGCTTTGGTGCTAGTGAGAGGCATCTGAAATTTATCACTTAAAATAGTCATTACAGCTTTTAGGAGATACCATGGGTCTGTAGAATCCTTAGTTAGTGCTTACATGTGTTAGGTCCTGGGCTGCTTCATGACTGCTGCCAGGTCAACTGTCACCTACCCAGTCACCATGGTCAAATGTTACTGCATTTCTTTTTGCAATACCACCATTGCCTCCCAAGTGCCTAGAATGGTGGTATTGGTGCCTAAAAATAGTGGTGTTGGTGCCTAGAAATGGTGGTAATTGTGCCTAAAAATAGTGGTGTTGATGCCTAGAAATGGTGGTATTGGTGCCTAGAAATGGTTCAGTATTGGTGCCTAGAAATGATTCAATATTGGAAATGGTTCAATACTGAATAGCGAACAATTTATTTAACTCTTCTGCCCTTTATCTGTGAGATGTAATTTTGTAATGTCAACATAAAGACAGCAGCATTGCTTAAGTGAAGTCTGTAGATTCTCTAGTGATTGGGGCCATTCCTTTACTTTTTATCGATTGAGAAATGGTTCATGGTGGTCTGAAATAATCTTTCTGTGTTAACACTAAACTGAATTTTTAACACTGATGCTGTCTTCAAAAGGAAGGAGGGTAGCAGCAAGCATGTAAACCTGACCATATGTTAAAAAGATATAATAGTAGTTAACTTTGTTTATGCATTATACTCCTTTCTCACGCTGTTGGACACATTTGTAGCACAGTTTCATAGAACTGCATTTTTAACAGGGAGGGAAGCCCTGAGAGGTTGAAAACAAACATAAAATAGTAATTTGCCTTTCTTAGTTCTTAACCTGAGCTCTTAAACCACCTTGATCTGTCATTATGAACAGAAGTATTTAAAGAAAGCATTTAAAGAAGTATTTAAAGAAAGCATGTGTTTTAATCTGTGTCCATGATGTTTAGTTCTTTGAGTTCTCATCACTTTACAGTTGTTATTTAAAACGTATAACATGGACATATTTCATATGTAGTTGACATATTTCATATGTAGTTCAAAACAACATTCCATGCCTCACACTCAGGTGCCTTTGCATCCTGGAGATTCAAGTTCTGTGGGACACAGCCACATCTTGCCCCTTCAGAAAGAAGAGTTAAGCATTCTTTTACTCCCTCTCTTTTACTAACATGTCTCATCAAACGGGGACTGGATTTTATGCCCATGAGCATCATGTGGAACATGCTGCTGACATTAAAAGCAGTTGCATGTTTGCCTTCTCCTTAGCAGTGGGCTGAAAATAATTTTTTCAGTGGGATGGGATTAGTTTTTTCATCCTCCTTGGAAAATAGATTTTCGTTCTGTGAAGGAATATGGAGATATTTCCAGTGCTTGTTAAGTGCCATGCCACAACCTAGTCCTTAAAAGTAGAAGCAGTGGTACATCATAAAATTAATGTAGACCTTCGTTAGGTATTTGTTCGGCTCATTTCAGTCGTCAGCAATGAGAAGCTGTAATGAAAACTAGATTTAAAGTATATGCAATTTACTCACATAAAGAAGTAAATGAGAAGTATTTTCTAGCTTGAGGCTTTCAGCCACTTAAGGGAGGGTTGACTTTGTTGTAAAAGCACTGAAGAATGCCATTTATTGACTCCATTGTAGCATGTAATGTCAAATTCCATTTTAAGTGTGGGCTTAGCACTTCACAATGCCAGACAAGTCATGTGAAACTGGCCAGAGAAAGGCGTCACAGCGCTTTTTGGAGATCGGTCACCCCCATTTTGTTCTTGACCTGCTCCCCTCTGCCCATGGGGGTTTGCAACGCAAAATCCTCTGACCTGGTGCTTTGGCTGGGGTTTAAATGAAAGATCAAAGGGCAGAGCGGGCATCTCAGCCCTGCTGAGGTGGGCCTTTCCCAGGCTGTCACACTGTGCGGCCGCCAAGGGTTTTGTTTGGGCGGGAACCGAGGCCCAGCCTGTGCGGCCGGGGCCCTCTTTGTCTGGCCTGAGAAGCTGGAGGCCCAGGTTGAGGATCCAATGTTCATCAAATGATCAAAGACCTGAAGCCCTGGACATGAAATCTTTCTTTCCATTTCCTTTTCTTAGAGAATGAATTGCACGAGTGGCAAAGAATGCCCTTTCCAAAGCTTTTATGTGGAGTGCGAGGGCTAACTTCAGAGTCCTTCAGCGCTAAACACAAAAATGGAAGTGCACTTTCAATCTGGGCCCAGCTGCAAGGCCAGCATCTAGTAACATTTCTTTCAAAAAGGCTTTTAAGGATTAAGGCCTTCAGTCTTTCAAATTAAAAAAAAAAAAGCCCCCACCAGCCCCCCAAAAAAAAACCACCAAGGGGAAAAAAAAAAAACCAGCCAAAAAAAAAAAACCACCCAAACCACCCCCGACCTTTAAGAATAAACTTGGAATAATTTGAGTTTCTTGTTCTACTGTCTGGTTTATTAGAAAGTAGACAATAATGCGTTTTTAAATCAAAGTAAATAGAGGAGTACTTAGTTTCGACAGTGGGAAAGTAGAAGGCAATCAATAAATGCCTTGGTTCTTTAGTGGGGCTGTTAATAGGGTAGGTTGAGAGAAAGGAGCTCCCTTTTCAAGTAACGATTTACTTCCCTGCATTCTCTTAGACGGTTAACTGTAAATGCCTTTGTCGTTTACAATTTCTTCTCCTACTGCTCATTGAATTAGTGCTAATACATAGTCTATTAAACATGTTATAAATTCATATCTTCCACAAGCCTGCCTCTTGAAGTCCCTCCTATTATGTTAGGTGCCGAAAAGGGATCCGTTCTTAAAGCCTAATGCAGGGGAAAAGAAATCAGGCTGGGGAGGATTTTGTGCTTGACACCTGCCGCTTCGGTCTGACAGCCCCAAACCCCTCCGAGAAAGCAGGAATGAAGTTTAAAGAAACACAAAGCTCCCTATTTTATTTTCTACTATTTTATTTTTATTTTCTACTGAGGGTAGAAATGCCCCCTTGGTGTGCTTAGTGGGGTGGTGAGCTGGTGGGGGGGCACACAGGAGCAAGGACAGAGCTCACAGGAGCCTCATTTAAAATATGGAATAGAATGGAATGGAATGGAATGGAATGGAATAGAATAGAATAGAATAGAATAGAATAGAATAGAATAGAATAGAATAGAATAGAATAGAATAGAATAGAATAGAATAGAATAGAATAGAATAGAATCAACCAGGTTGGAAAAGAGCTCCAAGATCATCCAGTCCAACCTAGCACCCAGCCCTATCCAGTCATCTAGACCATGGCACTAGGTGCCTCATCCAGTCTTTTCCTGAACACCTCCAGGGACGGTGACTCCACTACCCGCCCTGGGCAGAGCCCTCACTTAGCAAATGCCTTCCCAGCCCCCCTAAGCTGCCTTTGAGAGCTATGCAGTGCTGGCCTGCAGGACTCCCTCTGGCTCTGCACAGCATCAGGAGGGATGTCCTGTCGGGTTGAGTGTTTAATGACTTTCACTGTCCTCTGTGCACTAAATGTAATGGCTGCATCTGTGCATTGGCTCCAAGCATATGTTGAATAACCTCATTAGATCCTGGAATAGTCAGAGAACATTGGTGTCTTTTCAGTGCTGTCAGAGGCAAGTTTTAAATGCAAGCACATCCTTGTGTTTCATTGCTGTAGTAACTTAGTGCTGCTCTTTATCATGTAGTTTATTACTCTATTAGTATCTATATTATATAATTATTATGTACATTATTATATATTGTATATTATTTTACATTATATATATTATTACTAATTAATAATATTTTTTCTTGCTAGATTGATATGCAGAGTAGGTACAAGACCCCCCATCCCATACCCATCCAAGGAATAACAAAAATGAAAGAGTTTTACATCTGGCCTTGCAGCAACACATTTAAATACTATTTAACATGATTTTACTATGATAACTACTTAATATGAAGCTACATATTTACATGGGTGCTCCAATTTTAGGGCAGCTACTGAGTCACCCCCTTGTTGCCTAATCATAGAATCAACCACGTTGGAAGAGAACTCCAAGCTCATGGCTGGGTGCTAGGTTGCACTGGATGATCTTGGAGGTCTCTTCCAACCAGGTTGATTCTATTCTATTCTGTCCAGACCGACCTAGCACCCAGCCCTATCCAGTCAACCAGACCATGGCACTAAATACCTCATCCAGGCTTTTTCTTCAACACCTCCAGGGACGGTGACGCCACCACCTCCCTGGGCAGCTCACTCCAATGGCAAATCACTCTCTCTGTAGCTTAGGCCGATCTTTAGTTTTGGGGGAGAAGATGAGAAGTGACTTATTTCAACTCCATGTGCACCTCCATGATTTAAATGAATAGAGACAATTAAAATGGATTTGTTTTCTCCATGATAGTTGCTTGCTGGATTTTTGTCACCGACTGTTTTCCCACAGTTGATTTCTGCTGAGAATTTCAACATTCTTGACGTGTTTACGAGTTTGCTTGGCTACTAGGGAATATAAATCCATTTAGATTTAGTCCACTTGGTGCTCTTTCCTCACCCCAAATTCACAGTAAACCTGAAACAGTCGAGGGTTTTTTTAACTTTGTGTGATCTCAAGAAAAGTTGAGGATTTTCTCATTTCTTCTCCTTTCCTGCAGGCTTATTGTACTGACTAAAAGTTTTATATATTGCAAGACATTTTTATTGAGTGTTTCTGGCACAAAGGGGGAAAAAAGAAAAAAGAACAGGGAAAAAAAATATTATGAGTCTTCCCACTTTCATTTTTCTGAACTGAGAGCCTTGGATAGTGCAGATAATAGTTTGATTTTTAGATATTAATCCAGCTAGCAGCTGCTTGGGGTTTGCTGACCATCCATTTTCTTGTGTTCGAACTAGCTGGAATGAGATGAGTCAAAAGGAAGGCGAATATGAATTTTAAAATCCCTTTAAAGTATTGATTTCTGAATTCAAAAACCCAGGGAAAAAAAAAATTCAATTTAGCAAAGCTGAACCAATGGTTTATTCTCTCCGATTCAAAAGCTTGGATTATAATTGATGAGCACACAGCCTTTGGCCTGGGCTGGCTGTGGAGGTTATCTCCCCAAGTCCTTTCCTTGCCCCCACTACCCTATTGTCTGAGGGTCTGGTGAGTCAGCTCCTGAGCAGATGCAGTTTATACCGTGACATTTTAAGGCAAAACAAAAGATTCCTTAATTCGCCTTCTGACTCATCGTGATCAAATGATTTTGGCTAATCTGAACCCTTGCTGAGGTTTGGCTTATCTGCTCTGTGGATTTAACAATCATAATGACGTTGTGGGGTTAGCTCCTCTCTGAAAGGATTTTATGAAAGAAAATGCTTGCCCATATTCATGTTAAAACGGATTCAGTCTGCTTATTTTTGAATGCTTATGCAAGTCTGAGTGAGTTCTATTGTTCAGTTGTAATGATACAAGCCTAGGGTATTTCTGATACAGAAACAGCATCAGAGATAATGCTCTTGGTGGATGAAGGAATATTTCCTCAGCCCAGGATCCAGCTTCTTCCATTAAAACAAATACCTCACATACTGTGTGTCACACAGGTGTTGAAGGTATAGTGTAAAAGATATATATATATAGAGAGAGAGAGAGAGATATTTAATGTTATTTAATGGTAAGAGGGAAAGAAGTGGGATTAGAAATAGACAGTATTCTGCAGAAAAGTTTACAGCAGAAAAAATCAGGACTTAAAAGTGTCTTTGTTTTCATGGTCTAAGTTTGACTCAATCACAATACTGCTCTTTGAGATTTGAGTGAGGTGGATTATTATCTGTTGGAAAAAGGAGGGGGGGGGGAGAAATGCAGGCCAGTAAAGGCCAAACAATTAGATTTAGCACTGTTGAGCTATCCACAAGGCTGCCTGAGTTCTAAGCAGCAGTAGTGCTAAGTCTGAAATGTTGCTATTTCCATTTCTGAAGGAAGTTCTTAGTGTCCATGTAAACATATCATATGCTATAAAGCCCCCTCCCTTTTTTTTTTTTCAAATGAGCTGCATTTATGTATTGTAACTTTTATGTAATGAGTTACCCTGGAAACACAATTAGGCAAATAGTGCTCATTCTTGCAGCCTTTCCCAGCAGATAATTAATCACAATGAGAGCTGGGCCCCCAGCTACATGCACAAGTGTAGAGGGAATGTATAGGACATTTTTTCACGGTCCAGCCTGTGATGCTCAACGCACTCTTGCAATTTAGAGCAAGCTGTTTAAAACAATGTTTATTTCCTTTGCAAAGCACATTTTGGCATATAGAGCTTTAAAGCTTTTGACACATTACTGACACTACAGAGCCATTGATTAAATAGTTCAGAAAGCGAACATAAAAATGTAGCATGTTCTACAAGCTTCTGTTGTGAAATGAATTCGTGACCACAAGGAAGGTGGTGCTGGTCGATGTTTCCTAGCGTATGTTGTATGGACTGCGTTTTTAGATGGTTTCCTTTGTGGTGAGGAGAGATTTCAGACAAAAAGCAAACAAATTATTGATGTTCCTTTGGCTGTTTTCTTTTTTTTCAGCTGGTTTAGCGGTCGGGGATTACTCTACCAGAGCTGTATTTCTTCTGTTATTTGCCCTTCTGAGGGTTTTATTGGACAAGAATTGGGAGAAGGAAAGCACGATAAAAAGCAATCCTAATTATTCAGGGTTTGGGGCAAATGAATTGTGAAGAAAGACTGATCAGACATGGGCTGTTCCTTGGGAAAGGGAGCACGAAGGGGGGTCCCCATAGAGCATTAGAAGACCCTGAAAGGAATGTATTGATGTCAGTAAGCAGCTTGAGATAGTGACTAATTTGCAAACAAGAGGTCATTGACTGAAATTAAGGAGGAGGCAAGCAGATAAGGAATTTGGGCAGCATTTTTTCACACAATGGGTAGGTTAGGATATGGAAAAAGGAAAAAGCTGGTGGTAGAAGTACTGTGTTATCAGTTTGAGAAGCAGCTGGGCAAATGTTTGGCAAAGGAGGTTTATATACAGAGTGAAGAAGTACTTTTTTTTTCATAGCTAATCTCATGCAGCAGCCCGTGGAAGGATTTGGAGAGAAGTGTTTAATTGACCAGATGGTAGTCTTCTGGTTTTAAAGGATACAACCTATATTACCTAACTAAAGTGTAATTATTCCACAACTTCTACAGATGGACCAGTGTAGTCACTTTTAGGGATAAACTTTGTCAAAGAATGAGTCCATAATGGTTGGCATCTTTTATTCAGGTCACTCTCTGTACTGTCTTGTGAAAGCTTTGCCACCTACGTGCAATGTAAAATCAAAGTAATGTAAAATGCATTTCTTACCATTTTGTAGCTTCATGTGGGTGAGCTACTTTTGTGTCCCCTGTAAAGAAAATTCACATTTTCCAAAGGGGACTCTAAGATTTTTTAGGGCAAGTTTTCAGAAATGGCACTTCTTGCAGTCAGCATCTTAGCTTTGTTCATGTTTGATTCAGCATATGGAGATGAATTGCATTACTGCCTTTCACGTAATTCACTGATAGTTCCTTGAAGAAGAGGTACTAGGAGCAGCAAATTGTGGGGGGACTCTGTGGGAGCTGACACTGGGGAACATCTACGAGTAGGCAGTAGCAGTACATCCACAGTCCTTATTATGTACACAGTTTGTATGTCCACATGCGTTTGTGTGTGCTTAAGTTGAACTTAGATGTGTGCACCAATTCTAGAGTAACCATAGGTAATTATGGGATATCACAGAATCATAGAATCAACCAGGTTGGAAGAGACCTGCAAGCTCATCCAGTCCAACCTAGCACCCAGCCCTAGCCAGTCATCTGGACCATGGCACTAAATGCCTCGTCCAGTCTTTTCTTGACTCCAGGGACAGTGACTCCACCACCTCCCTGGGCAGCCCATTCCAATGCCAATCTCTCTGGCAACAACTTCCTCCTAACATCCAGCCTAGACCTCCCCTTGGAGTCATATAGAGTCATAGAATCAACCAGGTTGGAAGAAACCTCCAAGATCATCCAATCCAACCTGGCCCTTTCCAATCAACCAGACCATGGCACTAAGTGCCTTATCCAGTCTCTTTTTGAATACCTCCAGGGACGGTGACTCCACCACCTCCCTGGGCAGCCCATTCCAATGGCAAATCACTCTCTCTGTGAAGAGCTTCCTCCTAACATCCAGCCTAGACTTGCCCTATAAGGAATAAAACTCATGAAATTCAATTTCTTGCATGTACTAATCTAGGCATATTGCTTCAATTTCTGGAGAGAGCGGAGGAAATCTATATGTAAAAAGAGAAACAGTTCCTCTATGGTATCTGCTGTGCTCTCATGCACAGTGGATGTGAGGAAGGATTGGTCCTCAAATTGTCATCTACCTGTATTCAGTTACAGTGAGTGCTTTCCGCATGCATTTCCCTGCATTGACAAAGGATATTAGGTTAGAACCTGACACGTCGGTAGTGAACGTCTATCCTTGCAAGCTCAGAAGCACCATTTCCCTGTAACTGATGTTAAAATACTGGGCTGTTCCTGAGACTTCCATCTTCAGTATCACTTTCCTTTGGATTGTGTACTGACAAAGGCATATCACTTATGCTTGTACATTCACAAGGTGCAGCTTGTAAGGGTCAATATAAACCGGGTAAAGAATAGTGCATTATGTAGTGTATACTCTGTGTGTGCATGGCTCGCAGTAATTTTCATTACTTCGCTTTTATTACTTGAAGTGCCCCCTTCTCTGTTTCTGTGTTTGCTTTGCCCACTGGATTTTCTTAGCTCTGTTGCTGTGTTTTTAACAGAAGCAGTGAAATTTTAATTGAGGTCATTGTTACATGTATAGAAGCACTCAGGTATTCTGTCTGAAGCTGAAGGCGATTCACCGATGCAGGTGCACCTTGGGTCCATCCCTAACTACATACACAGATGCACACAGGTTCTGCTCTTGTCAGGGAGAGAATAAGCGTTTAATGAAAATGCCAGCCAGAATACATTTATCTTTTTTGTTATCTTTAAAAGTGTGTCCTTCACTCTGGTTTTGCTGGTGCTTTTTAATTTCCACAAGAAGCATCAAATGATCCTCCTGACCAATATCAGAAATCCAGCAGGTACAGCAGCAGACATCTGGATAACTGCAAATGAAAATTGCTTTTATTTTTGTAGTTTCTAGCTCTTGTTCAGCTCCTGGTTTAGAGCTCAGTATTTACGAGAGAATGCTCTCATTTCTTTGAAGCAGAGCTCTATATAAAGAGCAGTTACTCTCACAACACGTTTTTCGCTTCCATCACCTTCCCTATAGTGTACTGCAACTGGTTTATCTTTTCATTGTGATTCATGTTGCTTTTGCTTTTGCTGTTTCCATCAAAAATTGCCAAACTGAGGGATGAGGGAAGGAGGGAATGCAGCAGTCACAAAACACAGGTCTCAAACATGTGGCATTCAAGAGCCCAAAGCCACAGAAAATCAACCCTTTTCAGTCCAGGTTCATTCCAGCTAACTTCAACTACATGAAGCACCTACTCTTAGGCATCTCACCCCACCTAGTTGTCTAGGTCTCTTCAGTCATCAGTGGAGAGGAATATGCACCTCTGGAGGACAATTCTCAGACAAATTAATTGCCCACCAGAGCTACCCTTCTCTCTCTTAGCTGTTGGGAGAGGACATGACTAACTCCAATTCGAACTTCAAGGATGGCTGGAGTAGATGAGATGAAGCTGGGCCTTTGAGACTAAGCTAGTTAGTAAATATTACTGGTATGCCATTAAAACTAATGGTCAGTGAAGAAGTGGTGTTACACTCCCCTTAGTTATCACCCTTTCTTCTTTAATCAGATTGAGTTTGCCCCTCATATGGTGTGATTAAATGTTTTGCTGCAACATTAAGTACCCAATGGGGCAAACACTCACCGGAGCAGCTACATAAGCTATCCTTTAAACGTCGGCAGTGGGAAGCTGGAGGCATTGTGGGCATTGCAAATCCAGAGCACAATGTCCAGCTGGTGTGGGCACTAGGGACAGCATAGCTGTGAGAGTGTAATAGTCCATGGGTACTGAAACACTGTACCCTCTTAACTCCCTGGAGGGCCCACTTCTATTTCTCTACACTATTAAATCCAGTAGTATAAATGGACTCTTGCTTTGTACAGGCTCCTAGCAGACCTGGATCTAGCTGCTGTCTGTTCTTCTGCAGGAGGTTTCTGTCCTTCTTTCTCCACAGTTCACTGTCTGCCTCCTTTCCAAGACATAGCTAAGCACTAAGCTACTGAACTCGTGAATTTGTCAAAGTCCTCATACAGGGAGGAAAGAAAGACAGCATAAAGTTTGCTTTGACCATGAAGCATCACTTTTAGGCATGAGTCACGCATTCATCACCCAAACATGAAAAGCTATTGTATTCTTCCTGAACACAGACATGCTGTGGTGGGGCAGCTCATTGTCCTTGATGACACTGTATTTTTTTTTTTCCTTTATTTAATTTCTGCCTACTTTGCTAGGAGTGACTCTTCCATCATGCTCCCAACCATCCTGAACACTCTGCCATGCCTGACTCTGAGGCTAAAAAGCTGACAACGAGCAGCATCTTGAAAATATTAATTGACTCTTCTTCAACTTCTAGCAACATCAGTAGCAAGGACTATATTAGGGACTCTTCCTTTGAGACTTTAAGAAGGCAGTTATTAATCTGGCCTAACAAGTCCCTTTGCCCTTTGAGGCCTAATTCAAAATCTATACAATATAATAAATACAAAAAGATGCATTAAGCAGGTAGCATCTGACCAGAATGAAACCAAATACTTACTGCTGCAAAGAGAAAGGCACTTGACATGTCATTTCTGTATTGACCTTAGAACACTTCTTTGTTCTGTTGGACTAAGTGCTTATTCCCAGATAGATCATCATCATCTCCTGAAGGAGGAATGGTAACAGTGCTAATAATCCCACATTTACAACTGCTCAGCATGAATCCTGCATCCTACCTTCAGCATTACCATGGCGGGGAATGGAAAGAGCACTCACAAAGGCGCAAGGGGTGTTACTAGAAAAACAAAGCTCAGGGTATCTATCCAGGTCCTCATCTCTCTAGTGTCCATGTGCCTTGTCATCTAGTTATTAAAGGATTTGCCTTCATAATAACTTAATAAGTAGGAAAAAGATGGTTCATTTTATAAATGATGGTGTAAAACAAAGGGTGAATTTAATGTTTTAACCAAAGTGATGCAGGAGTGTTAGTCTGGAAGAGGACTCAAACATGTCATAGAATCAACCAGGTTAGAAGAGACCTCCAAGATCATCCAGTCCAACCCAGCACCCAGCCCTAGCCAATCAACCAGACCATGGCACTAAGTGCCTCATCCAGGTTTTTCTTCAACACCTCCAGGCACAGCAACTCCACCACCTCCCTGGGCAGCCCATTCCAATGCCAGTCACTCTCTCTGCCAACAACTTTCTCCTAACATCCAGCCTATACATACCCTGGCACAGCTTGAGACTTCATCCCCATGTTCTGTTGCCTGGCAGAAATGACCAACGGGGAAGGACTTTTCAGGCTCTCAGGGAGTGACACGACTGGGGGGAATGGAGCAAAGCCAGAGATGGGTAAGTTCAGGCTGGTCATGATGAGGAAGTTGTTCAGCACGAGAGTGGTGAAAGCCTGGAATGGGTTGCCCAGGGAGGTGGTTGAGGCCCTGTCCCTGGAGGTGTTTAAAGCCAGGCTGGATGGGGCTCTGGCCAGCCTGATCTAAGGTAGGGTGTCCCTGGGCATGGCAGGGGGTGGTGGAACTAGATGACCCTTGTGGTCCCTTCCAACCCTGACTGATTCTATGATTCTAATGCCCAAGCCATCCTTCAGGACACAGAGAGTACAAATGTATAGCCATTCTGCAGAGTTACAGTCCTATCTTTTGAGGATATGTACTGGTAGATCTGAAAGTTGTTCCCAGCTACAGGGAAAAAAAAAAAATCCTTTTTAATTTAATATTTATGAGTGATCTGTATTTGTGAAACATCACAAAGAAATCTCTTCAGTTTGGGATGTTTAGAAAAGACCCCCTCCACACACACAAATAACTGCTTTGATGAAGTATTTAAGGATCATTTTATTTTTATAAATACAGAGAAAATTCAGAGCATCCAGAATCTAAAATATTCTTTTTAATACAGCCCTTTAATATAAAATTCTATCAGTCCCACAGAATCTATGCTGCACTTTTCCTTAGTGATGAATAAAATAGAGCTTTTTGACTTTGCCTTCAGTGCAAGCATCTTCAAGCCTATTTCATAGGAATAAAATCTCAAAGTTTGCCTTAGTTAAGCCAAAATTTTCATATATTTATGTAACAAATGCTGGGTTTTCTTACAACTGGGGAAAAAAAAGGCAGCATGTTTCGGTGTGCACAAGCTCTGCAGCCTGCTGAACCTGAAAACCACTTTTTTAATGATGCACCTTCACTCTTTCTTCCCAGCTGACATAAGATGTTACCCCTCTCAACAAACTTTGTCTGTCGTAGTCCTGTCACTGTCACAGTGACAGCAATGCTGCTTCAGTGTGGCAAGGATTATCCTCCACAGTTGTTTCTCATGTGTCTTGTGCTTATTGAAAGGAGTCCCCTGCTATCTTGTGGAGGGGGGTGGAGAAAAGAGGGAAAATCCCACTGTTTTAGTTATAAAACTAACATTCGGTAATTCGTTACGACTTTAAGTATCACAGGCTGCTGCTGGTCACCTCACGGAGCCTGTGGTAGCCAAATGTGGCTAGCTCATTATTTATTGCAGGAGGAAGAGGGAATTCAACTTTTACCCATGGTTTTATGACATTCTGGATATTCCACTTCCATGACTATCTGAGGGCAAACACTTTAACCCCTTGAGATCTGCTAATCAGGAGCACCAGCTGTTAAGTGCCAGCATGCATCCTGCATTGGTGCCTGGAGGGAGAGAAAAGGCTGAGAAGGAAATGACCCCAAACTTCAAAAACCACTTCTTTCCTTAGGGGCAAAATATCATTCAGCTTGCATCTTCTCTTGTTTTCTTTTCATTTATCCAGTGAATGTTCCTGGTGTGGGTTGTTGTGCTGTGAATGCTTCAAGCCTTTAGGAAGATGATAGTTAATTGCTGGAGTTAAAATCTAGCTTGCACTGGCGCGGAAATGCTTTTGGAAGTATTTACTCAGCTAGCTCACTGAGCTGCTAAGGGCAGGGGGGAGGGCTGGTAGTATCTGACTCACTGTGGTTTTATTGCTAATGCATGTTCAGTTTGAAAGGAGAAAAGCCACATCGTTGCACAGTCATTTGTCACAATACTGCTGGTGCAAAGTTAGCTCAGTCTCGCTCTCACACTTAAAGCTACCTTCGTACCTTCATTTAAAACAAGCAGCGAAATCCATCATGAAAAGGGAACCTGTCATAAACACAAGCCAAATTTATTCCCTGCTGAGTAAAACACAGTCAAAAGGTGAAAAGGCAGTTCTTTATTCTTTAAATGCTTCCTGGTTTATCCCCCTCTGTGTTTTGTGAGACCAGCAGACGTGTTGGTGAGGAGAAAGGGCAGAAAATGCTGCCTTAAATGCTGCCTTTCTGACCTATTTTGTGTTCTCTTTGCCTAATATTTTTAATGCTTCCTCTAGATTATTTGTTGTATGACAATAAGTTGACACCTCCATCTATTACTGGACCTCATAGAATAGAATATAATAGAATCAGTCAGGGATGGAAGGGACCACAAGGATCATCTAATTCCAACCCCCCTGCCATGGGCAGGGACACATCTTACATCAATTTAGCATCTTACATCAATTTAGCATCTCACCCCTGAATTTAGCATCTCATCTCAACTTACATCTTGCCTCTGTTTTATATCTTACCCCAAAATTTAGCTTCCTACCTCAAAATTTAGCATCTTATCTCCATTTTATATCTCACCCCAAAATTTAGCATCCCACTCCAAAATTTAGCATCTTATCTCCATTTTATATCTTACCCCAAAATTCAGCATCCTGAGCAAAACACTGCCACTAATGGGATATCCTTGCAGTCAGTGGGTCAGATTCCTCCAGTTCTTACTCTAAACCACCACAAATGTAGTTTGCCTGTGGGCTTCCAAGATAAACAATGTTCAAAATACCTTAGCAGTGTGTGGATATTTTGTGGCCATCTTAATAGAAGCATGATTTGATCCTAGTGTCCTTAGCTGGATTATTCTCTCTCCTAATGTCATGTAGCATATGTTGGGATTTTTGTCTCCTGAAATGGCTCAGAGGCATAAATAAATTATTGTTGGGTGCTATGGAATGCTATGCCACACCATTGTACTCTCAAAGAGAAGACTTCAGTGTGGCAAAGAATCATAGAATCAACCAGGTTGGAAAAGACCTCCAAGATCATCCAGCCCAAGCTAGCACCCAGCCCTGTCTAATCAACCAGACCATGGCACTAAGTGTCCCATCCAGGCTTTTCTTCAACACCTTCAGGGACAGAGACTCCACCAACTCCCTGGGCAGCCCATTCCAATGCCAATCACTCTCTCTGACAACAACTTCCTCCTAACATCCAGCCTGGACCTCCCTGGCACAACTTGAGACTGTGTCCCTTTGTTCTATTGCTGGTTGCCTGGCAGAAAAGACCAATCCCCAGCTGGCTACAACCTCCCTTCAGGTAGTTGTAGACAGCAATGAGGTCTGCTCTGAGCCTCCTCTTGTGCAATCTGCACACCCCCAGCTCCCTCAGCCTCTCCTCACAGGGCTGTGCTCCAGGCCCCTCACCAGCTTCATCGCTCTTCTCTGGACACGTTCCAGTATCTCAACATCTCTCTTGAATTGAGGAACATGAGTGAACATGAGTGACAGTCTGATCAAAACCCATGGGTTGGGGGACACTAAGGAGTAAAAAACAGGTCTTAAAGAGAGTTTTAGTGACAAAACACTTCAAACTATCCATTTGGCACACCGGCCTGCTAGGACTATTCTTATGTTCCAGACAGCCAACCGAGTGCTGGGCTGCATCAAGAGAAGTGTGGCCAGCAGGGCAAGGGAGGTGATTCTCCCCCTTTACTCTGCTCTCGTCAGACCCCACCTGGAGTACTGTGTGCAGTTCTGGAGCCCCCAATACAAGAAGGACATGGAACTGCTGGAGCGGGTCCAAAGGAGAGCCACGAAGATGATCAGAGGGCTGGAGCACCTCTGCTATGAGGACAGGCTGAGAGAGTTGGGGCTCTTCAGCCTGGAGAGGAGAAGGCTTCGAGGAGACCTTATAGTGGCCTTCCAGTATTTGAAGGGAGCCTACAGGAAAGCTGGGGAGGGACTATTTACACGGTCTAGTAATGTTAGGACGAGGGGGAATGGGTTTAAGCTGGAAGAGGGGAGATTTAGACTGGATGTTAGGAGGAAGTTCTTTACAGTGAGGGTGGTAAGGCACTGGAACGGGTTGCCCAGGGAGGTTGTGGATGCTTCCTCCCTGGAGGTGTTTAAGGCCAGGCTGGATGAGGCCTTGAGCAACCTGCTCTAGTGGGAGGTGTCCCTGCCTATGGCAGGGGGTTGGAGCTGGATGATCCTTGAGGTCCCTTCCAACCTAAACCATAATAAAAAAAAACATATGCTTTGGTGCTTTGCTGAATCAAGATTTTATAATCAGGCATTACTCATACTATTAAGCATTTCATTCTGTTAATGATGATGAAAAAGCAAGCATTGGCTCTCTAGCAAATGCCTGCAATCTACATCACAGTAATAGAGGAGTTAACTCTTTCAAAGATAAGCTGAGAAGCCTGTCTGGTCATTAAAGTGTTAATAGGTCTTGTCATGAACCTTTTCCCATTCTTGTCCTGAGGCTAGAGGGTTTTCTAATAAAGACCATCCCTCATCAGAAGGAGGATGTACATGTTTCCAACCACAGGGAAGCCCATGTGGCACTGGAATCTGCCAGCTCCACTGGGAGGGTCTTTGGGTTGATCCTTGCCACACATAATCTTGGAGGCTGCTCAAGACTGTGGTTAAAATCATCCATGGATAGTGGTGTCTTAAGTTAACCGAATCAAATCCTTCTCTCTTAGGTGCTTTTCTGAGTAAATGAGGGGGTGCTTGATATGTACATTGGCAATAACCTAATTGCAGTTTGATGTAAGCCATTAAATTGCAAGAGTTGTAAGAAGAGTGGTAGGCATTGTGCCAAATCCTCCAAATCCAGTCCTGGCAACTAAACAAGTGTATGTTCTAGATGTGTACAGCTTAGCTACCACAGCAGTATGATTGACCCAAAAGTAGATGTCAAGACCCCTATAAGTGGTTGGAGTCGTCTCTCTACTACTACTTGAAAGGAGGTTGGAGTGAGGTAGGTGTCTGTCTCATCTCACAAGTGCCTAGTGGTAGGATGGGAGGAAATGGCCTCAAGTTGCACATGGGGTAGGTTTAGGTTGGACATTAGGAAAAATTCCTTGACTGAGTGGTCAGGCATTGGAACAGGCTGCCCAGGGAGGTGATGGAGTCACCATCCCTGGAAGTGTTCAAAAAATTAGTAGATGTAGCACTTAGGGACATGGTTTAGTGGGCCTAGTGGTGTTGGGTAGAAGGTTGGACTTGATGATCTGAGAGGTCTTTTCCAACCGTGCTGATTCTGTAGTTCTGTAGTTTAAATGCCTCCAAAAGGAAGTCCCAATTTGGCACAGGCTGTACCAGGAGAGTTCTATGGCCAGGCAATAAGAAATGGTTGTCAAATGGAACATTGATGGGTCACAGTCTTCTTCAGAGTACAGCACTGAGTATCTTTAAAAGAGACTTCAGAATTGTAACTGTTCTTTGTCCTTGATAAACCATCTGATGCTGAAAGTGTGTGTACTGAAGAGGAGACACCTAAGGTCAGTATCTTTCTAATTTTCAGATGCTATGGACTACATCTGCCCTAGGAGAGTATATAGGCAGTAGAGCATAGGGAAGCAGAGATGAGGCAGTTACACTTAGACTAGTGGTATGCTCTACCCATCTGCCTCATGCTTTTTCATTGTGTGATGTTCTTGAAAGATGCAGAAAGAGATGGGATGCAAGAAAGCCAAACTCCATAGCTCAACTTCTCACCTCAGAGGATTTCTCTCCAGGCTTCTACTCACGGTGTTCATACAAAGAGGGTCCAAAATCCTGATTTCCTCTCAGTCCCTTTAAAAAAACATGTATCTGGTAAGAAAGTTGAGGAGGGTGGCATTGAAATACCTTAAACTGAAGAAATCTCTCAGTTCTCCATGCTTTGGAGAAGCTTTGATCTCCACATACCATGTCTTAAAAGAAAACATTCCCATTTGCACCAAGAAAGGGAGGCAATCCACGCAGCAGTCAGGCTGTGCATGCTGTTGTCTGCATCCTGATGTTGACATTCACCAAGCAGCAGCAGCAGCATCCAGAGGGCCAAAGTATAGCCTGAAGAACATGCTATAGATTTACCAGCTGAAACAGTGATCACACAGCAAGGTGGTCTGGCAAGTCCAGAACTAGAAAGCCACAGACAAGTTTTTTTGGATCTTGGCTGCAGGTGACAAGAGTTCACCTAAATCTTCTTGTAACAGCATCTTTGTGTGGTTTCAGGCCCATAACTCAAGGCATACTCTTAGAAGGGACAAAGGGGCCCTCACTGGCATTGACAAGGTGGACCCTTAGGTTCTGCAAAATATATTCTGCTCTAGATGCAGAAGCATCCTCAAGAATTTGTTTTTCTCTGGCTTCTCTTGAATTCATGTTAATAAAGGCTGCCCCAACCTCTTATTTTTCTATATGAACACAAAAATTGCAGCTGCCTGCCAAGTCTGCTGAGAGATGGATGTAATAATTTTCAATTGGACTGTTAGCCCAAAGGGAACCCAACAGCAAGAGATTGACAGATGCAGCATGGATTATCTTGTGCTCTGAACTCAGCCCAATTTGTGGTTTGTTGCAGGTGCTAAAGAGATTGATATTGCTGCTACCCTGGAGCACTTGAGGGACCAGAGACCAGGCATGGTCCAGACAAAGGTACTGTCAATAAATCCACTGGGATTTTAAATACATTAAAGGTCTTTCACAGTAGTTGTTTTCATGACAGAAGAGAGAGGGTATGACCTAATTTAACGCAGGTCGCTTGCTGATTACTCTGCTTGGCTCCCTACCAACTGAGGTTTATTTATGCTGAAGATTTATCTGGGCTACTTTCTTTGGTGTTTACTGCTCTTTCTTGTAACATCTCCAACATCTATCTTGATTACCATATATGAAGGGCAGTCAAGACAACAATCTATAGCCTACTAAAGAAAATGTGCATTGGAAAGAATGTCCTTACTTTCATCCTGAAATATGGATTCTGTTCTGTAGAGTATTTGTGCTTAACTGTGCGTGGAATAGTTTGGGGCTTTTTTAATCTTCATTAAAGAGACTGCAACTGCTGCATTTGAATTTGTTTCATTTTTTTATGAAAAGAAAGAAAAGTTGAACAAAAGGAATATAGTTTTGTGGGAAATCAAGTCAATTGTAGTATTTTTGTGCAGAAGAGCTTACAGGATGCTTAAAGATGTGTCCTTTATGGATGTAGCATGGTAACTTAATGACAAACCCTATGAGGAGAGGCTGAGGGAGCTGGGGGTGTTTAGCCTGGAGAAGAGGAGGCTCAGGGGTGACCTCATTGCTGTCTACAACTACCTGAAGGGAGGTTGCAGCCAGGTGAGGGTTGATTTTTTCTGCCAGACAGCCAGCAACAGGACAAGGGGACACAGTCTCAAGTTGTGCCAGGGGAGGTACAGGCTGGATGTTAGGAGGAAGTTGTTGGCAGAGAGAGTGATTGGCATTGGAATGGGCTGCCCAGGGAGGTGGTGGAGTCACCATCCCTGGGGGTGTTCAAGCAAAGCCTGGATGAGGCACTTAGTGCCATGGTCTGGCTGACTGGATAGGGCTGGGTGCTAGGTTGGACTGGATGAGCTTGGAGCTCTCTTCCAACCTGGTTGATTCTATGATTCTATGAACTATCTTTGTACCCTTAGGTGAAGTGAGCACTTTGTGATTCCTGTAAGTAGTAATAGTTTTGACATTTTCCCACGATGTAAAACTGTTACAGATAGGTGATGGGTTCATCATAGTCCCCTTCAATTAGAAATGAAACTTTCTATTATTAACAATTTCAGTGATGCATGGAATGATATTTTGAGGTATTGGCTGCAAGTTAAGAGCTGCAAATACAGCAATAAAGAGTTTTGTTCATGGCACGGAGATGAAATAAAACTCTGTGTGACATTGTAAACTATCAAATGAAGAGTTACAGTTCCAAACTGAATAACAACAGCAAGGTGGTGGCACTCTGCCTTGGCCACATTGGAACTAGAATCATAGAATCAGTCAGGGTTGGAAGGGACCACAAGGATCGTCCAGTTCTAAGCCCCCTGCTGTGGGCAGGGACACCCCACCCTAGAGCAGGCTGCCCACAGCCTCATCCAGCCTGACCTTAAACATCTCCAGGGATGGGTCCTCAACCACCTCCCTGGGCAACCCATTCCAGGCTCTCACCACTCTCATGCTGAATCTGCCCATCTCCTGAACCTGTCCGATCTGACCCTACCCATCGCCAGCTTTGCTCCATTCCCTCCTGTCTTGTCACTCCCTGAGAGCCTCAAAAGTCCTTCCCTAGCTTTTTTGTAGCCCCCCTTCAGATACTGGAAGGCCACAATATGCATTTTCCCCCCTTAGTAACCAAAGGACAAGAAAGATGTGTGCAATTTTGTCTTAACTTGTGGCTAAAGACGAGGTAGCTTTGTCTGGCCCTTCGTTATTGTATGCACTTACTTAATTGGTAGATAATAATTAAAATCCCCCCAACTGTTCTTCAGCACCACTTCCCCTAGTATTAGTGCAAAGATAAAATGATTAGGAAGAGATTCAAGAAAACTTATGAAGCAATCATTCCCACAGCACACATTCATTTCACCTTTGTCCCTCAGCGATTTCACCTCCCTAAGTGCTGCAGACTTCCTATCAGCTGGAGCAGCTCTGCTGTGAGCACAGACTGAAAGAGTTGGGGCTGTTCAGTCTGGAGAAGAGGAGGCTCCCAGGTGACCTTCTTGTGGCCTTCCAGTATCTGAAGGGGACCTACAAAAAAGCTGGGGAGGGACTTCTTAGGCTTTCAGGGAGTGACAGGACTGGGGGGGAATGGAGCAAAGCTGGAGGTGGGGAGATTCAGACTGGACACGAGGAGGAAGTTATTCAGCATGAGAGTGGTGACAGCCTGGAATGGGTTGCTCAGGGAGGTAGCTGAGGCCAGGCTGGATGAGGCTCTGGCCAGCCTGATCTAGGATAGGGTGTCCCTGCCCATGGCAGGGGAGTTGGAACTGGCTGATCCTTGTGGTCCCTTCCAACCCTGACTGATTCTGTGATTCTATAGCACACAGTATCCAGTGTCACCTGGATTTACCCCAAGGGAAGATGAAAGGCCTTGAGCTACTCTCTGAATGCATCCAAAAATCTATGGCAGCTCTGTAGAAATACAGAACTCGGATTCCAGGTTTCCTTTTGGGGCAGAGAATTTCCAATTTGTTGCCTTCAACAAAGGAAGGAAAGGAAGGAAGGAAGG
>WAAF01004114.1:88776-107378 GCA_013400475.1 Tricholaema leucomelas | reverse complement strand
CCTGACAAAGATGTTACAGAGCACTGGTGCCAGCACTGACCCCTGAGGAACACCACTTGGCACCGGTCGCCAGGTGGACATTGTGCCATTGATCACCACTCTCTGCATGCCACCATCCAGCCAGTTCCTTACCCACTGAGTGCTCCACACATCCAGTCTGTGCTTTTCCAGTTTGGTGTCCAGGATGTCATGTGGGACAGATATGTGAATGACAGTGCAGCTGTACAAACTCCTCTTAACAAACTCCTTTAAGACAAACTCCTTTTAAAATTACTGCAGTTAACTTGCTCTAACTGGGATTGTTCTCATGGGAAGGTGTGGAAGGTGTTTTTTCTTTGGAGAGAGGCTAGTGATACACAGCAATGGAAACTGCATTCTCTGTGTTGTGCAAAGGGAAGGAGGGGGAAGAGCTCAGCTGCACTCTCCCAGAAAGACCACATCCTCACCCCTCTTTTGTTTCTGCTGCACCCCCCCTTTCACTGCAGTGTTTCAGTCAGTCTTGATGTCTGTAAAGACTATGCTTTGTAAGTTGTTTTGCCTCACTAATTGGAGGTCACACATAATGTCAGCTGGTGGTCTGCCCTGGACCTGTCTTCACCATGCACGCTGAACTTTGGAGTTCATGCAGATCAATCCACAGTCCTTGGGTGAAACAGACACTTTTCTTCAGGCAGAGTAATGATGCCCTGCACTCAGGTGGTGCATACCCCTCTGTGAAGGGTAAAGACACCCACAATCAGACGGTCTCCAGCCTGGCAGATCTTCACAATAAGATTAACACATCTTGGACCAGGGGCAGATTTTCTCAGTAAATCACTTTCAAGTAATACATACAAGTTACTTTCAGCAACATGACTAATATTAATGTAGTTCCCAATCTCAGGAGATTTTCCTGACTGTAAAACACTCAGATGAAGAGCACATTAGGTAACATCATTACCATGGGCCATTACCATTACTTCTGAACTGACGCCCACATCTTGGAAGAGGCATCTGTACATCTCTGAATCTTAGCTGCAGCACCATGTCAAGCCCATCATGCTCACATCAGCCTCTTCTGTTGTGCTCCCCATGCTCCAAGGACTGGCAGTGATGGGCATCAACTGTCCCACTCACATCTGAGCACTGGCATCCTGGAGCACCTGCTTTGCTGCTCTCCTGACAGCCCCAGAACAAAGGTCTCCCACCCTGCCCAGGCTGCTCCACAGATCTGCCACTTTGCAGGGCTGCATCAGTGGGATCCAGCAGCTGCTGGCTCTTCCTGCCAAGGGTCTTTTTTTCCTGAAGGCAAGCACTTCTCAAGCTTCAGCTCAAATTTCCTGAAGCTTTTTGAGTTGGTGTAAGCATGCCATGTCCAGATGAGTGCTTTCTCTGCCTCCACTGCCCTCCAGTTCCTGTCATGCATTCAGTATACTCAGGTTAAAATACAGCTGATGCTTCTAGGTGATCACCAGCATTCCTAGTTCTGCCTTTGAATTGCAGAGACCTTGGGGAGTGCAGAGAGGCATATACACCATTTTCTGTGCCTAATGAGGATGAGTCCTACTCTTTAGGGGAAATTGACATCTGATTTAAAACTATTGGCTGCAGTCCAGCAAACACCACTTTGACAGCACGAAGAAGACAGCAAAACTCTTGGATGTCAGTGTCTCTGAGAAATTATTCTGAGCTTTCTCCTTTTTTCTGCTCAGGGACTGTGCCCATCATTACTTCTCTCTGAGGCATCTCCACTTGGGATATGACTGCAGTGGAATAAGGCAAGGCAGAGCATTTTCTAACTGGAGACACAGACAGTTTCCCAGCAGTGATTTCAGGATGCTTTGTAGGGTGCACCTCAGACCTCCATTCTCAAAACCAGTTCTTCAGCAGCTCTTGACCCTGGCTGGTGTGAACATCTGGAGTCCTTCTAGAAAATTCTGACACTCCTCCAGAGTCCTTGTCTGCTGTCCGTGATTTGCCTATAGTCTGGAATAAATTGCCCACGTCTCTTCTTTCATCTGAGAAGCCATCAACACCAAATCATCTTGTCAGATACTTCAGTAAGCTAAAATTTTCAGAGGCATTACCTGCTTGGGAAATTTTAGACCTCTTAACCTTGAGGAAGCAAACCTCCTTTGTCATTCAGTAGGACTCTGCAGTCCACAAGTCTCTTAGGGTTGCACTTAGAAGAGATGGCATAGAAGGTTCCATGTGAACCTGAGAAATCATTTTCTCACTGTGAGGGTGACAGAGCACTGGAACAGGCTGCCCAGGGAGGTTGTGGAATCTCCCTCTCTGGAGATAGTCAAGGACCATCTGGGTGTGCTCCAGTGTGATTTGTTCTAGGTGATCCTGCTCTGACAGAGGGGCTGGACCAGACGAGCTTTCAAGGGCTCTTCCAGCCCCTGATGTTTTATGATTCTATGGCCATTCATGGCTGTGTCCTTCTTGCCTCTGCCAATCCAGAGCAGGAGGTCATTAGTAATTTGGGGGTTATGCTTACAGTAAAATATTAGAAAAAAAACCTCTTTCCCAAGTATTTAGAATCATAGAATCAGTCAGGGTTGGAAGGGACCACAAGGATCATCTAGTTCCAACCCCCTGGCCATGAGCAGAGACACCCTACCCTAGAGCAGGCTGGCCATCCAGCCTGGCCTTAAACACCACCAGGGATGGGGCCTCAACCACCTCCCTGGGCAACCCATTCCAGGCTCTCACCACTCTCATGCTCAACAACTTCCTCCTCATGTCCAGTCTGAACCTACCCACCTCCAGCTTTGCTCCATTCCCCCTAGTCCTGTCACTCCCTGAGAGCCTAAAAAGTCCCTTTTTTGTAGCCCCCCTTCAGATCCTGGAAGGCCACAAGAAGGTCACCTGGGAGCCTCCTCTTCTCCAGACTGAACAGCCCCAACTCTTTGAGTCTGTTCTCACAGGAGAGCTGCTCCAGCCCTCTGAGCATCCTCATGACCCTTCTCTGGACACGCTCCAGCATATCCACATCCTTCTTCTAATAGGGGCTCCAGAAGTGGATGCTCTTAAATAGGGCTGGTGTAGACATTTTTAGGGAATCTGTGAGTGCAGAAAGACCATAGAAAAGGAAGGTGCAAAAAGAACAGTAGCAAGCAAACCCACCAAACAAAAAAAGGCAGATACTGTTCTGTGTAATGGACATAAGGAGCTGAGGTATTTATTCTGCCTGGTTTCAACTAGAAACAGTCCTGAAAAAAGCCAAAGGCTGTGGTTTACAACATCCTCCCTATTTGTATCTTGGTTGTGTTAACAAGTTTCCATCTCCGTGCCAGAAGGAAATGGCTGATGATCAACTACTCCCCAACCCTCTGGCCACGTAATGGCAACACATCATTGTGTCTCCATAGCTTTGTTTCTGCTACCAACATTTTTCCTCCATTAAAATTACTCTGGCTTCAAGATGCTGTCAGATGTGTTATATGGCATCAATAGTCCCAGAACATTTGGTTCCTTTCCCTTACACTGTACAGTTCATCCTGCATATTCATGCTCTCAACAATGTCTTGAGGATGTTCAGCTGCAGAGTAGTGCACCAGGCTTTTGCTTTATTATTCAGGGTGTGCATTTGTTCTCTCCACAGGAGCAGTTCGAGTTTGCTTTGACAGCAGTGGCAGAGGAAGTGAATGCAATACTCAAGGCACTTCCCCAGTGAGCAGCTCAGTCTCCTGAGGGTCCCTGCAGGATCCGTCCCCTCGTTCTCCTCATCCTCGGTCCTCGTGAACGTCCTTGGAAACCGTGACCTGACCTTAACTGTGTATCTTCTGTTGTAATCACATAGTGATAGGGTCCTTACAAACTCCTTTAGCTGGTAAAAGTTCAACAGTTAAAATGTGCATTCTGGGGTTTTTTTTGGGGGGGGGTTTTAAACCAATTTTTTAAAGTACATCGAAGCCTCGGATTAAGTGGCCGAAGAATCCATCTGATTCCTTTCACACCCAGGGAGCCACACTTTGAAAGCACACACTCATGTTCTTAATAGCAGATATACAGTATTGTGGGTGATTAGTGCAGTCAATATAGTCTCAGAAAACAGTGTTCAGTTATTTTTTGTAACTTCTCAAAGGCTGAATAATGAGGGGGGTGGGGGTTAGGGGCGAGGTGCCAAAGAGGATGGTGATTGTTCCTACACAATGTTGAGCTAGAGCATGAAACAGTGCTGAGAGTGTGAGCAAACACAGGTCCAGGCTCTGGCACCTAGAGCTTGCACCTTCTCATGCTGGGCTTTGGCAAGCCAATGTTTTCTTAACTGTTGTTTACTTTTCAGCTTTGTGCCGTGAGTAGAAGAACTCTAAGTACGTAGGCCTGCACAGTTGTTGCAGCTGGGGAGAACAAGTTGGTCACGTTAATAGGAAGTCAGGGGATAAGGAGCACAACTCTGGTCATGTACCTGCTGCAGAGAGCCTGGAAAAGGAGAGCATAGGCTCAGCTCGGGTGATGGAGGACAGCCCGGTCGGAAGTCAGGTAAATGTCCAGAGCTGTGAGGGGAAGATTTCCTGGCTTTATGGGATAACTGAGGAAGAAAATGGGACTTTCCTCTATATTTTTGCATTTCCCTCTGTAAAGTCCTTCTGTGTCATCCTTTTTAGCCAGGAAAATATATTTCTGTAAAAGCCTGGCTGAGGGAGAAACCTCCAGTCTGCATTTTATGATTCTCATCGAGTTTGTCTGATCAAAATCTTCATTGCACCTTTCTGCAGAGGCTCTGCTTGTCCTCGTTCTGACTGATACCTGTTTTATCTAACCATGAAGGGATAAAGAACCACACATGCTGAATTTCAGAGGCCCCCCGTGTTCTCTAAACCCTAATGCCTGTTGTTGCAAAGTGATGCTAAAATATGTCTGTAAATGGTTTGGTTATGCAGTCTTGCTTTTTTTGTGAATTCCCAGGCTGAGTTGTGGTACTCTGAAGGAATTTAAATGATTGATAGGAAGTCCTCTGATATGTTTGAATGAAGGGCCTGAGAGTAAAATCATCCAAGGTACCTAAGTGATCTAGGCTCATCATTTCATTATCAAAAGTCAATAGCTGGATGCTTTTTCATATGCTCGCTCACATCTCTGTGATTTACAAACTTGGGGGTGCTTTTTTTATTCAAAAAAAGAGATCTCAACAGTGTTGTTTGCTTGCAGCTGTGTTAGGCTTAGTTGTTTGACTCTGGAAAACCCATCATTTAATTTCATTTGTGAAGAGGAAGCTTTTCTAAATTTCTCACGGGTGGAAATGTTAAAGGTAACAATATCACCGAGTGTTGCTGGCACAGGTTACAGGCATCCGTCAAAGTCAACCACGTGTGGCAGTTTTGTGTTGTAGGTGTGGGTATTTGGTGATTTCTTTACAGCAATTAAAGGATTGTTAAAAAATAAACATTAAACCAACAAAAAAACAACAACAAACAACAACAAAGCAGAAGGCTTGTTAACTTTTTGCCATGTATTTTTTTGGTATGCCTTACTTGGATTGTGCTGTTGCTTAATTTGTGCATTCTGTTACTGGAACAGTACAGAGCAGTTACTGCAGATGCCATCATCCTCTTAAGTACACATACTGTACATTAAGCCACATGTTTATTTTATGGCCTGAGCATTTTAGAGCTTTCCTAGCAATAACTAAAAAAACTAATGGAGTATGAATGCGAAAATTGCCTTTTTCATTTGATCATTTAGGTCTAACTGGATTCTTTTATTACTTTAGCTACCGCAAAACTGCAGATCAGGGCAGATGAGATCAGTTTGAGCAGTATCAGCGAGTGCTTGAGGTAGATTTACTGTGAGCCACGTACTGCAGCCTTATGAAAATACAGGTAGTTATATCCAAACAGACTGCCCAGAGAATCAAAATGAGAGCATCTTAAGCCAAGCCCTCTGATTATCAAGTAGAATTATTTCCCAGTGCAGGATGCTGTGCCGTTACCTACCGGCAATGGGCTAAGTGGGGTTTTAGCACAGATCTCTGCCCTGGGATTCATTAATGTTCGCCTTCTGACTGTCCCTGTGCACACCACAAACGTGGCTGATGAGCCTTTTGTTTGCACTTCAGGAATGTTTTTTAATTGTTCTTTGGCAAATATTTGCATTTCACGTTAGCAATTTCAGGGTGATCCCTATTAATTCACAAGCAGCTGAGTGTAGGACTCAAATATTGCTCTTCGTGCTTTGGAGTTTATTTAGCGTAGATTAGAGGGCATTAATCTTCACTGAGGCTAATGGGGCAGGGATGTGTTGATTTATTCATACTTGTAGACCAGTTTACACAACAGAAAGATGCAGTCTTACTCAGAGGGTTAGAGTATATCCCACTGAAATAACAATCTTGTTATTTCAGCCCTGTCTGGAACAGTTCTTCCACCAAGAGGTGCCAGGCTTGTTCTATTGGCTGTAAACTCTCACACATCTGTGCAGGCAGCATACTGTTCACACCTCTCAATAACTGCCCTGTTTCTGGGGGTGAGAATCTGCTGCAGGGTCTATTAGTGACATGCAAGTTTCAGCTGTACCAGAGTGATCCAAAGCGGTTTGGCAACCCGTTTCCCAGGAAGATGCCAAAGCCGTGAATGAAGCCACAGAGATGGATTTCTCATGCAGGGCAGGTATTTCTTTATGCTTTTCTCTGTGGGTAACTTAATCCTTGTGACTTGGAGAAGGATGCTGTCCAGATCACCCCTGGCCACTTATGCTGAATGGGGGCCGTGTTCTGTGTTCACTGGCAAGTTGAGTTAAGCATGGTTTTTGGAAGCTAGGATCACCTGAAAGCCCAGAGTCAAACAAGACCCACTGTCCTCCACCGTTCAGTATTCTGCTTGATCTTTAGTAAGTTCATTGCAATTGAAGCTTGGGCTGATGTCTGACACATAGCCATGAATAGCAGGTGTTTAATATTGACCATCCTCATGGATAAAGCTACAGTTGATGCTTGTGTGGCTGAATCTCTAAGTGACATTTAAGGGAGGGAGCTGCACGAGGGCAATTTAACGTCAGTGCTCATGGTTTCCTTCCTTGCTGGCCAAGGCCTCTGGCAAGGAAGAAAACCCTGAATTCTCACAGAGGTGGCAGCAAGCAGGGTTGCTGGGCCCAAGCAAGGCAGTGACCTGACCAGACCCCACACTTTTGCAGTCATGGTCTGTGTAAATACGAGAGGTGAAGGAGTGGTTGTCACCAGCACTGATAGTTCATAGGAGTCACAGCACAGTTGCTTGCTCCTGCCTTCACCCTTCCCATGAGCATGAGCCAGGATTTAGAGGGATGCAGGACAGCACCATTCTCCAAATCCCAGATCCTCGAGGTTCAGCCCTAGCCACAAGGAAAACAGTATGGAGTCTGCTGTTGGCTTCACATCTTCCAGGTACACAGTTGTAACCATTGCTTTGTGGCACCTGATGCAGCCCAGGTAGCATCCAGTGAAAGTCCTCGGCAGTTGTGAGAACCAAGAATGAATTCCAGCAGAAAATCCCATATCCAGATCTCAAGAGCAAACCAAACAAGATTATTTTTATAGAGACTGCAAACATTTAAAACATTTTTAAAAGTATTTTTTAAAACTATGCCAATGACTAAACCTCTTTCCTGTCTCTAAGCATGCATGCAGAACCAAGCTCCATCCATCCCCAGGGGGAATGACAGCTATAATACCTGTAAGGAGTTCATGCTTTATTAGACATAGAACCAGAGAATCAACCAGGTTGGAAGAGACCTCCAAGCTTATCTAGTCCAACCTAGCATCCAGCCCTGGCCAATCAACCAGACCATGGCACTAAGTGCCTCATCCAGTCTTTTCTTCAACACCTCCAAGGATGGAGACTTCACCACCTCCCTGGGCAGCCCATTCCAATGGCAAGTCAAGTGGAACATAAATAAAACCCATCCTACTTCATAGTTTCCAGAATAGTCATTCATTCAAAATAAATAAATAAAATATTTATTGGAATAGGAAACGACTCTTTGATGGTCTAGATGACTGGATAGGGCTGGGTGCTAGCTTGGACTGGATGAGCTTGGAGGTCTCTTCCAACCTGGTTGATTCTGTGATTCTATGATTGGTTTTGTTTACAAATCAAAAGCTCTCCTCATTTTTATGCTGCCCACTTTCTTCTTTGTTTAGAAGCAGTTGAGATAATTCACTTTTTTTTTTTTTTTTAAGCTGTACAGATTTGATGATTTGGCTTTTTAAGTGAGGGAGAGTACACTTTGTGGATTTGATTCTTGTATTTATTGCTTTATTTTCTGTTAAGATTACATCGGGCATTACAAAAAGCATTCCCCACCACAGGGAAAAGGAAGCTATCCTGTTGGTTTTATTGTAAAAGGGAATAAAAAAATAATAGTAATTAAAACAAAATTGCAGAGCTGTGGCATACTCAACCCAATTAGAGCATGACTCTTTACTCCTCTTCATTTACCACGTTAGAAATAATGTTACACCAGCAAGATTTCTTTTGAAGCTGTTCTTGCATGCTGTTTGTACTGTATTTGATGGCAGAATCTTGTTTCGTTTACAACTTTTTCTCTCTTGCCATTCTATTCTTTATACATGCAGAGTTTAAGAAAAGAAACAAAAGGGAAAAAAAAATATTATACAAAGTATTTTGTTCTACCTCTGTAAAAATCATATTTGTGAATAAAGTCACGTTGTCCGTGGAGTATGGTACGGTGAACATAGCCTCAGCAGCTCATTTGCTTGTATGTGCAAGGTGGGAATGGCACCTCCGTGTGTTGCTGGAGAGCTGGATTCTGAACACCCGAGGTGGGCACACAGGGCTGACAGAGAAGGGCACAAACATCCTGCTGGCAGCTAACGTGTGCACTTTTAACCTGAAGAGACTGCGGACGCTTCTGGCTCTTGGGTGTGTAGCCTGTAATGCTGCAGCTTCTAATCATAGAATCAGCCAGGTTGGAAGAGACCTCTAAGATAGTCATAGAATCAGCCAGGTTGGAAGAGACCTCTAAGATGATCATAGAATCATATAGAATCATAGAATCAGCCAAGTTGGAAGAGATATCTAAGATCATCATAGAATCAGCCAGGTTGGAAGATACCTCTAAGATCGTCATAGAATCGGCCAGGTTGGAAGAGACCTCTAAGATCATCACAGAATCAGCCGGGTTGGAAGATACCTCTAAGATAGTCATAGAATCATATAGAATCATAGAATCGGCCAGGTTGGAAGAGACCTCTAACATCCTAACATCATCATAGGATGGTATAGAATCATAGAAGCAGCCAGGTTGGAAGAGACCTCTAAGATGATCATAGAATCATATAGAATCATAGAATCAGCCAAGTTGGAAGAGATATCTAAGATCATCATAGAATCAGCCAGGTTGGAAGATACCTCTAAGATCGTCATAGAATCAGCCAGGTTGGAAGAGACCTCTAAGATCATCACAGAATCAGCCGGGTTGGAAGATACCTCTAAGATAGTCATAGAATCGGCCAGGTTGGAAGAGACCTCTAAGATCGTCATAGAATCATATAGAATCATAGAAGCAGCCAGGTTGGAAGAGACCTCTAAGATCGTCATAGAATCGGCCAGGTTGGCAGAGACCTCTAAGATCGTCATAGAATCGTATAGAATCATAGAAGCAGCCAGGTTGGAAGAGACCTCTAACATCCTAACATCATCATAGGATGGTATAGAATCATAGAACCAGCCAGGTTGGAAGAGACCTCTAAGACCATCATAGAATCATGTAGAATTATAGAATCAGCCATGTTGGAAGAGGAGTCTAAGATCATCATAGAATCATATAGAATCATAGAATCAACCAGGTTGGAAGAGACTGCCAAGGACATCCATCCCAACCTAGCACCCAGCCCTAGCCAATCAACCAGACCGTGGCACTAGGTGTCCCAGCCAGGCTTTGCTTCAACACCTCCAGGCACGGCGACTCCACCACCTACCTGGGCAGCCCATTCCAATGCCAATCACTCTCTCTGCCAACAACTTCCTCCTAACATCCAGCCTGGACCTCCCTAGCACAACTTGAGACTGTGTCCCCTTGTTCTATTGCTGGTTGCCTAGAAGAAGAGACCAACCCCCAGCTGGCTACAACCTCCCTTCAGGTAGTTGTAGACAGCACTGTGGTCACCTGGTCACCCCTGAGCCTCGTCTTCTCCAGGCTAAATGCCCTCAGCTCCCTCAGCCTCTCCTCACAGGGCTGATATTTCGATTAAGGCAGACTCCTGTTCAGAAAGTGAAGCAGGCAAAAAAACCTGCTAAATTACAGACACCCTCCTTGTACAACTGGGAAGTGTAAAAAAAGAAAAATTGGCCTATAGTGCATGTCACAAAGTTAACAAATGGAATAAACTTTACCCTCTTTCTGGAAAATTAAAGGCAGGGAAATGGTTTTGAGGAAGGAAGGTTGAATGATGAGAGCCTCACATAATGGGTGTCATGGGCTGCCCAAGGATTTATAGTTTTCAAATAGCAGCAAGATTCACAGAAGGATTTGAACTGGTAATGGAAAATGCTCACTGTTATATTAAATAAGGTTAAGAGGAATAAAGTCTGAAGTTCCTGCACTAGCACAGCATAAAGTAACCAGTCTTTTGCCCAGGGGATAGGAAGTAATTTTCCCACCATCATTGTCCACTATATGAAGGTTTGTATCTCTCCATGAAATCAGAGCTAGTCTTTAGGATTAGACAGCCATGAGATGGCAATTTTCATGGTCCTGTATCCTGTGTTAAAATTGCACTTGTGTTTTGGAGAAGTTTGGCACTTACCTGGAAATAACTAGAAAAAGAAATGTAAAGAGAAAGGGAGAAACCATCCTGGTCCAACTCACTTTTGTCCCATCAGAAGAATCACGTTTTACATTCTTCAACCTTGTTGTTGTGTGGTTTAATATCTATGCCTCTCTCAGTGTAAGAAGGTGACTTTCATCTGGGAAGCAAAATATATGCACCATTATGGCTATTTTCCTGGCAGTGTAATTTAGGAGGTCTTTCATCTGCAAGAGAGCTTTCTGAAGCCTCTGGTAACATCAGATGGAGGACAAAGGAAAAATATATTTAATTATAAAACTACAGGAGCATTATGTATCTTCTAGGCAGGCACAGAAGCCATCAGGTGTGCATATGTTGACTCATGCAGCCAGCACTTGCTTTTGCATCATGCTACACAGACACAGGCAGCCTTCCCCTCTCCAGGGCTCTGGCTGTGGGGCATTGTCTCAGCTGCTGCCAAGGGGCATGGCTTTTGTTGCTGTTACCTGTAGGTTTGTACTCACGGCTCTAACTCGGTATCGGTATGGCAGGCTGGTTATTAGCTTTGGGTAGGGCTCAGGAAAGAGCTGGGTTTGAGCATCAGCCTGGAGCACTCCAAGCACACCTGAATACTCTTATTGCAGAGCCCAAGCCCTGATAGCACACCCTTGTGCCTCAGCTGTTTGTGCTTCTGGGGAAGCAGCGGGACACAACACTCAGTAGAACAGGAGAGAGAAGGAAAGAGCTGCTCATTGCTGCCCTGCCTGCTGCCAATGGACTTGCTTCTGGTCTCAGGTAAACCAATGCAGCCCCTCCAACAGTATTCAAACCTTTTCAAGTTCCCTTCAAATCTTTTCAAAGTTCCCTGGGGGGTTGTTATTTTTAGAACTTATTCAAAACTTTGCTGCTGTAGTTGATCTTTCTGTTTTGCATGCTGGAGAGAAAGATTTGTGCACCCGCAGTAAGGGTAACTTGTAGCTTGGATTTATTCTTGCTGCAGTGACAGAACTGGCACACTGTGTGCTTGAAGCAGCTGAATCCTTGGGGAAATTCTTCCTGCTGCTGTGGAGTTAAGCCAAAAATTAATTTCTGCCTTCGAGAATGTGCCTGTTATCCCCTGCATATAGGTAAAGCAGCAATACAGGGGGGAAAAAGACTTCATCTTGGGTGATGCAGATTTAAGCATATATGACTAATATTGCCCTACTCCAGATCTTTCCCTGCAGGAGCTCTGGTCATATTTCTCAAGGATAAAGAAATGTGTTATTCCATACTTTCCAACAGGTGGGGTTCATCTTAACCAATCTCTGAGTAGTTTTTGCATGGAATTCTATGGGTGAGCAACTTGCCATAAGCTTATTTTTCTTGCCATAAGCTTATTTTTCTTGCCATAAGCTTCCTTCCTTCCTTGAGACATAGTCTTAAGTTGTGCCAGGGGAGATCTAGGCTGGATGTTGTTTAGCCTGGAGAAGAGGAGCCTCAGGGGTGACCTCATTGCTGTCTACAACTGCCTGAAGGGAGGCTGTAGCCAGCTGGGGGTTGATCTCTTCTGCCAGGCAACCAGCAATAGAACAAGGGGACACAGTCTCAAGTTGTGTCAGGGGAGGTCTAGGCTGGATGTTAGGAGGAAGTTGTTGGCAGAGAGAGTGATTGGCATTGGAATGGGCTGCCCAGGGAGGTGGTGGAGTCGCCATCCCTGGAGGTGTTCAAGCAAAGCCTGGATGAGGCACTTAGTGCCATGGTCTGGTTGATTGTCTAGGGCTGGGTGCTAGGTTGGACTGAATGACCTTGGAGGTATCTTCTAGCCTGGTTGATTCTATGATCTATTAGTTGGATTTCATAGCTTCAACTGAAATTCAGGGTATGGGAAGAAATTTCATAGGGCAATAGTTTCCCTGGTCCTGGCAGCACCTGTTGAAAACCCCTGTTGTACCTGTTTGAACATCCATCAGGACTGGATTTAAGGTAGGTTTATGACTTCAGCATGAGACAGCATTGCTTGAGTGTACGCCAAGCCCAGGCACAAGGTGCTACAACGACCACAGCAGGCAACAGCCAAAGAGTAGCCTTTATGCTGGATAGTGTTTAATGGCTTTGTGTGCCTCACAGCCAGGACAGGGTTGTGTGGGAGCATAGGCCCTGTTGCTTTCCAGCACAAAGTGAGGAAGAAAGGAGAAGTGGCCAAACCCATGGTATTTAGACTTTCAAGTTAATGTAAAAAAGGTCTCTTGAAGAGCACTGTTCTAGTAACACTTGGATCTAAATGTGGCACCCATTTCCTTCACACGGGAAATCTGCTCCATTTTCCAGCAGATTTCATTTGTGTTGTCCCCCAGGTTAGAAATGTTTGTTCCTGCATACAGATATTAAGAGAGTGAGCATAAGCAAGACTAATTCTTGCTCTGTGTGATGGGTTTGGGAGTTACCTGGCCTCCACTCTTATGAAATCACCTAGACTAGACTCAGCTGAGCTGGCTGGGAGTTAAGGAATGAAGCTTTATATTCACAGCTTAGCACAATATACAAGCAGATAGTGACAGTATAGACAGCTCTAGACAGAAATGAGCAAGTTAAGAGTAATACAGAAACACAACAGCCCTCTCAGAAATCAGAGTCCCCAGGGGGGGCTCCCAACCACCCTTCTCCCTTCTTTCCACCCCTCTGTCTTACCCCAGATTATGCCTTATGTTCATGGTGAGCTGTGAGGATCAGCAAGGGGGGTTAAAAGCAGAATTGTTTGGGTTACACAGCAAAAGGCCTAAGGAGAAAGCACAGGCACTGACAGAGACACCCACACACACTGTCTTATCTATGTTCTTGTTTTCGTACATCTCAGCAAGCCTATGAGTGGATATCACCATTCTTTTCACAGCCTATGATCTGATTTTTCTCCCTGAAATATTCCAACTAGCCTCAAACCAGCACACACTGCTGCACCTGATCCGCTGGGCAGAAGCCAAAGCGGACCCACAGCCTTGACATCGCAATAAAAGCACTGCCAAGGCTGACTGAGGAACAGTGTTCTTGAGGGTGACACAAACCACCATGTTTTCCAGAGTCACCTTCTGAGTATTTACCGATCAGTTTCCATGAGCAGGAACATACACCTCTTTTGGAAGAGGGAGATTAATTGAACACCTGCTGTGTCTAGCCATCCTTGGCTGAGTGGGCTGTGGAGGTGACCTGACTCGAAGATGTCTTTCTTACAGAACAGAAGATCTTGAGCATTGGCTTTTCTACTGCTTCTAGTGTTCATTCTAAGTAAAGCCTTGTTTGGTTGATTTGTTTTGTTGTGCTAGCTTGAGCCTAGCTGGGGTATTTTAGTGAGAGGAATTAGATGATAGGCTGTGAAAAGGAAACAAGTGATGTCTGCTTGCTGAGATGTACAAAACCAAGAACACAAACATAGATAAGAGAGTTGCTGTCTTTGGCTGCCTCCCTTCTCTTTCTAGCCTGCTATCTGCGTGACTAATCCTTCTGCTTCCTAACCCCCCTGGCCAATTCACCAAACTCACCTTGAGCATAAGGCAAAGTCTGGGGTAAGGTAGAGGGGTGGAGAGAAGGTGGAAGGGTGGTTGGGAGCCCCTCCTGGGGACTCTGGTTTCTAGGAGGGCTGTTGTGTTTCTGTATTACTTTTTAACTTGCCCATTTCTGTCTGTAGCTGTATAGATTGTCACTATCTGCTTGTCTATTTTGCTAAGCTGTGAATATAAAGCTCCATTCCTTAGCTCCCAGCCAGCTGAGTCTAGTCTGGGTGATTTCTTAAGTGTGGGGGGGTGGGTAACACCCAAACCATCACATTTGTGTTTTAAATAAGGTATTAAACTGAAAGGGGGGAGATTTAAACTAGATGTTAGGAAGAAGTTCTTTCCAGTGACAGACTGGCACAGGATGCCCAGGGAGGTTGTGGATGCTCAAGGCCAGGCTGGATGAGGCTTTGAGTGACCTGCTCTAGTGGGAGGTGTCCCTGTCTATGGCAGAGGGTTGGAACTGGATGGTCCTTGAGGTCCCTTCCAACCTAAACCATTCTATGATTATAAAAGTTGAAATAACAAGTTGGAATCTATTAGGATTCATCTTAAATGAATTACAGTTCTCTCTATTCCACATATCTCCATGGCAGAGACCCACAAGACAGGCAGCAAGACAAACTGTGCTCCTAAACAGCTAGGCAAGACTTGGCCTTCCTTAGTTTTAGTCCTAGCACTGATTATTTTGGAGAAAGCCTTGGATTATGCCTGTTAGGTTAAATGAGCTGCTTGATTTTTCTCTGCAGTCGAGGAACTAAAGACACTGTAACAACATGATGCTATAATCATAGAATCAAACAGATTGCAAGAGACCTCCAAGATCATCCAGTCCAACCTATCACCCAGCCCTATCCAGTCATCTAGAGCATGACTTGGAAAAGAAAGCATTTTTGATGGACTTCTGGCTTGTACATTTTCAGGTATCTTTTTCTAATGAAAAGATTTTGTTGTAGCTGTGTTTGCTGAACTGCAACTTGGAATCTCAGTTGCACCACGTTTCTGCCCCACTCCTCCCCCATGGCCAAGATGCCAAAGAGAGATGAACGTGGCTTTTAGGCTGGTGCCCTTCTGATATGGAAATGTAAGGCATAAGAATAGAAATCTTGAAGGTAAGACTGCTGTTAGGGTGTACTCTGCAGCAGGAATGTGGGTCATTGTCCTGTAGCAGAGAAATTAAAGCACTAACCTCATCCCATGACATTTGCCAGGGAATGGGATAGATGGACACCTTTGTAGTGACATGCCAGTGTTGTCATCTTACCACCTAGGCACATTCCAATCTCTATCAGTGATGTTCTCAGGAAGAGAAAGAGTAGCAGTTTTTGTCACTGTTGTAGATATTTGGCCTGGAAGACCTTCATAGGTCTTCCTGCTCTGCATCCACCCAAACTTGTTTTGCTCTAAGTTGTCTACACATCTAATGTGCAGAAACCCACCAAAATGCCCACAAAGCCTCTTCTAAGCAGAATGCTGCCTTTGGTGATTTTCCTTGGCAAATTCTAGTCCTGTAAAAGCAGGATTTATGTAAATGGCAGACGCAAACAGCCCTGCCATACGTAGCCAATGTTATTCCCCCATCATAAAGCAGCATCCTGCTGCTATGTAGGGAAGTCTAACTGGGTCTGGCCAGCATGAGTCAATGAGACCATCACATTTTAAAGGCTTGCTCTAAATAGAAGGCTGATGCTGCATGTGTTGCACTGTTTCTAATGTGTGTCAATTAATTAATAATTCAATGCTGGCTGAAAATGCCAATATAGCTTTTAACTTTTGGCATCTGAGAAAGCTCATTTAATATTATTAAGTTTTTTAAGTCAAGAGAAAGTAATTTAATTAGTTGTCTGAGTTTCCCTTTTAATGTGCAGTGAGGGAAAGGGAAGATGTTAATAAAGTCCTCCTGCCTGTACCCAGGATCAGGGAGTGCTTGGTGCCTCTGTGCAGGTTAGAGCATCCAGGAGATAACAGATAACAGCACAGCAGACTTCTACAAAGAGATGCTTTTATAAACCCTCTGGTAAGTGTTCACTTACACTTTTGTCCGCTCATCCCATCTCATCTTCCAACCCTTCAGTCTACAATATAGGCATAGAAGGTGGGATTTGGTTCCCCTAATCCAGTCAGCTAAAAATTAAGTGGTAGTCTCCACTAATCCTTTCAGCTTCCTCCCACATCAGCAAAGAGAGATGAGCAGTTGCAAGTTATTTAGCCCAGAATGGTCTGGGGGCTGCAAGTGGAAAAATACTGTTCCCAGTGGAAAATACATGCTGGGTACTAGGTAGGCAGGACATTACTGAAATAGCCTCTCTTGCAGAAGGAAAGCATCACAAGCTGTGGAAGGACTCCCACTTCGCTATGGGCTTTAGGTCTCCCTGGAAAGTTGCTATTCCATAGGGTGCCTTGGGCTTTGGTCAGTGAATCTGCACTGCTTATAGGAGCATTGCACTGTCGATAGGCAACTGCTTGACTCAGCTCCTACAGAGCCTCCCTGATGTGCCAGCACTGCAGCACACAGCTGAGGCAAAGACTGCCCACGTAGAGGTTAAGTTTGTGTGAGTATTATGAATAACAGACATTTTGAAGCTGCATATTAAAAACCCCATGACTTCTGGTTTTTGTTTAGTCAGAGCCTATAAAAACAACACCAGGAGGTGTTCCAGCTCCTAGAGCTGCCCCATGTGCTATGACACTGGTTTCATCTTCTGCTATCTTCAAACTTAAGTTTGCAAGATGTTCACAGGGGGAATGCAGGTGGTGGGCACAACCTGAACCAGGGATGAGAAGCAGCCCTAGCATGGAATGAAATGGCTTAACAGTAGATGGGGTTGGAATGTGTCCGGTCTTCGACAAAGTTCAGGGCCTCCTGAGTCATGTTACTGTTATACAGGTTGGTACTTTGTCCACACAAGGGATGCAGAATCACCTTCTGGTCCAACTTCAGTCAAAATCCAATCTTCTTTTGACCACCTTCCAGCCTAAATTTCACTCTTGCTCAGCCTTTAGATCAAGAATGGAGAAGCCTATTCCACTCAGTTTGTGCTCCAGTTGAATCAGTGAAGGAGCTGTTTGCACTGTAGCAAGGGAAACAGATTCTGCTCTGAGAAAGGACAAAGGTGTGGTGTTTTTCACAGCACGCTGCGGTCACTCCTGACCTCAAAGACACTGAGTCAGGGCAGCAGCTCTTGAGCAGGGCAGTGTCAGAGGTAAGCCCTCTTACAGCACCAAGTGAGATGCTCTGAGGGAGCTGGGGTTGTTTAGCCTGGAGAAGAGGAGGCTCAGGAGTGACCTCTTTGCTGTCTACAACTACCTGAAGGGAGGTTGCAGCCAGGTGGGGTTGGTCTCTTCTCCCAGGTAACCAGCAACAGAACGAGGAGACACAGTCTCAAGTTGTGCTGGAGGAGGTCTAGGCTGGATGTTAGGAGGAAGTTGTTGGCAGAGAGAGTGATTGGCATTGGAATGGGCTGCCCAGGGAGGTGGTGGAGCCACCGTCCCTGGAGGTGTTCAAGAGGAGACTGGATGAGGCACTTAGTGCCATGGTCTGGTTGATTGTCTAGGGCCGGGTGCTAAGTTGGACTGGATGATCTTGGAGGTCTCCCCAACCTGGTTGATTCTGTGATTCTAACATCTAATAAAAAGTGTTCAATACAGACATTGTTAAAAAATATGCTTATCATGAGACCTACCACATAGACTCCAAATAGGAATGTGTCCTGCTGTTTACAAAACAGGGAGAGTGATTGGCATTGGAATGGGCTGCCCAGGGAGGTGGTGGAGTCACCGTCCCTGAAGGTGTTCAAGAAAAGCCTGGATGAGGCACTGGTTGATTAGACAAGGCTGAGTGCTAGGTTGGACTGGATGATCTTGGAGGTCTCTTCCAATGTGGTTGATTCTCTGATTCTTTGAAGTACTGAAGGAAGGAGAGACCAGCACCAGTGAAGCTGAGCAGAGATTTCTTTTCCTGCCTCACCACACCATGAGATATGCTGACAATGGCATCATGTTGGGAATGACAAAGTGTTCTGCCCCAAGAGAGAGGAGCATAGATTCATTAGCCAAATAAAGGACTCAGAGATGAACCATGACAGGTAATCTGATACAAAGAAAGGTTTCCTTATTAAAATACAAACAGAGCTTTATTAGTGTGACTGAAAAGTCCCATCTTCCTCACTGAAAGCCCAGCAGGTACAGGATGAGGGACTTAACACTTTTGTTGGCTCTGAGAAGAGGAGACAAACCAGGTCTGCACCTTTCGCCTGGCTGGTCTGGAGACTTTATTACTCCTGTTCCTTATGTCTTTTCTCATTCCTGTCCACCAGACTGCTATGATCTGCTTTAATTTCCTTTCATATTTCATAGAATCA
>WAAF01004114.1:14292-88651 GCA_013400475.1 Tricholaema leucomelas | reverse complement strand
GCCTCAGCCAGCCTGGCCTTAAACACCTCCAGCCATGGGGCCTCAACCACCTCCCTGGGCAACCCATTCCAGGCTCTCACCACTCTCATGCTCAACAACTTCCTCCTCACATCCAGCCTGAACCTACCCAGCTCCAGCTTTGCTCCATTCCCCCCCACTCCTGTCACTCCCTGAGAGCCTCAAAAGTCCTTCCCCAGCTTTTTTGTAGGCCCCTTTCAGATCCTGGAAGGCCACAAGAAGGTCACCTGGGAGCCTCCTCTTCTCCAGCCTGCACAGCCCCAACGCTTTCAGTCTGTCTTCATGGGAGAGCTGCTGCAGCCCTCTGAGCATCCACCTGGTCCTATATTTGACGTATCAATAGCTTCACTGTCTCTGAACACCTGCTGGCACCTGAAGGGCAGGAAAAATGAATTTGTAGTGCCTTGGTAACTGTCTGCCTTTTTTTATTCCACACACCCCCCCCCCTTTTTTTTTTAATCTTAAGCTTTGCTTAATTTTAAGAGTTGCAACTAACAGCACTATGCCTGTGACCTTTGACTGCAAACTTCTGCTAACTTCTCTGCTAACACAACGGAGTTTTTTCACACTATGGACCGTACTTTGCCTGCAGATGTTTATCAGGGCAACTCTCTCTGGAGGTATGAGGTAGACCTATTTTTATGTATATATATATATATACACACACATAAACAACAACAGGAAAAGAATGAAAGAGCACAGCTATGTGGATAGCCAACAGATGGATGAATGCACCTCCAGACACTTGTGCTGGATAAAATAACATCACAGCACTCCTACCAGGCACATGTTCACTTACTCATGGTTGGGCATCTATAGCTTTTGGTGTAGGAGACATCCACCTCTTCGCTACCATCTTGCCTCTGCTAGGAGCTAGGAGTCATTGCCTGTAACTGCTGCCCATGCACCTAGCTGGCAGCAGTGCCTCTCCCACCAGTAAAGTGCCCTCCTCCCACCAGTGAGGTGCCCTCCTCCCACCAGTGAGGTGCCCTCCTCCCACCAGTGAGGTGCCCTCCTCCCACCAGTGAGGTGCCCTCCTCCCACCAGTAAGGTGCCCTCCTCCCACCAGTGAGTGCCCCTCCACTGACTCCACAAGTATCAGGTGGTTCTAACTGGTAGGAAACTACAAACCTGAAAGCCTCCTAGAAGGCTCTCTCGTTGTAGCCATGATTTTGGGGAATGTTTACCTTACTGAAAGGGAGGTGGTCAGGCACAAAATGCTAAAGAGGAAGGCAGTGAATTTAGGGTCTTAATGGAATTCTAAAGCTAAACAAATGCTGTCACTGTGCCACATATAAATAGGGAAGGTGTTGGTCTATTTTATTGAGCACCATGATGTGCATGTAGATGGTGTAGGAGGACATGGAACTGTTAGAGCAAGTCTAGGGGAGGGCCATGAAGATGCTCAGAGGGCAGCAGCTCTGCTATGAGGACAGGCTGAGAGAGTTGGGGCTCTGCAGCCTGGAGAAGAGAAGGCTTCGAGGAGACCTTAGAGTGGCTTTCCAGTATCTGAAGGGAGCCTACAGGAAGGCTGGGGAGGGACTATTGACAAGGTCTGGGAATGTCAGGATGAGGGGGAATGGGTTTAAACTGGCAGAGGGGAGATTCAAACTAGATGTTAGGAAAGGGTTGTATGCAGTGAGGGTAGTGAGACACTGGCACAGGTTGCCCAGGGAGGTTGTGGCTGCTCCCTCCCTGGAGGTGTTGAAGGCCAGGTTGGATGAGGCCTTGAGCAACCTGTTCTGGTGAGAGGTGTCCCTGCCTATGGCAGGGGTTGGAGCTGGCTGAGCTTTGAGGTCCCTTCCAACCTAAACCATTCTACGATTCTATTTGATGATCTGCAGTTGATTCTTCTCTCTCCCTTGTGTGGTTCTACAGAGTCAGGGTGCATGCTGCCATTGGAGAAGGCAGGAAGAAGAGCTTTATTACTCCAGATCCAATCCTGACACCACCCTGTCCCACAGACGGATGTTTCTGGTTCTGTTCCTAGCCAGTCATACTGTACAGGAGGGCTGGCCTCTGGCCCCATGCAGGTTTAGGATATTGGAGTCTTTTTTCTCAGCCTGCCGAAAGCCCATGTGGTCAGACCCTGGCTGTGTACGTGGGGTAATCTTTTCCTGCACTCACCAGGACAGCCTGTGCTTCTACATGCTGATACCTTTGCAGTCAGTGCTTGGAAAGTCACCCCTGACAGCTCCAGGGACTGAAGCTTCGTCTGCAGCACAGCCACGGGAACACTTGTAATAAGGCTTAGAGGAGACTGTCCTACCTCTGAAGGTAACACACTCTCATTCAGCCCTCCATCAGCCACAGCTGATGGCATATACCAGAGGCTCCAGGCAAGGTATTGAGGCACCAGGGAAGGTATTTGCATCAGCTCCTTGACATGCCTAAATTACAGACCTGAATTAAGAGCCCGAAGTTACCGGTTCATGAGTGGCTAAACACTGGATCCTATGGCTAAACAATCCTGCTCCCTTTGCTTCAGCTGAGATCTCACCTGCAGCGTTTACCCAGGACACTGCATTCCGTGTGAATGCTGCCCCTTCTCAGAGGAAAGTGAGTCCCCTGGCCAGGTCGCTGTTGGTTTCAGCAGCCTCAGTCCACCCCTGGGGAGTGCAGGGCCATGGCAAGCTGCGGCGCTGGGTTGTGAGAGTGCAAGAATGAATAATTTTCACAGATGCAGTTAGGAGCTTTCACGACAAATTGCTGTATATCAAATGTATGTGGCAGAAGACTAAAAGGTGAAACTCTGGAAACATGGAATTATTGCTGCTCCTAGCCTTACCCAGCAGATGCTTGACTTGCCTTTTCCCTGTAGCACTGCTGGTTTGGGGAGTGGCGTTCACAGTGTGTTGTATAGAACCGGTCCTTATTTTATCCACCTGCATTTCTCCTCTAAATCATTGGCTTCTCCAGTTCTGATGATTAGGTCAGGAGGTGCCACATGCTTCAAGTACCCAGGCCAATTAACACCCTTTCTGGGTGACCAGGATTGCTGGTCGATGAAGCTGCTCCATCCCACTGAGATTCCTTGCTGTTGCAGAGGCCGACGTGTGGCCGTACAAAGTACACTGGAACAGAACTAATGAAAAGGCAGTCCTGAATGACAGCAGAATTATTTTTCATTTCTGGAAGGCACCCAAAGAGGAGTTTATTGGTCTCCTTTTCCCAGCATTTGGTTTTAAATAACAGCTGTTATTCAAAAGAAAGCCTCTTGGAGAAGGGGAAGTAATTTGGTTCAGCAAAAAGGACAGAAGCAGCTAAAATACCCTCCAAAGATATCCCTCTCCCTTCCAGGAAATGCTGAAAGTGACAAATCATATCAACAACAAAACTGAGCTTTCTTCTAAAAGGCACCCATATTCTGCATGCTTCCTCCCACCAGTAGAGAGATTCAAAGTAGCTGTTAGGAAAGGGTTCTTTGCAGTGAGGGTGGTAAGACACTGGCACAGGTTGCCCAGGGAGGTTGTGGATGCTTCCTCCCTGGAGGCGTTTAAGGCCAGGCTGGATGAGGCCTTGAGCAACCTGCTCTAGCGGGAGGTGTCCCTGCCTATGGCAGGGGGTTGGAGCTGGATGATCCTTGAGGTCCCTTCCAACCTAAACCATTCTATGATTCTATGATTGTATTCTATGATTCCATCTACCTGGGCAAGATGCATTTTTAAGTGACAGCCCCAAAGCTGTACAACTCATGCTCCTCAGTTTCTCAGCACCCAAATTAAGTGACATTAACTGGGTAGAAGCATGTGCAGCTTGGTACCATTAGCAAACTTGCTGACACAATCCCACTGCCTGCACCGTTGATGAAGATATCAAACAACCCTGGTCCTGTTGTGGATCTCTGAGGGATACCACTTCTCACTGACCTTCATCTGGATATCAGGTCATTGACCAGCACCCTCTGGATGCAGCCATTCAAACAGTTCTTCGTCCACCCATAGAGCCCATATCCAATTTAGAAATGCTGGGGGGGGACTGTGCCAAAGGCCTTACAGAAGTCCAGATAGACAACATCTGTAGCTCTTCCCTTATCCACTGATGTAGTCACCCCATCATAGGAGGTTGGTCAGGCAGGACTTACCCTTATTGGTGACTTGTGCTAGCTGTCTTGAATCACATCCCTGTCTCCCATGAACTTTAGCATACCTTGTAGAAGGATCTGCTCCATGATCTTCCCAGGCTTACATCTCAGTAGTTCCTAGAGTCCTTCTTTCTCCCCTTTTAAAAAGTGGGTGCAGTGTTTCCCTTTTGCCAGTCACCAGGAAGTTCACCTGACTGCTATGACTTGTCAAATATTGTGGAGAGTGACTTTGCAACTACATCAGCCAGTTCTCTTAAGACTCTGGGATGCATCTCCTCCAAGTCCCATAGACCAAAGTATGTTCAGGTCCCTCAGGCAATCACAAACCTGATCTTCTCTCACAGTGAGGGGGATTTTTCTCCCTGCCTTGTTGTCTATCCATTTGAAAGATGGGAGGAGGCATTGCCAGTGAAGACTGAGCTAAAAACTCACAAAGTTCATGTGTGCTGTGAGTCACTCACTTAGAGCAGGGCTAGAGCCACAGGCCAGAGAGGGGAGCTGAATCACTGGATGACAGCAACTTTTATCAGCTTTTTCAGGCAGCTGGAGCCTCAGGCCTCTCAGAGCAGCTCAGAATAGGAACTCTACCACATTTCCCATTAAAAAAAATGCTCAACTTTCCATTTTCTCTTTTGTAAACTGTCAAGAGATATTTCTCTGACACTAATGCAAGCTGAACTGACACTGAGGGTTACAGCCTCTGAAAAAAAAAATTACCAGTGAGAGTGCAGTCAGAAATGGGGCTTGGGAAAGGCAGAGCAAAGCTGGAGTGGAAGGCAGGCAGAAAGTCCTCCTTCTGGGGTGGGAATCTGGAAGCACCACGGTGGGAGAACAAAACATGCAAGACATTTGTGTTTTCCTTGCAGTCGAAAGCTGTTACTAAGGACAGCCATAGTGTCCTCAGCTAGAATTACCAGCCTCTGTACCAGCACAAGGGGCTGCTCGAAAGACTGAAGCTTAACTGTATGAGACAGGTTATGGTTAAAGATGAAAGCAGCCAAATGATTTATTTAGCTAAAGGTAATGTAAAAAAACCTGAAGAGATCCCCACTCTGATAGGCTGGGCTTCCTTGGCAGAACATCTTTCTATGTTTCTAGTCTTGACTCATCATCCTGGGATTTTCACAGGCTGCAAATCCAGTCTCCACTTGGCTGAAGATCTGACAGAGCTCTGTCTCTGCAAAGCATCCTGTTAGCACCACTAAAGACTTGGATATAACAGCCTCACACAGGACGTTGTAAGGACGGGGTGATGCTGCCTCCAGACCTTCTCCTGGGTATGTGGACAGTTTCCCTTGTGAATTATACCTTCTGGCTCCTTGGCTTAGATGGTCTCTGGTGCTAGTCAATTCATCAGCTTTCTGCAAAAAGAGAGTAATTTTGGAAAGCTGAAACATGGTCTTAATTAACATGCTATTGCAGTTAATCTGTTTTACCAATCCCTTAATACAGAGAATCAATAGTTACAGACATCAAAGTTGATGAGTTCCCTCACAGGAAAAGAAAAATCTATAAAACATAGACAGTTACACTTCTCAAAGCAGCAAATTAAAAACAATGAGTTCTACTAAACCTTACCCCAAGGTGAAAATTGCTGGTGTTTTAACTTAGTGTACAGCTGGCTCCTGGGCCAAAAGTGATACACAGCCCTTAGAGCAGCAGGAGGGATGTGGCAACTGCCTTCACAACTGTCCTGGCTTGGATGGCACCTCAGTGCACAACCTGGTGGATTTGCAGGAGTAATCCTATTTTCCTTAGTACAAAGTAAGAGTATTTTTCTTAGTACAGAGTGATAATATTTTTTCTTAGTACAGGCCATGTAATTGTAGGTAGCTGTGGCAGTTATCTAAATACCATAGCAGAAAACATTTAGCCTCGCAGACTTGTTGGCAGCCTCGCAGGCACAGTGTTAACTGGACTTGTCTGGCTTCTGGTGTGATTGATGGAAGTCAAATGTGAAGCAGAAGGTACTCACCTGTCAAAAAAGTCTCTGGCAAGAAGTGTAGTGGTTTTCAATGTCATAGAATTGTAGAATCAGTCAGGGTTGGAAGGGACCACAAGGATCATCTAATTCTAACCCCCTCTGCCATGCCCAGGGACACCCTACCCTAGAGCAGGCTGCCCACAGCCTCAGCCAGCCTTAAACACCACCAGGGATGGGGCCTCAACCACCTCCCTGGGCAACCCATTCCAGGCTCTCACCACGGTCATGCTCAATAACTTCCTCCTCGTGTCCAGCCTGAACCTACCCATCTCCAGCTTTGCTCCATTCCCCCCACTCCTGTCACTCCCTGAGAGCCTAAAAAGTCCCTCCCCAACTTTTTTGTAGGCCCCCTTCAGATCCTAGAAGGCCACAAGAAGGTCACCTGGAAGCCTCCTCTTCTCCAGACCACACAGCCCCAACTCTTTCAGTTGTACCTCCTTAGATGTTGGTGCAAGAAGTATACAGCAGCCTCAAAACAGCATTTATACAAAAAAAACATGTTTTGTCATAGAAACCAGCTGACTGCAGCAGAGAAATACTCTGTTCTTCTCTGGAGGGCACTGTGATGTGACACACATGTGGCAACAAGTTGAGCTGCCAAAACTTGTAAGTTCAAGGTGCAATTCTTTCGGCTTCTCCAAGGAGCAGCTCTGCAACATGTGTCAGTGAGGTACACAGGTGAACAGAGCTGCTAGGGCAGCTTTAGGGGGAAAGGGAGGAAAAGACTATTCTTAGCCTGCAAGGGAACACAGAGGAATTGAGGCTTACCGCTGATTTCTAATCTCATGTCATTTCTAGACTTACAATTTAGGTTATCATTCCTTTGTCTATGGGTCTGCTACAATAGGATAGCAAAACACTCATACTTCTCAGACAACCTGAATATTGGAGCATTTGCTGGGGAGGGAGAGAAAGTTGTGCTTCTGGCTCTGGGAAGACTAACAGCCATTGATCAGCATCTTGCAGTCTCAGTGCCAAAGTCTTACTTCATTGTCGTAGCCTCTCTCGTCTAAAAGCCATTTCCATTAGGTAGTTACAGCTCCCAGAAAAGAGGACTTACTCAGGAGGGTTCATTTATGGGCCATCCAATGGGATACAATTAATTCAATGGGACCTTTCCTTGGGCATTGCCATTGGTGTGAGCCTTTTGAGTGTGACATCACCAGACCAGAGCACATCTACCTCCAAGGTCTAGATTGAAGCCAGCACATGTTCTCCTTTGTGCTTGATACCTCCCGAGGGACTACTGTAATTTGCTACCCTTTTGTGATGGTTTAGGAGAAACCAAGCCCTTAACTGCTGACTGGAGGTGCTCTTGTTTTCAAAGCAGGACAAATACATATTCACTTGCTACTTTTCTGCTTGAAAGGGATCTCTGCATTCACCAAATGTTCCTGATTAAGTCTCTGAAATAATCTAGAAGCAGTTTTAGTCTGTGTGATGGTTTGGAAATTACCCACCCCACCCCCAATTACTTCACCCAGACTAGACTCAGCTGGCTGGAAGTTAAGGAATGAAGCTTTATATTCACAGCTTAGCACAAGATACAAGCAGATAGTTACAATATATGACAAATATCTACAGCTATCTACAGAAATAGACAAGTTAAAGGTAATACAGAAATATAACAGCCCTCCCAGAAATGAGTCCCCAGGAGGGGCTCCAAACCACCCTTCCACCTTCTTTCCACACCTCACAATATCCCAGAGTTTGCCTTATGTGCTAGGTGAGTTTGGAGGATTGGTAAAGGGGAGTTAGAAGCAGAAGGATTAGTCACACAGATCCAAGCAGCAGAGAAACACAGACTCTGATAGACAGAGACACACATTGTCTTATCTATCTTTCTGTCCCTGTTTTTATGCACCTCAGCAAGCCTATGAGTGAAGTAGACATAACCATTGTTTTCACAGCTTATAATCTAATTTTTCACATTAAAATATTCCAATTAACCTCAAACCAGCACACCTTTAAGGTTTTTTTATATTTTCTTTGAATCATAAGTCTTACAGAGGTACTCAAAAGCCAGCTGAGAGTTGAGTAAGGAACAAAGGGTCAGCATAGTACCCAGTCCCTGCTTACAAGAGCACTTACAGTCTCAAATACCATTGCTTAAGCCTTTATTTATAGCTGTAGCTATCTGAACGTGGCTTTCAGTCAGGAAGCTGAGCAAACACGCACCTCCTCTGTAAAGGAAAAGCAGTCTCTGTGGTCTCAGTGCCTCTGAGCAAACAGCTGAATCCATGGTGCACATGGGGCATTTGAGTAATGTTGCTTTTGTTGTGCATCTGCCTGCCAGTCTGCCTCAGGAGGACACATTGGTGGAGGGTAAGGTTCATCATTGGGAATCCAGTTATGGCAGTAAAGCCACTGCTGTACACCTACAGGTCCCTATCCTCTCCCCTCATAAATCCTTACTGCTGTCCACTTGTGCTACTGCTGTGACATCTCACCTCTTGAGTAGCTGCTTCCCAAAGCAGGTTGTTTTCCTGGGCTTGTATGGCATCATGACAATCATAGAATCATAGAATCATTCAGGGTTGGAAGGGACCACAAGGATCATCTAGTTCCAACCCCTCTGCCATGGGCAGGGACACCCTACCCTAGAGAAGGCTGCCCACAGCCTCATCCAGTCTGGCCTTAAACACCTCCAGCCATGGGGCCTCAACCACCTCCCTGGGCAACCCATTCCAGGCTCTCATCACTCTAATGGTGAAGAACTTCCTCCTCACATCCAGCCTGAACTTACCCACCTCCATCTTTGCTCCATTCCTCCTAGTTCTGTCACTACCTGAATCTCCAATTCTATTGCAATTGCAGGTGGAGAAGGGCCTTGTATTTTTAAGGTAGAGTCCCTTCAATGATGCTCATTTCCCTTCATTGACAATGTCTGAATGGAGAGAACCAAATGGTCTAGTTCCTGGAACTGTGTTGTCACTGGGGGAATTGTAGATGTTCCAAGCTGAGGAGGGGGAGGGAAAGAGAGTTAAGTACTGTTCCTCTTGATACTAAGCAACCAAATTCCCAAAGGCTTTTTGTAAAGCATCCCCCATAATATCTGCTTCTCCATCTGATTAAAGCCTCTTCTTTGCTCAAAAATAAATCTCCTATTCTTTCAGGTTTTAAAAATATTCAGACTTTGCACTGGGCTGCTGCTAATTGGTGACATCTTTGTACTCTTACTCATTCCTCACCAAATAGTAGTCTTCAACTGCACAGAGCCTTTGTGTTGGTGTTAAAAGCTTTATGCACTGGATGTACCTTCCCTCTTTTAAAAAACAGAACTAGGTGGGGCTTTTTTTTTCTCCTTAACATACATGAGATTTTGAAGGTCCTTGTTTTTTGCTGTGGCTCCTGGCCTGCCTTATTATTGGTTTCATCTGCTTGTGTTTTCTTGATATGGCATCCTCTTTAAAACAACTGAGAGAAGAAAGTGTGTATTTTAAAGCTCTGCTGATGAAGAAAAGTCATATCAATGAATAATTGGGCCCAAATCCAGTGCTGCTATCTATGTGGGCAGGATGCAGACCTATTAATTCCATGAAGAGTCCATGTGTAGGGCAATGCTGTGAATAAACCCAGGGAAATCAATGACTTCTAGTAAGTTAAATTCATTGGCAAGAACGGGACTTGCATACGGGATGAGAGTGACAGCACATACAGAACAAAATCCTGGCCCTGTCCATGTCAGGGGTGAGAGAGTTGAGTCAGTAGTTTAGATTCCACTCATGGTTTGTTATTTTCCTCCCCCTACGTTTCAAAGACATGCAGTTATTTGCACAAGTAGAACGGGTCTGGCAAATTCAATAAGGCAAGTTTTTGATAAAGGTCTTCTGCTAATTTAGTACCAGACTTGCAGTGGGGGGCGGGGGAGGGAAATAGCCTTAGGTTGCTGAGATTAATGAAGTGTATTTTGGAGGTATCCTGAACTGGATGCATTAACAAACATGTCTAAGCTAAGAAAGCACCAGCAAACAGATCAAGCAAGATGCTTGACTTAGAGACTACAGCAACCGAAGTTCCCAGTGAGGAGCCAGAATAAATAAGGCCACATTGCAACAGGGATGCAACAAGCTGCTAACGGCCCTGGGCTGAGCAAATACAGAACATCCTGCTTGGGAAGAGAAAGAAAATGGGAAATCCTTCAAGAAGAAGCCAGGCTGACAGTGCATCTATACAGCAGAGCATGGATGAGCAAGCCACCTTTCATTATCACTTCCATCTCTCATGCTGGGTTATGTAGTGTGATAAAGAATTAGGTTTAGCAAATTAGGTAAGGGAAAGGGAGTTTGGAAATGACACCCCAGATGATTGATGATACTAATAAGTATTGTGCCAAGGAGATCCCCTTCCCCCCATCACACAGGGCACAGGCATGCACAGCCTTGCACACGTAAGCATCACTGTATACAACATATAGAGAGGGGAAATAAAGAATGAGCAGCGCAGCCTTTCTCCGTGCAGTATCTGTACAGTGCTGCTAAATATACACCCACAATTCATCTAAGCAGAAGCATGCAAAGAGGCACACAATTTATAGTCACAGACAGATGTATATTTTAAATGTTCCCCTGCACACACATCTACTTTGCAAAAAGATAATGGAACTAAACCATGACAGATGAGTGTTAATCTTGTGCTGCAGGAAACTTCCACTCAGTTCCTTGGTTTTGCTCATCTGAGGCTGAATTCAGACCTTTTCCCTGGGGAGAAAGGTGTTCTGCAGAGGAAATCTTATTTTGCCCTGTTCATTCAAACAGGGAGAACTGGAAGTGGTGTTGTGGTAGGATGTGGGAGAAGGTGGTGTACTTCTCTGCTTCACATGATTCAGAGTAAAATTAACACCTGTCTATCAACACATCAGTACTTGAACCACCAAGCTGGATGGGGCAGCCAGGATGGCAAGACTGGCAGATACAGAACTGACTAATATGGACATACTTGTCCCTAGACTGTCCACTGGATGAGCCATGGCTCATATAGCCATCTTCCCAGGGTGCTTCCAAGCACTGGAGAGTCAAGTGGGGAAATTCTAGCTTTGAGGATCTGTCTTTATGTTTTGCTTTGGCTTGAGCTGGAGCACTTAGCAGCTTCTCAGCAATGAGCAGCATTGATATTCCAGCACCTTGGACACACACTGGAGTGTGTGGAATAATACTTTTGTGAGTGCAATAGCACCCAGATGGTAGATCTGGGTGCTGAAGGCTACCCAAATACCCTTTGAAGAGCTGGACCTCTGTTGCTATGGTGATGCAACTGTATAAAAAGCTCCATGGAATGGAATAAAATACTGCATTTAAATTGAACCATGGAGATCTACAAGTTTATTTCTTTTCTAGGTTTCATATCCATGCATACTGGTGCATGCCTGCTGTGGCTTTAGTCTGCTTCTTTGGTTTGATTCATAGGATTAGGGGAAGTGGCAGTGCAGGATTAGCTCTGTGAAGCAGCCAGAAGATAGGGTCAAAGACTTGTTGAACAGTGAGAACTGGAAATGCTGCTCTTGCCCACTCATCAGGAATGTGTTCATCACCTAGGAAGTAACTGGCAAGTGGCACTATTTGAAGCTATTTGAAAGATGGTGTAGATGTGTGTGTGTGTTGGAAGCAGACTTCTTTGTTGCAGACTAAATTTGGGGCTATCACAATATGGATGACTGCAAGCCTGAGACTTTGGTATTACTTCCAAACCCAGTAACAGTAAAATTAATGCTGTCTTGTTTCCTCAGGGTATTTCTTTCTCTCTTCCTCACATTTTAATCAGGAGTACTACTAATGTCAAGAAGGCTCCCCCCCTTCCCCCCCCCAAAAAAAAGGAATGCTCCTTGGTCCCTGTAAGAATCATTTTAGGGCATAACAAGACTTTGTTCTGATGTCAGCTGAGCAACAGCTTGAGCCTCCTTCCAGCAGGTTCTGTCTGAAGTTATCCCCAGCATTTTTTACCATGACAGGAGCCTCACAGTCAGATCAGCCTATCATGGTGAATGGGCAGCTCTTCATCTAATACCAGCAGGTGGGTAAAATTCTTCAAGTTTTCTGATGCATCGAGGTTTAGAGCAAAACTTTTGCTCTCAGACTTTGTTTTGTTCTAGTCTCCTAGTTCGACTTAGTCTCATTTCTTGCAACTGCATTTGTGCTACAAGTAACAGCTTGAGGGGGGGAGGAAGGGAAAAAGAAAAGGCAAAAAAAAAAAAGGCAGACTTGCCTAAATCATGTAACCACAGAAATGTTGATTGGTGGAAGGGACATTGAGATGCTTGTGCATGTCCAGAGAAGGGCGACGAGGCTGGTGAGAGGCCTCAAGCACAGCCCTACGAGGAGAGGCTGAGGGAACTGGGATTGTTTAGCCTGGAGAAGAGGAGGCTCAGGGGAGACCTCATTGCTGTCTACAACTACCTGAGGGGTGGTTGTAGCCAGGAGGAGGTTGCTCTCTTCTCTCAGGCAGCCAGCACCAGAACAAGAGGACACAGCCTCAAGCTGCGCCAGGGGAAATTTAGGCTTGAGGTGAGGAGAAAGTTCTTCACTGAGAGAGTCATTGGCTACTGGAATGGGCTGCCCAGGGAGGTGGTGGAGTCGCCGTCCCTGGAGCTGTTCAAGGCAGGATTGGACGTGGCACTTGGTGCCATGGTCTAGCCTTGAGCTCTGTGGTAACAGCTTGGACTTGATGATCTGTGAGGTCTCTTCCAACCTTGGTGATACTGTGAGACTGTGAATGGCTATTTGGAGATCTGTAGGTTCCATCTTCCTATTCAGCTGGACTTACATGGGAGCAGGTCAGTGGCTTTGCGTGGCTGAGCTTTGCAAACCTGGGTCCAAAACTGTGGCAACCCCAAAACTATCCCTTCATGACCCCTCGTGCCACCTAACAATCTGTAGGCATCACAGCCTCAAGCATCAGCGTTTCTGAAGCAACTAATACTGTATTTCCAGATGTGCCTCTAAGTTTCTCAGTTTTAACAGGCCTGAGCATCTCAACATCTATTTTGGACGTGACTCCTGTTGGTATCTGCAAATTAGGCATCTGTCTTGCATGTGGGGGAGCCCAAACTAGTAATTCAGGGGCAAAAGACCAGATGATACACAGAGAGAAAGACAGTAAACAAGCAGAGAAGTCTACTGTGACAATTTGCTGTCAGTCCCTTGTCAGCATCCCCACAGATCTTCTCTTTTGCAGGATATTGGCTGCCTGTAACACTTCTCCTTCATCCAATGTTCAAATTAGAGTGATCAGAGGCTGACCTACAGAGTCTAGTTCATCATGATTTTTTTCCTACTGATTACATAAATAATCACAAGCAGGAAAGTGCCTTTTATATTAATGTGCAATTGCACAAGCTTTGTGAGAACACAAGGAGAAGTATGTGGAGTGCTAAAGCCATGCTTGAGTTGCCTTATTTATCTTGTGAGTCTAAAGGCCTGTCAGCTGCAAAGTGACAAAGCTGTCTGTTTAACCTAAATGCAGCTCCATTTTGTAACCTGTTAATGCATTTGGAGTGCATGGCTAAACAAGAGTGTTTAGTGCTGATGCTCCTCCTGGTACTTGTTTCGCTGGGCTTGGGGAGAGTCTGCACATTTTGTACCCTTTCAGTTTTTTGAGGGATTAGTGGCAGAATCATGGGCAAATTCAAGGGATTAAGGTGGGAGTCTCTGTTAAACAAAGGAAAGGTGCAAACATAAAGGAACAGGCAACCTGCCACGCAAATCAAAACTATGGGGTCAAGGAGAAAATAGATCTGGAATTGCCTAGAGGAATATGATGAAAAGAGGCTCATGTCTTGGAAAACGTGACCAAATTAAGGTCATCAGCTTCCTGCATTCAATAAAACATTTAGAGTGATTCTACCACAATACAAACCCTGTGAGGAGAGGCTGAGGGAGCTGGGGGTGTGCAGCCTGGAGAAGAGAAGGCTCAGGGGTGAGCTCATTGCTGTCTACAACTACCTGAAGGGAGGTTGTAGCCAGGTGGGGTTGGTCTCTTCTCCCAGGCAACCAGCAACAGAACAAGAGAACATAACCTCAAGTTGATACCCGGGGGAGGTATAGGTTGGATGTTAGGAGGAAGTTCTTCCCAGAGAGAGTGATTTGCCATTGGAATGGGCTGCCCAGGGAGGTGGTGGAGTCGCTGTGCCTGGAGGTGTTCAAGAAAAGACTGGATGAGGCACTTAGTGCTATGGTCTGGTTGATTGGCTAGGGCTGGGTGCTAGGTTGGACTGGATGATCTTGGAGGTCTCTTCCAACCTGGTCTATTCTATTCTATTCTATTCTATGATTCTATGAAAACATTAAGAGGGTCAGCATGGTGGGGAAATCTGCCTTTGGGGTGACCCACCTTATCTTGGGCATTCAAGGAAAGGTGGGAAATCACATCTCAGAAGTTTCTTCATCTCACTTAGAGAGATTTCTGAGATAGACTCTCCCAATTGCATACTAATGATGAGGCTTCCCAGCAGATGATTGAAGGTCATAGGAAAGAAGATTGGAGCCTCTGTGTTGGGTTGTGCAGTTGGGATAGCAAATAGAGAAAATGAGTCATGGGCTCTAATATTAAACATAGATTCATTACATTTCCCAGAAATTCATCTCTCTACCTAGGCTCTGCAGCCACTCAGCCAGCTGGCACAAGAGCTCAAGACACCTTTTGAGAACTCTTTCATGTCACCATGGCAGAAGTTTCCTCTATTCCCTTCTCTTCTGGCTCAGTTACAGAGCCTGCTTGTGGCTGGCCAGAGTCTCTTCAAGCTTCAGATCTGTGTTCAGCATCACAGCTGGGTCCTGCCGCTACCAGAGCTAATTAGAGTCCTGCAGGTCACTGCCTTCATGAAGATGTTTTTGTTGTTCTGGGACTGAGTACCCTGTTCCTTTGCTACTGGCACTTATCCTGCTTTCAGCACAGAGCCCTAAAGCTCCAATATATCAGTGATGACAGACTCCTAGTACAATAATTAGGCTCAAACACAGAAAGAAAGCAGTCTATTTTCTCCTACCACTGCTAGCATCACTTCTCAGGTCCTCTTTCTCCCATCCCAGATTGCTTTGTGGTGTGTGCAATGGCAGCATGCTCTAACTAAGGCATTTGGGTCTAGTTTGTTGCATTTACCTTAGATTGGCAGCTCTCCTGGGAAGCATGTGGGGAGGATCACATAGGGAAATGACATCCATTCACTTCTAAGGATGAAGTTTCACGGGTAGATGGGGGAAACTCACAGCTCACTTCTCTGAGGGGCAGTCTCTATTCCTGCCCATTCCCCTGCTGCTTGCAGCACTGCCCCATTGTGTTCTTCATGTTGACTCAGGTAGGAACCATGAGACAGATCAGCTCACTAAACTAACTTTCATTTCTTCTTTTCTTGCCGCACCATTTTTCTCTTTGATGATTCAAACTGATTGCCAAGAGGTCTAAAGAGCTGAGTGAATGCAAGGGAAATGGTTAGACTGAGGACGCTATAAATGGGCTGTAAGGCTGAGCTGTCTCAAAACCTTACCCTAAGAAGTGCCTGGGCTGTTATTCATCAGAGGAATATTCACAAAGCAAAATGGATTCTGGTCTTAACAATTTCTTGGGAATGTTTTAACATTAAAACCAAGGAGGTCACTAAGCAAAGACCCGGTGCAAATGGAGATGTTGTACCCTCTCAGGCAGTGTCTGCAGTGTTCTGTTAAGGATATTACACTGATTTGCTGTATCTTAACACCAAGAAAATGAACACTGACTACTGTATCCTGGGCACCAGTAAAACCAGTCAAAGACTAGCAAGGGAGGAGAAGCTCTCTGTTTTCATAGAATCATAGAATGGTTTGAGTTGGAAGGGACCTTAAAGATTATAGAGTTCCAATCCTCTTCTTTGGGCAAGAGACACTTCCTATTAGACTGGGCTTCTCAATGTCCCCCCCAGCCTGGCTTTAGCCACTTCCAGGGCTGGACCCTCCATAAGTTATCTGTAAAACTTGTTCCAGTGCCTCAGCATCATTGTGGTGAAGAATTTCTTCTTACTGTCTAGTCCAAATCTAGCCTCTTTCAGTTTGAAGCAATTACCCCTCACCCTATCACTGTACAGCTTTGTAGAAGTCACTTTCCTGTAGTCCCCTTCAAATACTGAAAGGCTGCTTCAGTAGAAGAGCAGCTTCAGTGATACTTAGAAAGAGTTACATCAGTGCAGCATTTAGAATGAGGCCTTTTGTGCTTAATTTTCAATGAAAGTAAAAATCTTTTTTGAACAATTAAAATATGTGAATATGGATTGCATATTGTCCTGGAGCCTCTGAAATTAGATTCACTGGGGTGTTAGAGGTATCTAACTGTGGCTCTATGTGCTAACTTCAGCTATCCTCAAGACATCCTTGGTACCTAAATTACACAGATATCCAGGCTCTCCCCTCCCCTACAGAAATCCCCAGGGCACCTGAAATTCAGCTACAACTGCTCCATATCTCAGGCTCTCAAATCAAACATTCCCCTGCTTGCTGTGCTCAGGGGACCTGAGCTATTCCATGCTGCAATAAAGATATAAATATTCATTAAGTCACGGGGAATAAGAAGTGGCAAAGAGTTGATTCTGTAGCCTCGAGGGTTGGATTCTTACCTGCACTGGGCGAGAGGCATGGCTGGGGCCTTTAGTCCATGAATACTGAATTGCAAATGCAAAGGGAAGGGCTTCTATGAAATTGGAAATAACTTATGGGCTTCACTCACAGACAGCTATATCCTATCTCACTCAGCATCCCACTGGCAGAGAGTCTCCAAAAATACAGATCTGGCTATGAGCTTCTGTCCCAAAACAGATCATAGTTTGATCTCAAGCATTATTGGAAGAACAGGTAAAAGTTATGGTGGAGAGGACTGTTTGGCTGCATTTTGTGAGAATCTGCAGGGAGGTGGGAGGAAAATGGGCTCCAAGCAAAGCTGCAGGATCCCTTCCTCTGGGAAAGGGCAAAAAATTATCAGTGAAAAAAAGATGTCAAACGACTTAGAGTCACCAAATTGCAAATGAAGGTCTATGGAGGTCTATCTGTGCAAACCCAGTGCCATGGCACCTGGCAAACTACCAGTGGGAACGATGGTGTTTAAAGAATTCAATGTTTCCTGTGAGGGGAGAGGAGAGGGTTGGAAGATTTGTATTAAATGGCTCTTAGTATCCTTGTAAATCCAATTCCATCTTTTTTTAATTGTAAATTAGTCTTCTAAACCACTTGCTCCTTCTCTTTGGGGTTTTATAAAACTAGTAAGGAGAATAACACAGGGGCAAACCCCACAAGATCCAAAGACCCTGCGGGGCAGAGCCAGCAGCACACAAATGATCCCTCCCCAACAGAATGGCAGGCAGCAATCGGTGTCAGTCTAACTCCCTGTCTCTGCTCTTGTGGGATCAGCTAGACAAAAGGGGCCAAGCAAATGCCTGGTGGCATTCCAAGGAAGCGATTAGAGCAACCTCAGCCCCGGGTTTGCCCACCAGAGGTATCAGTGCAGCGTGCGCTAAGGCGCAGGCATCTCCCAGGTGGAGCCGCACCTGCTCTGTGGTCTAGACCAAGTATCTGTCACCGCATTCCTCTCCTTGTCGTTTGGATTCCTGCGAAATATATTCTTGCCTCTTCTGTTTAACCTTTGTCTCCCAGTTTTTGTTTGCCTCGTGAATTCTCCCTAATTAGGAACCTTTCGAATTCCCTCGTGGCCTCAAGTTTTCTCACGCAGAATTTGGAATTAGGGCATTTCTGTGGCTAGTTTTCAGGGCCGGGCTCAGGCTTTTAAAGTGCTAAAATAACAATTAACAACACTTTGCACTTCCATACTTTTTCCTCCTCCTCCCTCCTCCCCCCCCCCCCCCCCCCCCCCCCACCCCTTCTGGGATCTCAAAGCACTTTATAAGTGGCAATTAATTAAGATGGAATATTGTGAGGGAAAGAATATATACAGACCCGTTTCTTTTCCACTGTAAGAATGCAGCCATCTCGGGGCTAAGATAGTAACAACCGGGGGTTAAGTAAGGTAGTAACAAAAGGGGTTTAAGAGTTTCTAAATAGCAAATGACAGTTTTTAGGCTGGTGAGTAAAAGCAATACAGCGCCCAGCTGAATGCGCAGAAGAGATTTACAGTATCACAGTGTCACCAAGGTTGGAAGAGACCTCACAGATCATCAAGTCCAAGCCGTTACCACAGAGCTCAAGGCTAGACCATGGCACCAAGTGCCACGTCCAGGCCTGCCTTGAACAGCTCCAGGGACGGCGACTCCACCACCTCCCTGGGCAGCCCATTCCAGTGGCCAATGACTCTCTCAGTGAAGAACTTTCTCCTCACCTCGAGCCTAAATTTCCCCTGGTGTAGCTTGAGGCTGTGTCCTCTTGTTCTGGTGCTGGCCACCTGAGAGAAGAGAGCAACCTCCTCCTGGCCACAACCACCCCTCAGGTAGTTGTAGACAGCAATGAGGTTTCCCCTGAGCCTCCTCTTCTCCAGGCTAAACAATCCCAGCTCCCTCAGCCTCTCCCCATAGGGCTGTGCTCGAGGCCTCTCACCAGCCTCTTCTCTGGAAGATGTGTCGAATGAGAATGAAATCGCACAAATGAGTTTTAACTGCCATGAGCCAGGGGCCAGTCCTCCTCCCATCCGAGGGCACAAAGGCAGTTCTCATCTTGCACGGCAAGAAGCCGCCGGGATAAGCGAGTCGAGCGGGGCTCTTCGGCCTTAGGGCTCCCGGGATAGCGCTGGGGCTCGGGTTCGGTCCTGAAGCGAGAGGAAATAGTGCCCCCTGCTGAGCCAGCGCCCCGCCAGCCGCCGCCGCTCGGGGCTCGGCGCCCAGCCCTACCCACGCCCGGCAGGTGCCAACCCGGCGTGTGTTCAGATGATGCATCTCTGACACTTAGGCAGAGAGGCAGTATGTCAGGAAAAGATGCAAACCTGGGCTTGTGCAGTCGTACACTTCTTTTGTTGCGGTGATAGGGAAAGACCTGAGCGTGGAGCGCAGCAGCGGCTGGAAGCTGTGTGTTTGAGGGCTCGCCATAGCTAGCAGCCGTGTCTTGCCTTTGCTCCTGTAGCCTGCAGAATATTAATGAAGGAAAGAGTGTTTATTATTTTCAACACTCTTTCTGGCTACAAGGATGGTATTAATGATGTAAGGAAGTAAACAATTCGCTGAGGCTCAGAGCTCTAACAGTTATTAATTTCCAAGGAATTATCCTCACGCCAATTTAGGAACCAAAACACTGGAGAACGGTGTGAATAAATATGAACACAGACACACTCTGCTTTACAAATATCAGACACCAGTCTAGCTCATCAGAATTGCTCCTTTTCAACAACCGTGTGCTTGAACATTGACAGCTAAATCTGTGCAGGTTTTGTCCTGAATCTTGACCAGGCTTTTTTGCTGTAGTTACTGGTGCAGGTGGTGTGGCTGGGGCTACTGACTCCAAAGCATCCAAAGTGTGGGCAAAACAGGAACCTACACCCTGCCTCAGCTTCCAGATTAGTCAGGACTTCTGATACCACCAAGGTGGTGCAGTCATCTCCCTATTGTTATGGCTGCAGCATGCTGGGGCTTCTCTGCCCTTATAGTTTAATATCGCTGGATGCTGAATGAGTGGTTGGCTGCTGGCTGCTACCTGGTTCCCTCCTTCCTGCTTTCTGTCTTGTCTATGTGACTTTTGACTGATGGTTGTACCATGGTTTGACTTAAAAAGAAGAGTTTGTGATTGCTCTTGTCTGATATACAGGGTGGTTTGCTGATCAGAGAACCGGGGAAGTTGGCAAACATTTGTACCTCCATCAGAGGAAAGCTGAGAGCTAGAAGCTCCCCATCCTAAGTCAGTGCTTTACTGCCACATAGTTCAAAATGTAAGATATTACATCACTGGTCAGGCAGGCCACACCTTGAGTGCTGTGTCCAGTTCTGGGCCCCTCAATTCAAGAGAGATGTTGAGGTACTGGAATGTGTCCAGAGAAGGGCAACAAAGCTGGTGAGAGGCCTGGAGCACAGCCCTGTGAGGAGAGGCTGAGGGAGCTGGGGGTGTTTAGCCTGGAGAAGAGGAGGCTCAGGGGTGACCTCATTGCTGTCTACAACTACCTGAAGGGAGGTTGTAGCCAGCTGGGGGTTGGTCTCTTCTCTCAGGCAACCAGCAACAGAACAAGGGGACACAGTCTCAAGTTGTGCCAGGGGAGGAATAGGCTGCATGTTAGGAGGAAATTCTTGCCAGAGAGAGAGATTGGCATTGGAATGGGCTGCCCAGGGAGGTGGTGGAGTTGCTGTCCCTGAAGGTGTCCAAGAAAAGCCTGGATGAGGCACTTAGTGCCATGGTCGATTCGACAGGGCTGGGTGCTAGGTTGGACTGGATGATGTTGGAGGTCTCTTCCAGCCTGGTTGATTCTATGACTCTATGATCCAGTACTAGATTTCTGCCTTTAGGAAAGAGTGAGGAAACAGATTTCAGAGGTGTGAAGACAACATTTCCAGTGGTTCCCCTCTACTTTCCTTATACCTCACAAATAAGGGAAACAGTAGAAACCACTGCAAGTCTTTTGAGTTTCTTATGCCTTTGCATTCACTGGCAGAGTTTTAGGTAGCTTTATCACTCTCTTCTTCCATCTTCCCAGCCCCCTAAAGTTTGGTCATTCGTGCAAATTAGATCAGTTGGGTTCAGGTGGCTGGCAGTAGTCCTCATTACCTCCTTTGTGGTAACTCTTCAGGGTTTTGTGCAGTCCTAGGAGGACTAGATCTCAGAGAGCTCTGCAAAAGCCAGGCAGAAAGGTGCATTTCAGTATCAGGTCTGGGCAGAGCTTAAGAGCACAACTGCAGCTCAAGGCTCATCCTTATTGCAGGCAAAATTATATTGTGCAGAAGCAAAGAGAAGATTTAGAGGGAAGGTGTAGGAAAAGCTGGGAGACACCAGTCCAGGGAAAGACTGCTTTTCTAAGTTCTCTCTGTGGACTACTGGACCTCTGAATGCTTCGTGAGTGGGGAATGGGAGATGGTGGATCTGGTGAGAAAATGAAAGAACAGGCCTGGGGAGGAGACATGGGCTTGCTTCGTTAGTTGTTGCTGAGGAAAGGAGGTAACCCCCAGAATAGCAACTATCTCTACATCCTCTTCCAGCAGCTGTGCAGATAGGGACTGGCCAAACTGGGGACTGAGGCAGTGCTATGCCACATACTTGGTCCAAGTGAGGCAGTCTGCCAACCCTAGCTACTGCAGGGAACCACCGACTGTGACTGTCTGTAAGGGTAGCCCTGGGGCAATGAAGACAGAGAGGAAAGTCTCTTGGAGCACGATTTTTCCCAAAAGCTCTCTGGTGATGCAGAGATTCATCTTGCTGAAGCCTTATGGAGACATGGGACCTTCCTAAGGAAGCTCTACAGTGCACTCTGGCAGCTATCCTTTCCGACTACCACCATCTGAGCTCTTCTTATTGACCTGTTGGGAAGGGAATTCAATTTTTCTGAAAGGGAATGGCTGGTTTCATTTTCTTACATATGAATCCATGTTCGATTGCAAGCTGTTTGTAAGTGGTACAGAGCAGAGAGGCCCTAATCCTCCCCAAAGCCCCTGGGTGTGCCTCCACTACAGGAACAAATGAAAGCAGTGATTGCATTAGGTATACATTCGTCAAACCCGGGTGCTGTCTAAGGATGCTGTTTGCTGTCCCTCTCTAGTGCATTATCTTCCAAAACAAAAATAATTCCAGATAATAATTTAAGATGTAGGTTGCTCAAAGCCAGACATGCATAAGGGTAGGCTGTCAACTTTCTAGCACCAATTAAAGTATTGATAAAGCTTCTGGAGTAGTGACATTAACAGCACCTTCTTACAAAGATACCTGCAGGTAATATCAACCCAATTACTATTGAATCTGAAGTGGGGGAACTGGTGAGCCTGCCTTAACAGAATTATCAAGCTACATTGAATTATTTCTACCAATATGGAAACTTACATAATAGCAAAGCACTGAGACATATTTGTCTTTGTTGAGAAAAGCTGAAGCACAGATGTTCCCCAGGCCATTCTGGCCCACGTTAGTGATATATTCAGAGCTTTGGATGTTTCAAGTAAATACATCCTTAGCCACATTCCCTCTGCTGTCCCTACTGATTTTGATTAAAGAAACAGACCCTCAAAGCAAAGAGATAGCCACCAGCAGAAAGGTGATTTATATCTGAGACACCACAGGCAGGGAGGTGGCTTAGGACCAAGGTGGGATGTCAAAAGAAGATGCTTTTACCACAGTACGGATTGGCACAGGCCATCCATCTACTTCCACTCCTGTAGCAAAACCCCATGACCAAGGCAGTGTTTAACATCCTCTGGACATATTCCAGTCAATTCAGAGATCTTAGCTTCAGGATGAGGAGAGTGGGGAATGTGATGAGACAGGAGCAGTCAAAGGGCATTTCAGCATAAACAAAAGGAAAGGGCACTGGACGAGAGAAATGTGTTCTTAGCCCCACATGGCAAATGCTTCTACCCTTTCAAAATCTGAGTGTACCCTTTAAAGAGAACTTTTGGAGTCATATAGAATCATCAGAGAATCAACTAGGTTGGAAATGACCTCCAAGATCACCCAGTCCAACCTAGCACTCAGCCCTGGCCAATCAACTAGACCATGTCACAAAGTGCCTTATCTAGTCTCTTTTTGAACACCTTCGGGGACAGCAATTCTACCACCTCTCTGGGCAGCCCATTCCAATGCCAGTCACTCTCTCTGGCAAGAACTTCCTCCTAATATCCAGCCTATACCACCCCTGGCACAGTTTGAGACCGTGTCCCCTTCTTCTGTTGCTGCTTGCCTGGGAGAAGAGACCAACCCTCCCTTGGCTACAGCCTCCCTTCAGATAGTTGTAGAGAGCAGTGAGTCCCAGCCATGCCAGGGTCACTTAGTCCATATGCAGTCTCACTTAATCCATATGCACACACACATATATGTGTATGGATGCATGTAAAAATGGTACAAATGTATCCTTTTTATTGTTAGGTGACCCAAACAGCACACAAGGTGAACAATCCTACTCAAAGGCATTTCTTCCTCTGCTTTGGTAGATTGTTATATCATGCAGTTCTATCTTCTCACTGTTTTCTCTTAATTATCCTTAATTCTATTAAACAGACAAACATCAACTGCAAATAATGCATGGGTAATTATGCAGTGTTGGTGGTTGATACTGTATTAGCATCAGCTTTTGTTTTAATATCTTGGCAGCACACAAATGAAACTGTTCCAGTGTGTTTGAATAGCCTCTATCAGAGGAATGGTCATGAAGCCATCATATACAGTCACCTCTCCTCTGCCCACAGCAGACCAGCAAGGATGGTGAAAGGGAACAGGTCCCCAAATGAGCTTCCAGATGCCCTTGTTTGATATGGGTCTGATGAGTGAGGCTAGGAATTGGTTGCCAGGTGACCCCCAGAGATAGGCGGGAAGCGCCCTCATGCAACACAAAACAATCATTTTGAAGAGAAAGCAAAAATTCTCTGGGTTTTGTCATCATTATTATTTGTAATAGCTTCTGAGGATGGAGAAGGCTTGTCAGACCAGATGGGACCAGAATATATAATGAATGACACAGTATATTGCAGAGGAACCAGAAGCTGAGAGCAAGAGGGCTCCAGGACTGTCACTATTGCACCAGCCACAAACAGGGGAGATGAAAGATGTAAAAGGTGCAGCTGTTTTCACAAAGACATTGCAAAGATGCCTCACAGTGGAGAGCACTTTTCACCACTCAAAAATGTGGTGCACCCTGGTACAGCAGCCACTGGAGCTCTACCTATGCCGTGGTGGACTTGATCCACTTCTCCAAGGATCTCTCTGGGGTTTGGCATTGTGTAATGAATTTGCAACTTAAACCAGAATAATTTCTTTCAGGTTGAACATTTCCTGTAACTGGTCTAAGCACAAAAGACTTTGTCAGGTGAGATCTATTCTGCTAGGTATTTTTCTTTGCTTTATTGTCATTATCCTTTTCCATCTGCATGCTCCCTGTGTAGAAGTGGTACATATTCCTGCTGTTACACAACAGCTAAAACAGATGCCATAACCATGTCCTCATTTCAGAGGCCACAAAACATCTCAGGATAGCTCTATGCTTTGGCCTTGCCCTTGGGAACCTTCTATCATTTACCAGAATATAGGCAATAAGAGACACTGGACTGATTCCTAGGCTGGAAGGCAGTGAGCCCAGAGGATGTTTGGGAAGTAACTAGATAGGACAAGCCTTTTACACTGAATTAGTCAAACTGATCCTGAATTAGTCAAACTGTTCCAAGCAGATTTGTCCTTGTGCTAATTTACAGGAGTGCTACTTGAAGACATTCCATTTGCTCAGAATGAAACTATAAAGAGGATTTGGCCCTTAACCCACAGAGTAAATACCATACCAAACACAACACGTCAGATGCAGTTCCCCTTCTAGGTCTGCTGAAAATGCTTTAAATGGGTTTGGCAAAACACTTCTCAAGCCAATGCCAGCCCTGTTTGGAGTGGAGGCTTGGACTAGGTGATCTCCTGAGGCCCTTTTTAGCGCGAATGACGCAGGGATGGTGCAGTGATGGCTCGTATCACCTAAAGTGCTGGGAGCAGGGACACTTTTCTTTTCCATCTTCACACAGTGACCACTAAACAAATCGGTTAGGAGCTTAAAACACCTTCATGGTGCAGAAGCAGCTCCCTGCATTAACAAGGCTGAGTCATACAGAGCAGAGACAGCCTTCTGCTAATGCGGGACTGGCACAAAAGCTGAATAATGAAGAGAAGCTTACGCTGCTGCTGCTGCTGCTGCCTTTACTCCAGGCCTTGTTCTATTCTAGCGAGTTCTCAGGCAGTCACCATTCATGCACAGGTGCAACCATAAAGGGGCCAAATGCGGAAGGCAGGGTGTGACTAAGCCCAAAAATGAGCGACACAAATGCATTATTCATGCAGAAAGCTTACAATGCTCTGCGATTCCTTTCTTCAGAGCAGATCACTCCACTATCAGCATCAGCTACGTGATTCTTTATTTCTGACACCTGCTTTTGTTTCTTGTCTACCTCAGAAGCGAGGTGACCTGGGTATTTACACAAAATGTTTGCCCGGGCCAAATTTCCCAGCAATGCTGGGCAACTCCCTGGGACTTTAAGGGAGTGGTAGTGACACGAGTGGTGACAGAATCCAGCTGTCTTATGCCACCTGCCCCTTTGAGCACAGCAGTCACTGTGTCGTCAGGAACTTTGCTAAAGAAATGTATTAGAGGAAAACAAGAGTAGTAAAAAGAAAGGAGGAGACCAGAGAAAGCAAAAAGGGAAGGTGAGGATGGGAAGAGAAAGGAACTTCCTTTCAAAATTATAAAAGCTGGAAGCTTGACTTCCTTGTTGAAAATAATGGAGGTTTTAACAGTTAAGAGGTTTTAAAAGGTCATTATGCATTTAGCAGCAAAAGAGCAATATGAATTTCTAAGCAGCAACATCTGGAAGATCAAAAGAAATCATACTTCAATCAACATGAAAATCTCTGCTCATTACATGCAATCATATTTAGTTATTAATAGACACCGGCTAGACACTGACATTTTGCACATTTCATCCTATGATGCGCCAGGGACACTTCTGGCATTTAGTTTATCATTTTCATCAGTGTCATGGAAAGAGTGACCGATATGACCCCAAAAAAATCTCACACTGTCAGTCACCGTAAGTGAATTTATCAACACGGACGAAACCGGAACCCACTTGAGAGTTTTAACTGTTTGCATACTAAATCACTTCATTCTTCACGCTTCAAACATCACCAAAAAAAAATCAGGTTTGAATAATAAATAATGATAAGGGCCAGCAGACAATTATATAGGGTGGAAACAGTATGCAAAATACTTAGAATTCAAATTTCTGGCAGGAATGTGTCCAGAGGTTCGCTTAAGCAATCAGCTCAGCGGCTGCGTTACCCATTGTTAGAGCCTCGAGCGAAAGCTCTTCAGCTGATACCCGGGGGAGGTCTAGGCTGGATGTTAGGGGGAAATTCTTCACAGAGAGAGTGATTTGCCATTGGAATGGGCTGCCCAGGGAGGTGGTGGAGTCGCCGTGCATGGAGGTGTTCAAGAAAAGCCTGGATGAGGCACTTAGTGCTATGGTCTAGTTGACTGGATAGGGCTGAGTGATAGGTTGGACTGGATGATCTTGGAGGTCTCTTCCAACATGATTGATTCTATTCTATTTGATATTAAAAGCAGCCCAACTTCAACTGCAGTTGGCACATCTTCTGTTAGGATTTTCCTTCTGTTAGAATCATAGAATCATAGAATGGTTTAGGTTGGAAGGGACCTCAAGGATCATCCAGCTCCAACCCCCTGCCATAGGCAGGGACACCTCCCACTAGAGCAGGCTGCTCAAGGCCTCATCCAGCCTGGCCTTAAACGCCTCCAGGGAGGAAGCATCCACAGCCTCCCTGGGCAACCTGTTCCATTGTCTTACCACCCTCACTGTAAAGAACTTCCTCCTAACATCCAGTCTAAATCTCCCCTCTTCCAGCTTAAACCCATTCCCCCTCATCCTGACATTACTAGACCTTGTCAATAGTCCCTCCCCAGCCTTCCTGTAGGCTCCCTTCAGATACTGGAAAGCCACTCTAAGGTCTCCTCGAAGCCTTCTCTTCTCCAGGCTGCAGAGCCCCAACTCTCTCAGCCTGTCCTCATAGCAGAGCTGCTGCAGCCCTCTGATCATCTTCGTGGCTCTCCTCTGGACCCGCTCCAGCAGTTCCATGTCCTTCTTGTGTTGGGGGCTCCAGAACTGCACACAGTACTCCAGGTGGGGTCTGAGGAGAGCAGAGTAAAGGGGCAGAATCCCCTCCCTTGCCCTGCAGGCCACACTGCTCTTGATGCAGCCCAGCACAGGGTTGCTGTCTGGGCTGCATGTGCACACTGCTGGCTCATGCTGAGCTTTTCATCAAAAACAGTTCCAAATGATTTGGACGCAAAACGATCTCAACGTTAAAATGAAACTGTTCTCTTGTTTCAATTCAGGAAATGAACAAGTATTTGGGAGGAAGAAGTGGGTCCAAAAAAATGATGTTTACTCCACCATGAACAGAAAAGGAGAGCTGTAAACCAGCAGCCCTAAACTAAACCCCGGTGTGGCGGTGTGGGAGGGATGGCTCTTAGCTGAGAGTGGTTTGCTAACCTGGCATATTCGATTTCATGACTGATTTTAGTGTGTAATAATTGCATTAAACAAAATAATGAGAGTGGGTTTCTTTCTAGTTTTACCAATCACTATGGCAAGCATGCTGGGACGCTTCAGACAGAAATGTGATTTTACTTCTAATGACAATTATTTTTGGTCTGAATTGTAATTTAGTTCATTAATTAGATCTGTCACCGCATTTTCTAACTCGGTTATTGCATCCTTTGATGATTTTACCAGAATTATACTTCTATCTATGCCACTTTGCATTCTGTGCTTTAATAATTCTTCAGACAAACATGCTAGGCAGTTGATTACATTTCGTGGCAGCAGTAATGTAAAGCCCCTCATTGATTCAGAAATCATGCTGATCACTGAACCAACAAGCTAAGCCAATACCACTCAAAGAGTGAACTACTCAGAGGAACTCAGCCAGGGACACAGTGTGGACATGGAGGGGTTTTTCTTTAGTTATTAAATAGATCTAAACACTTACAAGCAATCATCAAGGAAAACAAGATTTAAAAGAAATAATACCTTGAATGTTCTGTAGTTCAATTAGTTAACAGCCAAAGGAGATCTTATCTGCTAAATGATACCTGGAGAAGAGGAGGCTCAGGGCAAACCTCATTGCTGTCTACAACTACCTAAAGGGAGGTTGTAGCCAGGTGGGGGTTGGTCTCTTCTCCCAGGCAACCAGCAACAGGACAAGGGGACACAGCCTCAAGTTGTGCCGAGGGAAGTATAAGCTGGATGTTAGGAGGAAGTTCTTCACAGAGAGGGTGATTGGCATTGGAATGGGCTGCCCAGGGAGGTGGTGGAGTCACCGTCCCTGGGGGTGTTCAGGAAAAGCCTGGATGAGGCACTTAGTGCCATGGTCTGGTTGACTGGATAGGGCTGGGTGCTAGGTTGAACTGGATGATGTTGGAGGTCTCTTCCAACCATGTGGATTCTATTCTATGCTATGAGGCACCAAGGCAAGCTGGCCTGTGATGATTATACAGAATAATAGAATCATAGAATGGTTTAGGTTGGAAGGGACCTCAAGGATCATCCAGCTCCAATCCCCTGCCATAGGCAGGGACACCTCCCACTAGAGCAGGCTGCTCAAGGCCTCATCCAGCCTGGCTTTAAACACCTCCAGGGAGGAAGCATCCACAACCTCCCTGGGCAACCTATTCCAGTGTCTTACCACCCTCACTGTAAAGAACCTCCTCCTAAGGAGGAGGTTTGAGAGCCTTCATTAACCCATCTCTAGCTGGACATCCATCAGTTGAGCACTGCCATCACACCCCCTTGTATATTAAAGAGCTGAGACTATTTTAACAATCAACTATAAAAATCAGACTGCTTTTGTGCAAGCTCTGGCTTTTTGCTGGCACAGAACTCTGGGCATGGTTAGAAATTCACTTTTGCACTAAAGACAATATGCTCAAAGGAGTCAGTTTCAAAAACTCTCCAGCGCTTACAAGCTACCAATTCCTCCAAGCCTCGCTGCGTATCCAGACATCTGCCTGTCAGGTGCTGTGTGACACGGATTACAACGCAGAATTCAGATGCTGGAAATACCTACCACTAAACATAGCTGTTGTGACAGTGAGCAAACCCACTGGGCTATGCTAGGTTGTAATTTCATCGTCTGCCCCGAACAGACAACAGCCTGCAGCAGGGGCAGATGGGGGGAATGATTACAGTTTCCCTCTTTTGCTTGTTCAAACAAGCAACATTTGCAGTGCTTCTTTTCCTGGAATCAAACTTCTGCTTTTCCCTCTCCCCTATAGGAAAGGGATCACAGAGCTAGGACTACACAAATTACCTAATTCTGCTTGCCATCTTCTTATGCAGTTGGGTCCCATTCCTAAGAAAATGTACTTCATAGAATCATAGAATCAGTCAGGGTTGGAAGGAACCACAAGCATCATCTAATTCCAAACCCCCCCTGCCATGGGCAGGGACATCCTGCCCTAGAGAAGGCTGCCCACAGCCTCATCCAGCCTGGCCATCAACACCTCCAGGGATGGGGCCTCAACCACCTCCCTGGGCAACCCATTCCAGGCTTTCACCACTCTCATGCTGAACAACTTCATCCTCACATTCAGTCTGAACTTACCCACTTCCGGCTTTGCTCCATCCTCCCTAGTCCTGTCACTTCCTGATATCCTGAAAAATCCTTCCCCAGCTTTTTTGTCATCCTGTTTCAGATACTGGAAGACCACCTGGGAGCCTCCTCTTCCTAGTCCTGTCACTTCTTGATATCCTGAAAAATCCTTCCCCAGCTTTTTTGTCATCCTGTTTCAGATACTGGAAGACCACCTGGGAGCCTCCTCTTCCTAGTCCTGTCACTTCTTGATATCCTGAAAAATCCTTCCCCAGCTTTTTTGTCATCCTGTTTCAGATACTGGAAGACCACCTGGGAGCCTCCTCTTCCTAGTCCTGTCACTTCTTGATATCCTGAAAAATCCTTCCCCAGCTTTTTTGTCATCCTGTTTCAGATACTGGAAGACCACCTGGGAGCCTCCTCTTCTCCAGACTGAACAGCCCCAACTTGATAAAAGATTTTTATTAATCATATACAGTAAGATTTTTAATGCCAGCCTTCTCACATTTATTGTAGTGTTAGATTTTGTCAGTGTAACTGTACACTGTCCAAGGAGGATAGTTTGTGATCCAGAATTCAGCCATTTGGCTTTGGAAATGCTATTAATTTCATAGTAGTGCACTACAGGACTTCCAGAACACAGGGACCAGATAATCACTTCCCAATAGTCTTCCTCCTGAATTTAATTTCATTCATCCAAGTGGGCTCAATTTCCAATCCACTCACCATGAGCACAGGGTGAAAAAAAATATCTAATAGTTAATTTGTAATTATTTCTTAACCTCCATGGGTTTCTTTCCTGTAAGTGGATTCTTCTTGAAATGTTGGGCTGCAAAACAGGAATGGAAGACCTGGAAAATGGAATGGTGCTCATGAGCCAGAGTAGCACTCAGAAAGGCCTTGCTGGGTTGCTCTTCTCCCAGGCAACCAGCAACAGAACAAGGGGACACAGTCTCAAGTTGTGCCAGGAGAGGTCTAGGCTGGATGTTAGGAGGAAGTTGTTGGCAGAGAGATGATTGGCATTGGAATGGGCTGCCCAGGGAGATGGTGGAGTCACTGTCCCTGGAGGTGTTAAAGAAAAGCCTGGATGAGGCACTTAGTGCCATGGTCTAGTTGACTGGATAGGGCTGGGTGCTAGGTTGGACTGGATGAGCTTGGAGACCTCTTCCAACCTGGTTGATTCTATGATTCTATGGATGAAACACTCAATGAACGCAATCTCTGCATTCTTTTATAACCCAGACAGTGAAACTGAGTACTGATTCTCTTTGTTTAAATCCTTTTCCACATAGTTTTTCAACCATAAACTTGCATTTCCAAATAACTGGACTGTACAGCATTAGATTTGAATCTGAAGTGCAAAAAATTCCAAGGATGTGACTGAAAATGGCTGAGAATTCCTTATAATGCTGCTTTCTAGATGGAGGCATGCACCTCAAGCAGGAAATGCTGGTCAGCATGAGCTCATGGGCTTGGAAGTGGAGTTGCAAGAGATGATTCATAGTGATTAGATGTTATGCTGAGGGATTTGGTTTAGTCAAGGACTCGTCAGTGTGCAACAAATGATTGGACTCAATGATCTTGAAGGTCTTTTCCAGTCTAAGAGATTCTGTGATTCTATGTGAGTCTCTGATGTCTGGCAATATCTGCCTTATCATTTCCACGGATTTGTGTAATATAGTGGTGATTTAATTTTGGCAATCTCCCTTCTCTACTGCAAATGTAGTTAAAAAACTAAGAAAGTGCTCACTTGTGGGGCTATTTGAACCAGCATTTTTCTACCCTGATAAACATGTCATGCAAAGTACAGCTGCTTTGTTGTCTACTGTGCTTTGTGGAGAGGGGAGAGATGGTTAAAAATAAAGAAGAGTGGTTAAGCAGGCAAGGCAGACTGAGCTACAGTACATGGTCGAGTGGAGAAGGCAGGACAGTCAGCCAGTTTTTGTGCAGAACTAGACACTTTGAACAAAGCAAAGCTGTTAAAAGTACAAAGCCATGGAGCACTATACAAGCAGGGCAGGACAGGGGTGCACTGAAATGAAACAGGACAAAAAATAATTGCTGGTCTTCTAATGACCACTATTTATACTTGCTTAAAGCTACAAATTACCTGCAGAAGTGCAGGGAGAGGGAGCAGTAAGAGAGCACCTCTCTATTGCAGTAATGCAACCCACATTCCTTGGATGTAGCATGGTGTTGGCCCTTGTTCCCACAAGAGTTTGCTCCCTGCATGCCCTGCTCCAGATATGGTTAGGTCACAGCCAAGCACTGACTAATTCAGTGAGAACTAGACAGGCTCTTCTGGAAGAGGAAAAGAGCCCCAAGAAATGCTGGGGCACAGCATCCCTACTGGGTCACTAATTGAGTGGAAGAGGGAAGGGGGAGAGGAGCAAGAGGAGTGCCAGGCAGAAAAGCAGAAAAGCAAAGGAGCAAAAGTGGTTGCCTTTGAGCACAAAAACTGCCCTGTGACATCTGGTCAGGATGCCTGTAGAGCAGTAGGGTTAGTATAGGTAAAAAAAGCCAGCCTGATGGAGGCCTGAAGCAAAGCAAGGTGGGCTAGCTGTGGGAGGACTGTCAGAAGGGATGCAGTCACTCTGAAATAGAGATGCCTCCACACAACACTGGTACCAGTGCAACTCATTCCAAAACAGAGTCATGCTGCTTCGTAAGTGGCTTAATTAAAGCAGAATCAAAATGTCAGCTTGAAGAAAGAAAAAGGAAAATAGAAAAGAAAAGACTTTTGTGTAAGGACACAAGGCAGCTGATGTCAAAAAACAAAAGTTACAGCAGAGGGGGGGGGAGGGAAACCCAACATTTCAATGTTGCCAAAGACCTTTCTCACTGGAGGGAATTTTGGTTGAATGGTTGCCACTGCCAGCAGCTGGAGTTCCAAAGTGAGCAGGGGAGCAGCAGGGTTCTCATTCTCTCGCCTTGCTGACTGAGGGCTCTGACAACCCAGGTCATTATTTTCAAAGGCACAGCTCAAAGCAGTAGGGCCAGCACTTGCTGGGCCCACATTAGTCCATTTACAGCGTTTGTATCAGCCAGCAACCAGGATTCTGGCAGGGACTGAGATAAAAGCCATCTTGGAAAGAGGTTTGGTGAGCAAGAGTACTGAAAAGCACTTCTGTTTTCACCATCTGAAGGGCATCTGACCAGAAATCCAGCACAAGGATGTGTCCAGCTGTGGTTATGAGACGTCAGTGCAATGGGTGGAAGGACAGAGTTTAACTCAGAGAGGAGGAGCCAGAGGTGTCTACCTTTGTGGAATGTCAGCAGCAGGTTTACAGACTTCCACATGCACTTTAGAAAGAGGATTGAAGAAACTGAACTTGTGATTGCTGCTTTTGCTCTAGACTGACTTGGGCATCTGAACAGTTTCTGAGCTTCAAAGCAGCATCAGCCTTTACTCACCTTCATGAAGCCGCAAACCAAAGTCCAGGTAGCATCTCAGGAGCTGATTTTGGAAATGGCATCTCAGTGACAGACTGGGCCAAGCCAACTCATGACAGAAAGAAACACAGAAGACCTCAATAAAGGTGGCTGTTTTTGTTAGATGTTAGAATGTATAGAATGTATAGAATCAAGCAGGTTGGAAGAGACCTCCAACATCATCCAGTTCAACCTAGCACCCAGTCCTAGCCAATCAACCAGACCATGGCACTAAGTGCCTCATCCAGGCTTTTCCTGAACACCTCCAGGGACGGTGACTCCACCACCTCCCTGGGCAGCCCATTCCAATGCCAATCACTCTCTCTGCCAACAACTTCCTCCTAACATCCAGCCTATATTTCCCCCAGCACAACTTGAGACTGTGTCCCCTTGTCCTGTTGCTGGTTGCCTGGCAGAAGAGACCAACCGCACCTGGCTACAGCCTCCCTTCAGGTAGTTGTAGACAGCAATGAGGTCTGCCCTGAGCCTCCTCTTCTCCAGGCTAAACAACCCCAGCTCCCTCAGCCTCTTCTCATAGGGTTTGTGTTCAGGCCCCTCACCAGCTTTGTTGCCCTTCTCTGGACACCTTCCAGCACCTCAACATCTCTCTTGAGTTGAGGAGCCCAGAACTGGACACAGCACTCAAGGTGTGGCCTGACCAGTGTTGAGTACAGTGGCAGAATAACCTCCCTCCTCCTACTGGCCACACTGTTCCTGATCCAGGCCAGGATGCCATTGGCCCTCTTGGCCACCTGGGCACACTGCTGGCTCATCTTCAGCCTACTATCCACCAGTATCCCCAGGTCCCTTTCCTCCTGGCTGCTCTCCAGCCACTCTGTCCCCAGCCTGTAGCGTTGCTTGGGATTGTTGTGGCCAAAGTGCAGAACCCTGCACTTGGCTTTGTTAAATTTCATCCCATTGGCCTCTGCCCACCCATCCAGCCTGTCTAGGTCTGTTCAACAGGGAGGGGGAGATGTTGGATACAAGTTGTATGCTTGAGAGCGAGCTAGGGAAAATGTAAGATTAAAGTGCCTCTAAAAGAAAACAGGAGGCTTGTAGTTGTTGTAGCTTTTCTAGTCTGAAAACAGCTGTAAAGACAATCCAGCAACATTTCCTCTGTGTTTCACCATGGAACAAGTTTTCCCACCTGAGTTATAAACTCAGTGACTTAACAATGCTACAATGGAAACAAATGATCAGAAAATCCATACTACAGCAGTGCTATAGGGGAACACTCAATTCTGGTAGATATTCTTCCCATTGTCTGGTTACGGTTCCTTTCTTCCCAAGCTAGAAATAAATACATAAGTTAAATGGAATAAAAATGCCCACCTAATTGTGCAGATGCATAGTTAATTAATCACTTAATTTAACCCACTTTGCTTCAATAGGAAAGAAATATAATCTGACAGTCAAGGCAGCAATATTTTTCCACTCTAGTATTTGAAAACATCTACCTTTTGAAAACAGTGCCTGCATTCAATGGATTGATGCTAATGTTTCTTGCTTAATTTGGTTTTAGAAAGGTTGAATAACATTTAATAGGTAAAGCCTGCACCCTGGGTAAAAAGAGCAGTGCCATTATGTGTCTGGTAAATATTAACAAATTTTATTAAAAAGAAATAAGTATATATTTGTGGGGAGAGAGAGAGAGATTAGAGAGCTACTTAGCTGATAAAATTTGCTTTGGGCTGCAACTCGATCAAAAAAAATTATGTGCTTGTGACTCCAGAGTAAACACTGCTGTGAAACATTGAATCGTGTGGCTCGTTGTATTTTAAAGCTAAGATCTCCCTGTTAACGGCTCTCTGGTATGCATTAACATAATGCAGCATTAAGCAAGCCATGCTACGCTGCCTCCACAACGCGTTTCTGCCCATCAGTGGGGCGCTGGGCGCTGGGGACCTGATCTGTAGCTCCGTACAGCCAGAGGCTGAGCTGCTTGTTTTCACTTGCTTCCCAGGCAGCAGAACGAGGTGGCACCTGCGCCCCCACGGAGCCCTCACGTAAAGCACTGCCGAGCAGGTTGTGCTGCTCTTGCTGCGCCTCTTCCTCGGCACTCGCTATCCACACATAAATGCAAAGGTGGATCAGTCTGATTCAGGGGCCAGGCAAAACCGAGATTTAGCCTTGAGGATGAAGGACCAGGGCTAGGCTGCTAGATCTATGCCCACTTTAGAAGTCCTGGGGCTAAATTTACTGATCCTGATAATGCCAGGCATAGCAGAAAGCCCGTCTTCTTCATGAGCTTGGTCCTTCTTACCTTAGAGCCCATCTTCTTCATGAGCTTGGTCCTTCTTACCTTAGAGAGTAGCTACTGCCCTCAGCACCTTCTATACCAGCGGCAGCAGTGGCAGACCTGTGCTCTAAGCCATCTGGGCTATGGCTCATAAAGCCCACTACAGCCCTGCTTGATCTGGTCCTGTTTGAGCAAATCAAAGAAAAGCTGAGATCCAGACACTTAGCACAGCTAGCTAACCTGAGATCCAGACACTTAGCACAGATAGCTAACCTGTGCATGCAGGTTTCCAAAACAGAAGCAACTGAGGGATATCAGTGGCTGTTAGAAGGGTCAGTAACAAAATTCCACACCATGTATTTGTGAAAGACTGATAGAAAAGACTTAAGTCTTTCAAGTAAAGCTCAGTGCAATTACTGACATACTCAAACACAAGTATGTGCTTATATCTTGGACTGGATCCAAAGCTCTGAAGAACTAATATTTGTAATAAGGCAGACTACATGCCTCTCCTAAGCTATACTGAGCTACTACATTTGAGGGCAAAGCTCCTATAGCACAACGAGCAGGAATTTTGTGGATAGAGATTCAATTATCCATACATGTATATATATACAATTACACATGCACATATATATGTTTTATATATATATATATACATATGTAAGTGCACAGTATCTGCTATCTAAAGATCGTAAGATGCTTTCAGGGTAATATTCATGACTTAGGCTGTCTACTCTGAGCTTTAAAGATAATGGATTTTTATCACCCTAGTAGCTCTGGGAAAATGGCATTGAAATAGCTGTGTCTGATTCCAAATCGTTTTGCCAGTTATCAGCAAACAGAGAAATATTTTCTAAGCGATTGTGTTAGGCAACACAAAACGTTTCATGTACTAAAATCATTTATTTTTACATTAAGATTTTTCTCTTCTGACATAAATTTTTGGTGCCATTTCTAGCTGAAATGTGTATTTTCAATTAAAAAAAATAGAACCTACCACCCTCACAGTATTAAAACCAAGCATACTTTTCTCTGAAGTGAAATAAAATTTGCTTTGAAGTCAGTAGTTAGTGCCATGGAATCTTCCAGGTTCACCAGAAAGGTTACATAAAATAGTCCATCCAATTCTGTCTTTCAGACCCAGTATATGGTTCCTGTCATCATTTTGAAGTTGTAGACAGATTGGAGGAAGTGTAAGATATGTCCCTAGTTGCCCATTCTCTTTTGTGCCATTATGTGTTTTGTGCTGTTGTGGAGAGGGAATATGTATGTGCGAAATGGTACTTGGGTTGCATTAATACTGGGAAATGAAATGCTTATTTTAGCACTGAATGTATTAGTGGCAATAAAAATTGCAAGGAGAGTCATTACTTGTCCATACCATAGCAAACTACTTCTCTAAATGTGCTGCTGATATGCAACAATTCTCTGTGGTTTTACTCCATCCAGCTTTGCCTTTGATCAGAAGACAACTCAGCACACCCAGCAGGTGAGCGTGCCCTTCTGACTCTGGCCATGGCCATGGCAAAGAGGCTGTTACCTACCCACTGTCACACCAGTGCAGGAAGGGAAGAGAGAACCGGATATGGTGCAGCTCTTTCTAGGATGCTGCCACTGCATCTAGCTCTTCTTCTCTCAAATTCCCACCTTCACTGAGCAGTGAGGGAAAAGGGAAGGGTAGAAAAGGAAGAGTATCAAAACCAAGATCTGCTGCTGTGGCTACTGTCTGACCTGCAAAACTGTTTATCTCTTGCCTCACACTCACTGATGTCATGTTTGTCAGAGGCATCATTATAGGACAAAAAATTGGAGTTCATGGTTAGTCCTGGCACACCTAGCATCTCCATATGCCTGCAGCCAATGAAGTCTGACATGTCCAGAGAGTTGAGAAGGAAATAGGCCCTCAAGAGCTTCAGATAGGCAGAGGCAATCAAGAAAGCCTAAGAATTGCTGTTGCCTAAATGCGTAACAATAGAATTTAATGAATACCCAGCTGAAAAGATAAGCAAGAGCATGTGGAAGAAGCCCTGAGCAGTAAATAAGAAGAAGAGAAAGGCCAGGCTATGCTACAATTTCTTTAATCAGAATCATAACGGATGACGGTGAAGGAAAAGGTCTTGCCAGTAACGTTGTAGAGCTGCATCCTGGGTGAGGCATAAGCTTTACTCTCAGAAAGTCTTTCTTGCAAAATAAATTCATATTGGCTTGGATTCGGGAATTGTCACAGAGAGTGACAACTGGCTGAGTGGCTGTAAACAAAAGGTAATGATAAATGACACCGCATCAGGTCGGTGTGCCTGCATGGAAGTGACGGCCAATGAGATCCCGTCGAGAGGAGGCTGGAGCTGTCAGAGGGCTAGCCTGGGTTTATTTAACATCTTTGCTAATGATCTGGAAAAGGAAGGAGAAATGCACAGTATTTACTTCATTTGATTTTCAAGAAAAGAGGCAAGACTCTCACCTGCTCCTGGGAGACCCCTAATATCAAAGCACTGTTATCCTACTGTCTGCAGAGATGGATTGCTCCGAGGCTGCGCGGGCGATTGTTTGAGAAACGCCCGATGGTGGAGGTGGTGGCAGCAATACAAAGGAATATGTAGCAATTATCCGCCCGGCGAGGGGGCTGCACAGGAGCAATCCAGCTCTTGACGTAAGCAAAATGCAGTAAAGCAGATAAATAAATCTCTGTGTGTAGAAGGGGTGTGGGGGGTGGGTGTGTGTGCGGTGTGTGTTCTATAAACCTGCAGGGATTTTTGCTCCAAATGATTTTAATTATGTGTGGTATTTCCACGGGGAGTTCTTATCTCCTCCTTCCATTGTCAGTGGGTTCATTCACCTTGCAGAAATATCAGTGAAATGAAAGAGGTGAGATGGCATTCATTACCTGGATGTTGAGGCTTTACATGACAAGGGGGGAAAGGAATAGCAAGAGGGACGTTAGAGTGGGCAGACCAGAGGAGGAGCAAAGGCAGAGAAAGGGAATGGTAAGGGTCAGGCAGGGAAAGGGAATGGTGGGGGTCAGGAAGAGACCCCACAAAATATGTTAAAGTCAAATGGAAAAGGATTGTTTCCTTTCTGCCTTTAGACGAGAGCAGGCCTGGCTCTCTTTGTCCTGCACACCTTGCAGCAACAGCGTTTTAATGACAGAAAACCTTGAGACAGAGAATGTGCAGCAAATGGCAGACAAAACCAAGTCACAAATAACCCTTCATGCTGGGGGAGGGGATAATCTTGCCACAGCATGACAGGCCCAAGGTGCTGAGGTTGCTTCAGTCCGCTCCTGTGGCTATAGCAGAGGAAAAACACAAGGAAGGTCTCTTGGGTTTCTCCTGCTCTGCATCTGCCTTCTCTCATTCATACAGAAGACAGCTCCTACCAAGCTGCTAGACAAGCGTTATCATCTCACCACTCATCTTTTTCTTGATCATTTCTGCTGTTTTGCATAGGTGGTGCTGTTGTCAGAAGCTGAAAACTGTCAGGATATGAGACAGAAAGACAGAGCAAGGCAAGGAAAACAAACCCAAATGATTAGTAACTTCTTTGAGCATTCAGCAACTGACTCTAGAAAATAGTGCAGGTCTGTGCTTCTGTCCAGGTTTTGGCAAACCTTGTGTGCTGTTGTCTCAATTTTGCCTTATTTTCCTGGAGGAGTTTGTACAGGGTTAACCCTCCTGGGGGGAGTGATCTTGAACCTGACCCTAGGTGGCCTTGACCCCTCCCCAGGGGTGGGTCTGAACACTACCAGGTGATGGTGGTTAGCCCACTCCTCCCTGCCTAAGATCCATAAAAGCAGGGGGGATTTTCTGTTTGGTTGTCTCTCCCTGGCTTCCTGCTCACCAGAAATCACCATTCTTGTTTCCTGCTGCTTATTGTTTCACCACGTGGTCATCACCACCCATGAGGCAGATAAACCCATTGTCATAGAATCAACCAGGTTGGAAGAGACCTCCAAGATCATCCAGTCCAACCTAGCACCCAGCCCTGTCCAGTCATAGAATCATAGAATGTTTTAGGTTGGAAGGGACCTCAAGGATCATCCAGCTCCAACCCCCTGCCATAGGCAGGGACACCTCCCACTAGAGCAGGTTGCTCAAGGCCTCATCCAGCCTGGCTTTAAACGCCTCCAGGGAGGAAGCATCCACAGCCTCCCTGGGCAACCTGTGCCAGTGTCTCACCACCCTCACTGTAAAGAACTTCCTCCTAACATCCAGTCTAAATCTCCCCTCTTCCAGCTTAAACCCATTCCCCCTCGTCCTGACATTACCAGACCTTGTCAATAGTCCCTCCCCAGCCTTCCTGTAGGCTCCCTTCAGATACTGGAAAGCCACTCTAAGGCCTCCTCGAAGCCTTCTCCAGGCTGATGAGCCCCAACTCTCTCAGTGGCACTAAGTGCCTCATCCAGGCTTTTCTTCAACACCTCCAGGCATGGCAATTCCACCACCTCCCTGGGCAGCCCATTCCAATGCCAATCACTCTCTCTGTGAAGAACTTCCTCCTAACATCCAGCCTGTACTTCCCCTGACACAACTTGAGACTGTGTTCCCTTGTTCTGTTGTTGTTGTTCTATTTGTTATCATCAAATGTGGTTGTATATTTACGTATTTTGTATATTCTTTTCCCTTCCCTATACCTTTGTAACTTCCCTACCTCAAATACCTTTTATTTGGTGTTAAACTTTTCTTCTTTTAACTTCCAAATCACACTGAGATTATTTATTTGGGTCTGCATACCTTTCCTCTCTCTCCATCTAATTCCTTTTCTTTTGGGAAAGAAAGGGGAAGAGGGAAGAGCATCCTATAAATTGTTATTGGTTCTATCGACTATATTTGAGTCTCTGGGAAATTTAAGTTAGAACCGAGACAGTGTTTTAAAAACTGTTCTTCTCTTCACTGCTGTGCTATAAGCAAGGAGATTATATAGACACACACAGGGGAGTCCTTCTGTTTCATTGGAATGTGCAAGTGGCTATGTTGCTGCTGAAGATCAGTATGCTTGCAGCACCTTGAATACTGAAGCTGAGAGGTGGGTGGATGTTCCAAGCAGCCTGAGTCACATCTTCAGGTTGTATGAGGAGAAGAACAGCTGAGGAGAACTGACACTGTTTCATGGAAGTCAGTCCTGGAAATGATGGACTTTCACTCCATATATTTGGAAAAGATACATGAATTCATAGGTGCTATTGGAGTAAAAATAACAAAGGTGACCAACTGCATGTTTAGTAACTGCTTCAGCCAGGGAACATCAAGCATCAATATGTGATGGCCTTTGAAACAAATCCTTTTACGTTGCCATCACAAAACAGAATTGGCCCTTGACTCTCTAAAAGGTTATTTCCCTCTGCTCTCAGTAGTATAAATACAGCAGGATTTCATTACTTTAGGCATATGGTACTGTCCAGAGCAGGCTGTTCTGTATCGCCAAGGCACCAAAACTTGGCTAACAGAAGTAGAACGGCAGCAGGTAACAATGCAGCAGAGGCAGGCTGATGAAGCTATTTCATTCTTTTCTGCACTGTGACCCACGCTACAACAGGAAAATATATCAGATTGTTGATCTCTCCTCATGAGCCAAAAAGAAAGGAGAGTTGTCATGCCTCCCCAAGACACAGTCATGACCTCAGGTCAAGAAATACAGACACAATGGTCTAATAAAACTCTTCTCTGTGACTACGGTAATCAGATCATGCTGGGAAACTTCCACTTCTCTTGTCATAACAGATTCAGCAGACAGAATTCAATCCTATTCTTACTCAAGGGCAAAGATGCCACTGGCATCGGTAGGAGCAGCACTGGTATGAAAGAGTTCAAATGTCAAGTGTGTATTTGCAGAAACTGATTCCACTGAAGACTATGCAGATATAATTATGCTGCTCTCTTCCCCATTGCTCTCCTTTTATATTATCCGAGGCAAAGTGCCCACAGAGGACACAGATGCAGTCTATTAGATGTAGAGCCAGGATTGTTAAAAATATCCTCTCTAATACCAACTACATATTTACTCCTTTGTAACCTCATCAACTGTGACACTATGCAATTACAGATTGTTCAAGAGTCTTGTCTGCCGACTGAGTGCCAGAATGAACAACTAAAGAAAACATAAAAAGCAAAACAGACAACTGAGCTTGAGCCCTCCACCATGTTCCTAAGAGGCTGGGTAACTGAATATACACCTCACATCTCACAGAAGATAATGCCCATCTACAGCATTCTGCTCCTCAGTGAGACACTTTCACTACACTGAAGCTGCTAACAGAAGAAAACAGCAATGTGTGGGAAAGTAAAGGTTAGACAGAATCAACACAGATGAGTCACTTTTAATCTCTTATTTTCTGTTGCACAAGCTTTAAAAAAAAAAAAAAAAAAAAGTTCTGTGTTTTTTTTTTCTGAGTAATGATCTCTTACCTCATGTTGTGTTGGTGCACCTCAGTACTATGCCAGGGCTCCACCTAAATGTCCTGTGAAGTACTGTCCTTGTTGCACAAACCTCAGTCTTTGTCCTGTAATCAGCCCCACAGAAAATCAGTACTTGTGAAGCTCTACTGAATTTTGGGAGCTCTTCATGGATGAGGCAATCTTCCCACACAGATCAAGGATCAAGAGTGGGCCTTGAAAGAGAAAATAACAAATAAAAGGATAAAACTCGCTGTGAAATATTAGGTAATTTTTTAAAATGTAATTTAGCAGATGTTTAGCTACTACCCTGAAAATAAAGCACAGATATTTTCATGACTCATATTTGTGTTTTAGCTAAATTCTCTCTTCCATGCTATAGCTGTAATTTAAAACATTTACTTCACCCTGAGAGAAAAAAAAATGTTCAAAAGAAATGACTACTGCAGAATTTACCACTGTAGGGTACACACAGAGACTACACCACTGGTAAAAGCTGGATGCTGATCACATTTCCTCCTTGGGGAAGAGCTGTACTCACCTTCTTCTTTTGGATCTCTCGTTCCTTCTACACTAAATTCTTTGATCTGGTCAGATATAAACAGCTTGTGTTAGAGTCCCACAAGCTGTCTGGGATGGAGTTCACATTAAATTTATCCCTTTAGTGATGTCCTGGACTGGCAGCTCTATCTTGATGTTTCAATAAAGCAAAAGTTAAGTGTTATTTAAATATGTGACTAACTGGATGGGTTGGGTGAGACTTCTCCACGGAAGATTAATAGTGACACTTTTACTACTCCTTTATGTTCATTATGGACTTGCTAAGGTAAGCGGTTAGTGTTATCTGTGATTTCACTGTGGCTCCACTCCTCACCCAAGGTGTGGAGTGCTCTGTGTTTTTCCTGAAGGTAGGAGAGTTAAGGACTAGACAGAATGCTACAAGTTATCACTGCATCAGCTAGTGTTCATTAACCTCCATATGTCTCTTTGTAAAGCAGTCTACATCCTCAAATGACACAATCCCAGATCCACTGGCAATCTCACTGGAGATTATCTGGCTTAAGTCATTGCCTTGCACACGTTTAGCATCAGTATTGTAGAAAGGAGCCTTTTGCAGGGTAGGCTGGGGAGGTTCAGCAGAAATTTGCTTTTCAAGAGAAAATGCTTCTTCCAAATAAACAAATAGTGAGCAATCATCAAACAACTGCTTTTGAATTTCTCCTCTTGCTTTCTTAGACCATTTCTTCCTCTTTCCTCAACACTTGTTAGAAGACTCTATTGGTTTCTGACCATGCAGCATATAAAATAAAGGAAGCTCCATCAGGGAGATCTGGGGAAAGTAAGAGTTGAGAAGTGTGCTTTTAGAGACAGAACTCCAAACTCCAGGTAAGTTATAGACTGATTCTATCACAGTCTCACAGTATTACCAAGGTTGGAAGAGACCTCATAGATCATCAAGTCCAACCCATTACCACAGAGCTCAAGGCTGGACCATGGCACCAAGTGCTACATCCAATCTTGCCTTGAACAGCTCCAGGGACGGCGAATCCACCACCTCCCTGGGCAGCCCATTCCAGCAGCAAATGACTCCCTCAGTGAAGAACTTTCTCCTCACTTTATACAAGTATTTTCTGGTAGAAAAGATACCTTAAAAAGGACTTTCAAATTTATTGATGAAAGCCTGAGCAAGATTGAATGACTGAAAGATGAAGTTAGACAAATTCAGCCTTGAAACAAGAGGTACTTCTCTTGTCATTAAAAGAAAAAGATTACCAGTGAAGGTGAGGGTCTCACTCTGGGCTGGCAGGCTCAAGGCTTGTGGTTTCTTACAACCTCAGAGCACTGCAGGGTAGGAAGAGACTTATCTCCCTCTCATGCACAGCTGGTCAGATGGAGATGACTGGAGGATGGGAGATTGGCATGTTTGTTTCTTTGCCTTTTTGAGGGTTGGTGTTCTTCAGAAGTACAAACTTGCCAGAACTGACAATGCAGCACCAAACAAACCAGATCTGTGTTCTGGCTAGAGACAAACATTCCTAGACAGTATGTTTGTATTGCTGGCTTACAAGCATAGAATCATATTGACTGGCAGATTTAAGACTGGAAAGAATTTCTCAGGTCAAATTAGAAAGAAATTAGTTAAAATATGGGAGAAGGTAGTACTTTAATTGTGACCAATTAGTCACATCTCATTTAATACAGTCTCTATCCTTGCTAAGGCCTCAGACCACACTGTTGTTTGGTCCTTCTGTCCTATGCCTGTGGTATGCAACTGTTACCCCTGAAGACACAAATTCTTTAACTAGAATCATCATACTGAAAATATATTTGAATTGTGTGAAACTGATTGGATTGAAGGTTTGGTTCCATAGTAGATGGCATGACATTGGCTGCCATTTCTTTCTTCATTCTGTTGCCAACACACAGGACAATTACTCTGCAAACAAGCCTTGCTCTAGTAAACACAGAAGCTCTGTGATACCAGCAGAGTCTGAGCCGATTAGGTCTCACTTCGCAGTCTGGATCTCATAGTATCCACTATTCAAACCATACAGATGTGACAACACACTTGTATATTATAATGTATATTATAATGACTTTTAAGTCATTGTATGTTATATGACACCAAGCTGTGTGGCACAGCTGACTTGCTGGAGGGCAGGGATGCCATCCAGAGGGACCTGGACAGGCTGGAGAGGTGGGCCCAGGCCAACCTCAGGATGTTTAACAAGGCCAAGTGTAAGGTCCTGCACCTGGGTCAGTGCAATCCCAGGCACAGCTCCAGGCTGGGTGGGGAATGGCTGAGAGCAGCCCTGAGGAAAAGGACCTGGGGGTCTGGGTTGATGAAAAGCTCAACAGGAGCCGGCAGTGTGCACATGCAGCCCAGACAGCAACCCTGTGCTGGGCTGCAGCAAGAGCAGTGTGGCCAGCAGGGCAAGGGAGGTGATTCTCCCCCTTTACTCTGCTCTCCTCAGACTCCACCTGGAGTACTGTGTGCAGTTCTGGAGCCCCCAACACAAGAAGGACATGGAACTGCTGGAGCGGGTCCAGAGGAGAGCCACGAAGATGCTCAGAGGGCTGCAGCAGCTCTGCTATGAGGACAGGCTGAGAGAGTTGGGGCTCTGCAGCCTGGAGAAGAGAAGGCTTCGAGGAGACCTTAGAGTGGCTTTCCAGTATCTGAAGGGAGCCTACAGGAAGGCTGGGGAGGGACTATTGACAAGGTCTAGTAATGTCAGGACGAGGGGGAATGGGTTTAAGCTGGAAGAGGGGAGATTTAGACTGGATGTTAGGAGGAAGTTCTTTACAGTGAGGGTGGTGAGACACTGGCACAGGTTGCCCAGGGAGGTTGTGGATGCTTCCTCCCTGGAGGTGTTTAAGGCCAGGCTGGATGAGGCCTTGAGCAACCTGCTCTAGTGGGAGGTGTCCCTGCCTATGGCAGGGGGTTGGAGCTGGATGATCCTTGAGGTCCTTTCCAACCTAAACAATTCTATGATTCTGTGATTCTAATTGAGTAAGCTTCTCCATGAACCTGAGCAATGCCCTAGCTGAGAGCACACAGACTTTGCACTAAAGAAGTTTAACTATAGGACATCTAGAGGAAACTTAGGTACAGAAAGTGCCTACTATAGTTCTGAATTTACAGGGCCAAAGTGCTTTGCCATTCCTTCCCGAGTGGATGGCAACGCTAATTTTGCAGCACCTTCTTGGGGACATTTTGTTCAAGCAGTATCAGCACATATGTTATTTTTCCCAGACCAGATCCTCTGCTTCATAGTCACATGAAATAGTGCCCCATTCTCCATGAAAAGATGAACCTCTAAAAAGGTTCATCAAGCTGCTAACCTGCCCACATTCTGGTTCTATATCTTCATAACTGTCATCTTCCTATTTACTGTTATAGCAAGAGGTACTACTCCTTTGACTGGTGATAAACAAGGGACATTCACCACCCACCAGCTAAATGCTCCAGAAGGTCACACCAAAGCGCTCAAAGTCAAAGGTGTGCAAGATGGAAATGGGCTTGACATGAGTATCACAGTCTCACAGTATCACCAAGGTTGGAAGAGACCTCACAGATCATCAAGTCCAAGCCGTTACCACAGAGCTCCAGGCTAGACCATGGCACCAAGTGCCACGTCCAATCCTGCCTTGAACAGCTCCAGGGACGGCGACTCCACCACCTCCCTGGGCAGCCCATTCCAGTAGCCAATGACTCTCTCAGTGAAGAACTTTCTCCTCACCTCAAGCCTAAATTTCCCCTGGCGTAGCTTGAGGCTGTGTCCCCTTGTTCTGGTGCTGGCTGCCTGAGAGAAGAGAGCATCTCCCCCTGGCTACAATCACCCCTCAGGTAGTTGTAGACAGCAATAAGGTCTGCCCTGAGCCTCCTCTTCTCCAGGCTAAACAATCCCAGCTCCCTCAGCCTCTCCTCGTAGGGCTGTGCTCGAGGCCTCTCCCCAGCCTCGTCGCCCTTCTCTGGACACGTTCAAACATCTCAATGTCCCTCTTAAACTGGGGGGCCCAGAACTGGACTCAGTACTATTAAAAACTATTAAAAGTCGTGGTAGAAACACAAGGGCTGAAGAAAGATCCTTGCTGTCATGGAAAGTTAAAAAAGAAGCAGTAGTGTGCCATTTTCTGCACTTCCAAAGCATGGCACTGAGCCCACATGTCTCCTAGGAGCAGGATTTTCACTGAAACCCCAGCCTTTAGCAAATCTGATGGGGAACATTCAAGAGACCAGAAAGGCTGAGGTTTTTTTTTAAACTCCCAGCAATCCCACAGAGGTGAACCCAAATGGGATGGATTCACCTCTGGGAAGCTAGAAGGAGGCCCAGGGACAGATTAAAAAGGCCTCACCATATCCTCCTTTATACTAATAACAGGAGCCGCCTGCCTTGTGATTTGCTAAGAGTGTTCCCAGTGCCCTTGACCTGAAACTCACTTTACTTCTGACATTTCGTGAGCAGTTGGCATTAAACAGTGGGTTTCTTTATCTGGGCTGTGATACTCTCCTTTATCCTTTGTTGATTCTCATCAGCTTCATCATACTATATAATGTTTGTGGATTACTGTAAACTCTATGAAAGACTACTGATAGAATAAACCAGTTGAAATTACTGCAGCAGAAAATGTTTTAAATTACAGAAGGAGCTTTGTGAAGAATATGTTTGTGCTAAAGCTCTATTTTAAAACTATTAAAAATGCAAAGCTTTCTTGTTTATACAGTTTTTAATAAAAAAAAAATAAAAAAGAAGGAGCCTGAGAAAGTTTTCATTCTTTGTAAGTAACCTTTGTTTCTAAAAGAAAGAAACTTCTACTGAAACAATAGCATGAGATATTAGGGAGGGAAAGTGCAACTTAGATATTTTCTGTGGAAATAGATCTGGGGGTTTGTCAATCAGATCATACATAGAATCATAGAATCAACCAGGTTGGAAGAGACCTCCAAGATCATCCAGTCCAACCTAGCACCCAGCCTTAGCCAATCAACCAGACCATGGCACTAAGTGCCTCATCCAGGCTTTTCTTCAACACCTCCAGGGATGGTGACTCCACCACCTCCCTGGGCAGCCCATTCCAATGCCAATCACTCTCTCTGCCAACAACTTCCTCCCTACATGCAGCCTATTCCTCCCCGGGCACAACTCGAGGCTGTGTTCCCTTGTTTCGTTGCTGGTTGTCTGGCATAAGAGACCAACCCCACCTGGCTACAACCTCCCTTCAGGTAGTTGCAGACAGCAATGAGGTCACCCCTGAGCCTCCTCTTCTCCGGGCTAAGCAACCCCAGCTCTCTCAGCTGCTCCTCATAATCAAGTGTAGTATCTGTTCGTATCAGTTTAATCTCAGTTCTTCTTCCTCTTGCCTGGAATATTTTGTATTGTACCTCAGGATCATTATCACAAGTTTTGGAAGTGTCTTTGTACAAGAGACTTACTCAGGGACCAAGGCATCATGAGTACATCTGCTGGAGTTAATGCTAAGACTCCATAAGCATAGTTAGAATTTTTCCTGTATTTGCATTCTTATTTTCCAAGTTCTGATTGTTAAAACTGTTAATTCTGTGTTTATACTTAGCCTTGGTGCAACTACTTCCTGTCGAGTGAAAATCCAATGAATCTCAGGGAATTTTCCCCCTTTTTTTACTATTAATAATAAAAATTCATATTCATCATTCATAACAGATTATTCATTTCCAATACACTCACAATCATTCCTATTTTATGTAGATTGCCTCCAGCTCTACCCTGGCCACACACCTATCTCCAACTCATCACACCCCAAAACAGTTCCCTTTCCTCATTCATTTCTTTGCTTAAGAGTTACTTCTTTTGTGAAGGCTTCCCACATCCTTTTTCTCCCTGCTGATGACTACAGACCTTCTCACACTTCACTGCTGTCCAGTTTGTATTGTATCTGTTTGAGTCAGGTTGCAGGATACATACCATGAAGACCTCCATCCTCGTCTTCACCCCTCAGCACACAAGCACAGCAAAGGGAATTAGAAAAATGTAATGAGGGAAACTCAGCAAGGTTGCTCCTGAGTAGCTGCCTGCAAAGTGTCCTGGGGAAGATGTGAGGCTCACTGGAGTTGAGGTCTCTCTGCCCTGCAGGTTCAAGCATACTTTTAGTGAAGTTAGAACCAGTGTGTGAAGGCAAAAGCTATGCTGCAGACATCATTACGACGCCCAACTCTGCTGCGCTGCAGACATCATTACACTGCCCAGTACAGCTAAAGAAAGAGCTTGGCTGCTGATAGTTGAATTTCTTGTGCCTCCTCAATAGGAAGCATGGAGGGATACTAATGCCATTTGTAGCACTGGAAATATCTATTTGTTTAAATTGCAGATGTGCTTAAGAAGTCATTTGCTGCTTCTTTGCTATTTAAGCTGTTCCAAATCTCCTGGTACGTGCTGTATTTATATAGGTGTAGCAATAATCATCTTCCAGCGTGATAAGCACAGAGTATTATATATATAAAATAAAGGCCACTAAATGAAAAGTTTAAAACACAATTATTTGGTTCACAGAAACATGACCTACATTTCCTGCAAACTGTTAACCTATTTTTTTTTTTTTTTCATTTTAATGTGTGTTGCAAAGAACCAGTCACAAACCCTCCCCGATTTAACACATCCAGATACACAAATGTTAATACTGTGGTTTTGGCAAACTGCATCTCAGACATTTCTGAGCTTTAAGCATCATTTGGTCTCTAATGACACATATATAGCCTGGATTTTTATTTTTATTTTAAATGGAGTTAGATGAATGCTCTGTCAGAAATGGGTGGGATAGGCAATGTAGTTTTGCCTCAACCATTTTCTTCAATAGAAAACATTTTCCTACTAGAAAATAATAAAAGGTAAGGGTCACTGCAGCTGAATCTCTTAGGCACTACCTGGTGGCTAGAGCTGAGCATTTTTTCTGTGGCTGTATGCAGTTTTTCATCAACTTCCTTTTCCTTTTTTAAGTCTTTTTCATCGCTCACTGTATTTTACACAACAGAATATTTTGTTTACTGATCATAGAAACGAGGTGGCACACACAGAATCACAGGAGGCTTAGATATATTTCTTCTTCGTGTCAGACCTCTTGCTTAAGTCATTTACTTGTCTTTGAGGAAGAACTGGTTCTGGATTTGGCATGAGGAGGAAGTTGTTCAGCATGAGAACGGTGAGAGCCTGGAATGGGTTGCCCAGGGAGGTGGTTGAGGTGCCACCCTTGGAGGCGTTTAAGGCCAGGCTAAGATAATTGTGCATTGTATTATCTCATTCTCTCTGTAATAGTTTTTATCTCAACTCTTTGTCTCAAACCAGAGGGGGTTGGGTTTTTTTAGCTTCTTTTGTGTGTTACTTTCCCTCACTTCTGTGCTGGAGGGAAGTTCTTGGCAGAGGGAGTGATTGGCATTGGAATGGGCTGCCCAAGGAGGTGGTGGAGTCACTGTCCCTGGGGGTGTTCAGGAAAAGACAGGATGAGGCACTTAGTGCCATGGTCTGGTTGATTGGCTAGGGCTGGGTGATAGGTTGGACTGGATGAGCTTGAAGGTCTTTTCCCACCTGGCTGATCAGTCTGGGGCTCTGGCCAGCCTGCTCTAGGGTAGGGTGTCCCTGCCCATAGCAGGGGGGTTGGAACTAGATGATCCTTGTGGTCCCTTCCAACCCTGACTGATTCTATGATTCTATGAAGTGGGTTAAGCTGTTACAAGTTTCTGTAGCACAACATCCACTGTACTTCTTAATAGATGACGATTAGGAAACTAAATGAATTGTAACAACCTTTTCGTTGAGGTATGAAGCATCAGAGGCTTTTGTGTAGGGGTTCCAGGTAGGGAGTTAGCAGTTGGTTAACAACATCCAGTTTTGCACTTGTGTGAAGCAGTCATTTCATAGCTGTGGCAGTCACAGGGAACCTCTCTTCAGGCAAAGCCTACCAAAATCAGTAACAAAGGCCTGAGCCACACAAACTATGCCAGCTGAAGGTCTTAGATCATATTTGGGCAAAGACATCTTTTACAAAGCGAGAAACGTCAGCACGATGGCTGTCCTGGCTGCTGGATTCCTCCTGCTCCATCATGCTCAAAAGGGGCAATTTCCTCTCCAACCGTTAGAAAAATACCACTTCTGGTGTTTGTATCCTATTTTGTCTCAGAACGAAAGAAGGGGGGGGGGGGAGGGGAAATAACGCCCCAAGGGGTCACAGAGTTCAGAGAAAATCCTACAAGCTTTTCCTGAACAAATAACAGATAGTGACCTCTGGCCCTGTCTTTGCATAAGAATTAACATCAGTATTCAGGAGTCACTCCTGTGACTGGGGATGGAGCAAATGCCAGCTTCTGATTTAAAACTCAGATTTGCATTTTTTTTCTTTCTTTCTTCTTCTTCTTTTTTAATTTTTTTAAAATATTTTTTGAGCACCCAGTAGAAAAGGGAGGTGCAGAGGAGTTGTGGGGGGGGGCTGCTTCTAGCTCATCTGCATTACAGATCAGGCCTCTTTGAGAAAATCAACCATCCATAATTCATTACATGTTTCCTGCGGGGCCTGGAGACGGCTGAGGCCCTAGCAACAGAGTCATAGCAACAGCAGCCGGGCCCAGCCAATCGGCAGCCACCTTTCTGAAGCCCTTCAGCCAATCCGGGGGGGCGACAGGGACGGAAGCTGCGGTTGGGAGGCTACGCAAGGCTGGGCCGTTAAGAGGCAGGGCTGATGGAAGGAGAGTGAGAGGCGCTGTGGACTGGGCTCCTCTGGGCGCAGGGCTGGCCAGCCGAACCCGGACCGGGCGTGTGGATGCTAAAGCGTGAGGTGGTGTTTGCTCAGCAGGAAACGGAGCAACGAGCGGCATCTTTTTAATTCAGTGTATGTATTTTAAACCAGCTCTATCTTTGAGGAGGATTTACAATCACAGAATGGTTTTGGTTGGAAGGGACCTCAAAGCTCATTCAGTTCCAACTCCCCACCACAGATAGGGACACCTCCCACTAGAACAGATTGCTCAAGGCCTCATCCAGCCTGGCCTTGAACACCTCCAGGGAGGGAGCAGCCACAACCTCCCTGGGCAGCCTGTGCCAGTGTCTTACCACCCTCACTGCAAACAACCCATTCCTAACAGCTACTTTGAATCTCCCCTCTGACAGTTTAAACCCATTGCTCCTCATCCTGTCATCACAAGACTTTGTCAATAGTCCCTAGTCCTCCTGTAGGCCTCTTCAGATACTGGAAGGCCACTCGAAGGTCTCCTCCAAGCCTTCTCTTCTCCAGGCTGAAGAGCCCCAACTCTTGTTGTAGCCCGTCCCCATAGCAGAGCTGCTGCAGCCCTCTCAGCATCTTGGTGGTCTCCTCTGGACTGGGTCCAACACTTCCATGTCCTTCTTGTGCTGGGGGCTCCAGAACTGCACACAGGACTCTGGATGGGGTCTGAGGAGAACAAAGTAAAGGGGCAGCATCCCCTTCCTTGCCCTGCTGGCCATGTTGTTCTTGCTGCAGCCCAGCACAGGGTTGCTGTCTGGGCTGCAGTCACACTGCAGGCTCATGTGGAGCTTTTCATCACCCCAGACCCCCAGGTCATTTTCCTCAAGGCTGTCTCCAGCCATTCCCCACCCAGCCTGGAGCTGTGTTTGGGATTGCGCTGATTTGTCGAGAAAAAGTGCCTTGTAGCTGCCCAACACGAAACCTATGTTGGCCTCTTACCCTAATAAATCCAGAATCACAGAATATGAGGGGTTGGAAGGGACCTCAAAAGATCATCCAGTCCAAGTGCCCTGCCAGAGCAGGATCACCTGTACCAGATCACACAGGACCGCATCTGGGTGGGTCTTGAATGTCTCTAGGCTGTTAACTGCCATTACCTGTAGAACTGACAAACATTGTGTTTTGTATTGTCTGCCTATATGAAGCAGAAAGGCTCAACTACTGTTCACTGACATACACTACAATGGACATTGCTGTGGAGAGAATCATTTTCAAACTCATATTTCTTTCTTTCCTCAGTTGCACTGTACAACAATAATTGCTGCTTTGTGACTTTACCCTTCCATGCCAATAGCTCATCTTACCTCACATGATGCAGTCGTCGTTCTCAAATGACATAGGAGAGAGCAAAGGCAAAATGCAGGAAGTGTGGAAACAGCTCAGCTGAGAAAACAACAACAACAAATTGGCTGTAGCAGAAAATATACTTGGAAGCAAAAAATGCAGAAAGCATTGAACCTTCCTGCATTTGTGAAGTTTTGTTAACTCTGTAAAGGCACAGTACTGCTACACTGGAAAAATGCATCATTTCCTTCCTATAATGGGGAGGAAAGGTATTGAGCTTTGCTTAGATTGAGTAAGAATAGTGAAAGCTCATTGATCACTAAATGCACACGATGGTGGCTTACTCCATCATCATGTTCTGTTACATTGCATCATTTCCCTCAGAATGGCATACAGGACAGACTTGCTTTTGCAATATTTGCATTATAGTATCCTTTCCCCCCCGCTCCCCCCCTTGAATAGCATAAGGAAAAATTTGCTTTTGCAATATTTGTGTTTAAGGTACCTTCTCAAAGAAATTCTTCGTGTCCATGTATATGTGGATACAGAGGTCTAAAAACCCCAGTATAAAACTATATCTTTTATCATTTATCTCTGGGGAAAATGAAAAGCAATCATTTATCCAAACCTGAACATTACACTTGAAGCCGAGGTGCTGTAGGTTATCTAAGAAAGCCTTTCACCCTTCAACCTAAAAGCTGATCCCAAATTCCAGTCTAATGCATATGTTGCTCAGATAGTGAAAGCAGAGATTAGAAGATTTGCTATGGATGCTTCAAAGTGCAGTGTGGGACCCAATGCCCTGTTTTGAACTTTAACAGATGATGCATAAATTGACTAAAGCCGTGAAGGCTGCCAGAGGAAGATTGAAAAATGCATTCCAATCTCCCCTCATACGTTATAAAGTGTTGAAAGTGACCCCCTTTGTCGAGGCCATACCTTCTGAGATTCCACAGATTGAAAAATACCCTATCACTAACTTTCTTGATCTGACAAATGGCTGAGAACTCTGCTTTATCATTGATTTCTTTCAGCAAATTAGTAGCACTAATTACTGTGTTTTCTGTTTAGAACTGGCAGCTTTTCCCTTATAGAATCATAGAATCATAGAATGGTTTAGGTTGGAAGGGACCTCAAGGATCATCCAGCTTCAACCCCCTGCCATAGGCAGCGACCCCTCCCGCTAGAGCAGGTTGCTCAAGGCCTCATCCAGCCTGGCCTTAAACGCCTCCAGGGAGGAAGCATCCACAGCCTCTCTGGGCAACCTGTGCCAGTGTCTTACCACCCTCACTGTAAAGAACTTCCTCCTAACATCCAGTCTAAATCTCCCCTCTGCCAGTTTAAACCCATTCCCCCTCGTCCTGACATTACCAGACCTTGTCAATAGTCCCTCCCCAGCCTTCCTGTAGGCTCCCTTCAGATACTGCAAAGCCACTCTAAGGTCTCCTCGAAGCCTTCTCTTCTCCAGGCTGCAGAGCCCCAACTCTCTCAGCCTGTCCTCATAGCAGAGCTGCTGCAGCCCTCTCAGCATCTTTGTGGCTCTCCTCTGGACTCGCTCCAGCAGTTCCATGTCCTTCTTGTGTTGGGGGCTCCAGAACTGCACACAGTACTCCAGGTGGGGCCTGACGAGGTGTAGAAACTTTTTTTACAGCACTATTCTGCAGCAGTTAAACCAAGACTAAAGATGTTTATTTTACATTAAAAAGGAAAGAGCAAAAAAAAACCCCAAAACAACCACAATTTGTCAAAATGAACCTGAAAATATGATCACTGACCATAAATTAAAATCTGGCAAGGAAGATCAGTTTTGCTACTTCATATTTTGCTTGCAATTAGACACAAATGAAGATTTGAGTGTCAGGCCTGTGACTGTTCATTAAAATAATTTAATGAACCCTGTGGTCTGCATAGTTAAAAACCAGAAATTACCTTCCAGAGTGGTTAAGTTGTCCCATACCTTTATCCTTAACTTTAACAGATTCCACACAGGGCTGAAGATATGCTCACTCTGAAAGGCACAGTGCTCTAATGAGCTGTTACAATCACAGAACTTAAGCTAATGAATTTCTTATCCTCTTATACGGATAAAAGTTTCTTTTAGAAGTCAAAAGATCTCCGCTTTTTAAGTGGATTTGTACTTGGCACTTGGGGAGTGAGAAGAGGAAAGGATACTGCAATGACTGAAGCTCATTGTGTTCCTCTTAACAAGCAGCACTGTGTGGCAATAAGGAAATCACAGTTAATACAGAATCCTCACATGCTTGGTTTGAGGTGTGGAATACATCAAGGCAGAGCCACAGATCCATAGGCACAGGTGGAAATAGTAGCTCCACGTTTGAATGAATCAAGCAAGTCTGTGTAAGAAAATGCAGCCTGATCCCCCATCATATCCTTTAATGTCTCCGGGCAAGGGCAGAAAGGCTCCATGCCGTGAAGAGGACCAGTGTCCCACCTAGACGCAACTCAGCAAGGTAGTCTCTGCCACTTCTAATGCAAAGCAAAGGGAAATAAGCACTGCATACCTGCCTTCCTTGGAACAGGAGTTTGGTTCTAAACCCAGGAAACACACTTTAGGTTGTTAAGGCATTCTGCAATTTCAGCCTTCACTATTTTAAGTGGCAGGAGCAGCACATGCACAGGCTTTCTACACACTCACACCCCTAGCTGAGCAAAGAAACTAATTTGACAGCATAAATGTATCCAGAACCATGTGAACTCCTCAGCAAGATCCAAAGCTCCTTTTGACACACTCTAAGACCACTTCCAGGAGTAGAAATTAGTCAAGACTTCTTTCTTTCTCTTTCTTCCTTTCTTCCTTTCTTTCTTTCTTTCTTTCCTTCTTTCTTTCTTTCTTTCTTTCTCCTTCTCTTTCTCCTTCCTTCCTTCCTTCCCTCCCTCCTTCCTTCCTTCCTTCCTTCCTTCCTTCCTTCCTCTCTCCCTCCCTTCCTCCCTCTCTCCCTCCCTTCCTCATCTTCTGCAAAGTCAGAAAGACTTCTGTTAAGGCAGATGTTGACCCCTGGTACTGTGATTGCAGTCTGAACATGTCAGGGCACTGAACCCATCTGGGACTCCTCCAGCTCTTGTGAGAATGCACTGTTTCTGTAGAAGCAGTAGCACTTCAGTATGGAATAGCACAGCTTTCGTGCCCCGGTGGAAATGTATCTCTATGTAAGTATGCAGTATTGTTGCTGTATAGCACCTCACCACTGTGGAGCTCAGGACCAGTGCCATTCATCAGTGCTTCAGATGACCCCCTGCCTTACAAATGAAGGCCTTAGCCTTTGCAAATGGAAGTGACATAGAATCATAGAATTATAGAATGGTTTAGGTTGGAAGGGACCTCAAGGATCATCCAGCTCCAACCCCTGCCATAGGCAGGGACACCTCCCACTAGAGCAGTTTGCTCAAGGACTCATCCAGCCTGGCTTTAAACACCTCCAGGGAGGAAGCATCCACAACCTCCCTGGGCAACCCATTCCAGTGTCTTACCACCCTCACTGTAAAGAACTTCCTCCTAACATCCAGTCTTAATCTCCCCTTTGCCAGCTTAAACCCATTCCCCCTCGTCCTGACATCACCAGACCTTGTCAATAGTCCCTCCCCAGCCTTCCTGTAGGCTCCCTTCAGATACTGCAAAGCCACTCTAAGGTCTCCTCGAAGCCTTCTCTTCTCCAGGCTGCAGAGCCCCAACTCTCTCAGCCTGTCCTCATAGCAGAGCTGCTGCAGCCCTCTGAGCATCTTCGTGGCTCTCCTCTGGACTCGCTCCAGCAGTTCCATGTCCTTCTTGTGTTGGGGGCTCCAGAACTGCACACAGTACTCCAGGTGGGGTTATTTTACAGCCTTGCTCAGCTAATTCAACTATGGCCAAGCAGCCTGAAAAATCCTCAGGGAAAAAAAAAGCAACGACTCCTAGGAACTGCCCTTTTATTATTGTCTCTCCAAAAGGGGCCCAGGTAAGTAACTTGTGAGTTCCCTCTCTAGAAAGCAGGGAGGAGAAAAAGGACTAATCTTGCCTGCCTTCCATGAGCCACAGAAAACAAATGCACTGGAGAGAATGTGTGTGTGTCCACAGTGAGAGCGTGGCTGGGGCAGGGGATGACCTCTGGCCGCCTATCCACCAGAAAGAGATCGTGGCATTGACACACAGCCTAACTGCTCTCCTTTGGAAGGGACAGATTAAGAGGAAGCGACCCTTGGCGCCCTCATTCTGTGGGGGACCTTGTGAAATAACTGTTGCTCTTCTCTTCCTTCCTTCCTTCTCTGGGCAGGTCAAGGAAATTAACAATGAGTAATCTCTATTGCTTCAGCATTCAGAGAGCAAGGGGTGGGGAAAAAAGAGTCTTGAAAGGGATGAGAGAGAATGTAGAGGTGCTAACCTGGACTATTTACTTCTCTCTTGGGAAATGCAGAGCAGTTTCAAAACCGGTCCACTGTGTTCATGGATGACAGGGCAGCTGCAGCAGGAGCTCTGGGTGAGGTTGCCTGAGTTCATCACAAAATGATCCCTGTAGCTCCATTCCTAAGAACCAGGACCATTGAGAGGTTCAAAGCTGTTCAACACCACTCCTGAATGGCATCTGGAAATTCCTTGTAAAACCTTGATCTGGGAAGAGAAGGAGCATCTTGGGGACTGTGGGAAGGAGAATGGTAATTTCAAGATTAAGAAAGGCTTGCTTCACAGTGGTGTGAGCAATATCTGCCCATCCCTGCTGAAGTTCACTAAGTGTCAAATTGTGAACCCAAGACCTGGCCTGAGTAGGTCTGAGCATCAAGATAAACATTTCATGCACAGCCCTGGTTCACATCTCTTGGCTGTTGCAGGGCAGTAAGTACGTGGGCTCAGTTTCTCCTCTCCCTCTTCAAAGGAGTTTTGAATGTCTCTCAGACGCACTTGGAGTGAGTTGGGGAGGGAGGGAATGACCTTTGGATTCACCCTCCAGAGGGAACCTGAGAAAATGACCTTTTGGCCCACAGCACCACAGGGGCTCGGGAGAGGTCGGGAGGAGTGACTCTTGGTCCAATCTTGCTCTCCATGGGGGCTAGAAGGGGGAAAAAAGAGAAAGCGCTCCAGGAGTATGTGATCACGGGGATTTTTGTCTTCCTCTGAAAAAGGGGCATGTTTACTTCATAGCCCCTGTAAGAAAAATAACCTGCCTCTGAGAAACAAGCGAGTCCATTTAAAGCAAGAAAGAGCCTCAACTCAGTGACCTAGAAATCAAGGCAGAAAGTAAAGGCTAATAAATAAATAAATAAGTAAATACAATAATCAGGGATGTCGCACAAAATCAAGGGGTGCCCTCTGAAGAGATGTAATCAAGGCTCTGAGCCATCAGTTATAATGGTTTTGATTAAAGAAAGCTGTGCAGAAGTAATCTATTTTATTTTTAAATGGCCTGATTTTCCCTCGCTTCTCTCTTGGAGGCTGAGCCTCGAACAACTTGAAGGAGGACACGCAATGTTCAGTGAGAAAAAGACAAGCGAGAAGACATGCATTTAATGAGTAGAAAATTCACATCTGTTTAACTTACTTTGGGGATTGGATGGCACACATTAAAATTGGCTGAAAACAGCACTGCTTTAGTAAAATAAAAACCATGAAAGACCTTCCAAATCCTGGCTGATCAAGCCACACAGTTCTGCATTTCTTCCCCAAAGCCTGCAATATATTTACAGTTGTCACACTGGGGTGGGGATGGGGCTCGTTAAGTGCTGTATACCTAGAAGCACAAGGGGGAGGGGTTGTTTAGTCTGTGTATTCTTCACAGTGTAAAAAAAAAAACCTTTAAAATAAAAACTTCCTCCTTAAAGGCTTCATATTTTTAACTTCTTCACTTGTCTCTATCACAACCAAAAGCTTCTCTAAATCTATAAGTTTTCTCATCTTATACAGGCTGAAACTTATTGTCTTTGCTTGATAAATAAAGACAGACAGTAGAAAAGAACCACAAAAGAATCACAACTGGGGTAGGGGGGGGGAAGGAAGGTTTACATTTTCTTCCTCAAGAAGGTCAGATGTTTATTCAAGCCTATCCAAACTTTTTGAACAGAGCGTGGGCTGTGCTGGAAATCTCATGAGAACTGGTTCCTGAAGAAGTGAAGGGAGAGCAGTCTTCAGAACAGCCAGCCACAGAGTGCTCTGTTGGTTTGAGAACCTGGCAGTGCTGAAGGTGCACTGAAATATTAGGTGCAGAAGTGTAAGTTTCTTGCCAAGAGACCTCATTTGAATGAAGCAAGTTGAGTTCTTGCGAGAACCTGCACTGCAGCTGCAAGAATGAAGTGTGCATGTGCATTATTTTCTGCCAGTTACATGCTCTGCCCAGCACTGAAAGCTCCATATTGGAAATGGGACAGGCTTTGACCTTACCTGAGGTTTTGCAGGTTAACTTTTTCAGTCATAGTAATTTTTAGGAGAACTTGGAAACATTATCATCAGTGTTCAGGGCCGGGGTTTGGGCAGAACTGAATAGTCTGAGGAAATAAGGAGAGTAAGCAGGATTGAGTAACTGAACTGATAAGGAGGCACAGCTGCTGAAAAGTGGCCATGGGAGAAGAGAATAGAATAGAATAGAATAGAATAGAATAGAATAGAATAGAATCAACTAGGTTGGAAGAGACCTCTAAGATCATCCAGTCCAACCTAGCACCCAGCCCTATCCAGTCAACCAGACCATGGCACTAAGTGCCTCATCCAGGCTTTTCCTGAACACCCCCAGGGATGGTGACTCCACCACCTCCCTGGGCAGCCCATTCCAATGCCAATCACTCTCTCTGCCAACAACTTCCTCCTAACATCCAGCCTATACTTCCCCCGGCACAACTTGAGGCTGTGTCCCCTTGTCCTGTTGCTCGTTGTGTGGGAGAAGAGACCAACCCCACCTGGCTACAACTTCCCATCAGGTAATGGGTGATAGGTTGGACTGGATGACCTTGGAGGTCTCTTCCAACCTTGTTGATTCTATGACTCTATGAGCTGTAGACAGCAATGAGGTCTGCCCTGAGCCTCCTCTTCTCCAGGCTAAACAACCCCATCTCCCTCAGCCTCTCCTCACAGGGTTTGTGTTCCAGGCCCTTCACCAGTCCTGTTGCCCTTCTCTGGACACGTTCCAGCACCTCAACATCTGACTGGCAGAGAGGCTGCTATCTTAGCTGGGCTGTGCGAGAGGGTAGCCTGCTCAGCCCTGGGAACAAGCAATGTTGCTGCAAAGGGGGATTAAGGGGGACAGTTGGTCAGGTCTGCCTTTTATATGTGTGGACAACCCATCTCTGCTTTGTAAGCCCATCAAAAGTACACACCCCTGTACTGAACTCCACCATATAGGTATCAGGGTTAGCTTCAATAAACGGACTGACTATTATGCACCACGTTGATGTAAGTCTGGTGTCTCTACCTCTCCTGCACGGCCTAGAAGAGAGGCCAACTCAACAGTTCAGCTGTTCCTAACTTTTCAAAACTATTTAAAATGTGCTACATAAAATATTGGAGCCTAGAAAAGCAAAGGAAATCCAAAACTTGTACTACATGTGCAGCTTTGGCAGATCCTCTGCATGTTTCAGAGGGTCTAATTGCTGCTGAAAAACAAACCTCATCTTCCCTTACCTCTGGTCAGATTTTCAGGAGGACAAAGCAGCTGCAGCTGATTTTATGTTGACACATCTCTTGATGCTTGAGGCTCATGACTGTTATTTTCACATCCAGGCTTGACATACAGCCTAATATACACAGAAAGAAGTTCTGTTTTCATGAGAAAAAAAAAAAAACAAACAAACATTGTGCAATTTGGCCTAGAAAAGCATCAGCAGCACCTTTACAACGTGGCAGAGCCACTTAAAGCAGAACATTTTAACACTGATTCATGGAGGACGGCTGTGAACATGAGCACAGGCAAGGTGCTATGCCATGTTCACAAAGGTAGGCAACAGCATCAGACAATGCCTGCAGCCACAGCTTCCTCTGCAAGGACTGGGAGCTGAAAATACTGCTCTGCTGATAAAATACAAGGATCCAAACAGACCTGCAAAGTACAATTTTTTTTGCAGAGGCTTGGAAATTATCTTTGGCCAGAATGAATGGGCAAAAAGCTTTTTGTGTCTTCCAATCCCCACTCATAATTAACATTTGATTTCTGAAAACGTGGCAATCTCGTATGTTCCTTTCAGTAACAGCATGTGTTCTCTATTCATAGAAAATCAAAGTTGTATGATGTTTACTTTTCAGCAGTGTGCTGCAGAGAATGGATTTAGCCATTCAAAGCAGAGCTACTTTTAAATAGTATTAAGATAATAAGAAAGGCATAGAACAGAGGACCGAATGAAGCTATATCCCTCATCGGCTAAAATTAATTTCTTAGTATGTTATCTGTTGCTTTAGCTTCTGAGGTCTGGAGGTAAAAAAGCAAAGGTCTAAAATAAAGCTGCTTAACCCATTTATGAAGAGCAATGCAATGGCACTCATGGCCTTGTCTGCATCTGGACCATTCTTTTCCCAAAGTGAAGCTCACTCTCCTCAGCTAACTAGGAGCATCCTACCTAGCAGCCACTTCATAGAATCATAGTATGGTCTGGATTTGAAGGGACCTCCGAAGGTCATCTACTCCAACGCCCCTACAAGAGACATCCTCAACTAAATCAGGTTGCCCAGAGCCCTGTCAAGCCTCACTTTGAATATCTCCAGGGATGGGGCCCAACCACCTCCCTGGGCAACCAGTTCAAGTGTTCCACCACCACTCTCACAGTAAAGAATCTTCCTAACATCCCATCTAAATCTGCTCTTCTCTAGTTTGAAGCCATTGCCCCTTGTCCCATCACCACACGCCTTTGCCAAAAGTCTCTCTCTGCCCTTCTTGTAGGCTCCCTTTAGGTACTGGATGGCTGCTATTAAGTCTTCCTGGAGCCTCCTCTTTTCCAGGCTGTATGAGCCCAGCTCCCTCAGCCTGTCCTTGTATCAGAGGTGCTCCAACCCCCTGATGATTTGGCACATCCTCTGCTGGGAGAAAACAGTAGATCCTTTCAAAACCTTTTTACAAGATCCTTATGCATTGCCATGCTGCCAGTTCTGAGGAACTGGAAAGAACCCCAGGGATCATTTAGAAATCCAGTGGTACCCGAAAGTACCTTGGTTACCTCCACATAATCCTCAACCATGCTGTGTAGCTTTTGTGTTGCTTTTCAGAAGGAAACAGTCCTTTAAACCACAAGAAGCTGGATTTACCCAGAAATAATGTTCCTTTTTGGCCTCTTCAAGTAGCAACTGTTTAGATAGTAGCAAGGGACCTCTTTGCAGAGTATACAAGGAAGGGAAAAAACATACTCCGCCTTAAGATAACACACTGACTAACCAAAGTGGAATTCACCACTCAATTTCTCACATTATCAGGGTGTACAAATGCACTAGACAAGTCCCTGTGCTTATTAAGGATGGAGAGGTTGATGATGTGGCCTCTACAAAGCTAAGGCCTGGCTTCTTCTTGGCTTGTGTCCCCAGCCTTGGTAAGTTCACCAAACTTGTCCAAGTTATGCAGTGATCCCTGGAGCTCACAGTCCATGTAGATGACGTGTAAATTCACTGGGGTTTGCCATTGGTGCTTAGTGTGTTATTGCTGAGACAACCCATGCCTCAGAAATCAGTGAAGTTCTTTGTCAACCCTGGTGAGTTGTGGTTGTGCCATTGGTGCTTAGTGTGTTATTACTGAGACAATCCACCCTTCAGAAATCAGTGAAGTTCTTTGTCAACCCTGGTGAGCTGTGGTTGTGCCATTGGTGCTTAGTGTGTTATTACTGAGACAACCCATGCCTCAGAAATCACTGAAGTTCTTTGTCAACCCTGGTGAGCTGTGGTTGTGCCATTGGTGCTTAGTGTGTTATTACTGAGACAATCCATCCTTCAGAAGTCAGTGAGGTTCTTTGTCAACCCTGTTGAGCTGTGGTTGTGAGTGCATTTGTGTGAACAAGATGGGAAATAGTCCCAAGGTTGGCTGGAATCACCGTGGTGTAGGGATACAAATAGAACCACATCCATTGTATACAAGGATTAGTTGCCATGCCCTTGGCATATGTTTTCTGTCAAAATACCACTGAGCAAGGCCTGTTTGCTGGGTATATATCATAGCACATACTAACACAAAAAGGGGAGGGGGCATTCAGTGACACATTCTGATTAATTGGTTAACAGGAGCTTCCTCATACTCATTACAGCTATTCAGCCATATCACTTTCTAAATCTGAAGGCACAATTTTATCTGTGAGTCCATATGGCTTATCAGGAAACCATGCATATAGAAAACTACCACAATCCTGAACTAAGATAATATTTATCTAATAGACCATAACAGCTTGGGAAGAGTCAATATGGCCTCTCATTTGAGCATGCATTTTGATATGCATTCTACCTATGCAAACACAAGTCATTTACACTGCAAGCTATCTGCCTGCTAAATCCATCTTTAGGTAATTCTTACAGTGAATGTTGTGTTGTTGTTTGTTTGTTTTTCAGAAGAGAGATTATAAAGAGCACTTGAATGTATTGTAGTCCTTGGACTAATTTGGAAATTAGAGTATTTGCCTGATAGATTGTAATGGACTCTGATGGAGCTGTTGCCTTTTATCAGCAAACCCCATATTTTGGTAAGTAAGCAAATCTGAAAAAAGGAAAATATTTGCAGAATAACCAAGCAGGCTTCTTTGTCTGACTGGCAGCATCCTGCTTGCTTTGAATCACCAAACTGATGATAGGAGCAGACTATACGCTACCAGGGCCCAGATCTGGCAGTAATGAGCTGTTACTGTAAATTCTCTCTTAGCCCTTCAACTCAGAGGAGCCCAGGAGTATGGGGTAGAGATTGCTGGGGGTTAATGGCTGAGCAGAAACCCAAGAGGCAACCCTGCTCACATCATCCCATACAACTCCACAGAGTATATCCTAGTCTACAACTACCTGGGAGGCCGTAGCCAGGTGGGGTTGGGCTCTTCTCCCAGACAACCAGCAACAGAACAAGGGGACACAGTCTCAAGTTGTGCCAGGAGAGGTCTAGGCTGGATGTTAGGAGGAAGTTGTTGCCAGAGAGTGATTGGCATTGGAATGGGCTGCCCAGGGATGTGGTGGAGTTGCCATCCCTGGAGGTGTTGAAGAAAAGCCTGGATGAGGCATTTAGTGCCGTGGTCTGGTTGATTGGACAGGGCTGGGTGCTAGGTTGGACTGGATGATGTTGGAGGTCTCTTCCAACCTGGTTGATTCTATGATCCTATCGTGAAGCTCTGCTTGCCTTGAGAGTTCTGGCTGTGTATTCATAGAGCCTTTAACAGTGTGGTTAAACAGGCTTGATCTTTTTTCTCTCTTTGCATTTTTTCTTCTGCTCTCCTTCTGTTGGAGAAACAACAGAAAAGGAAGAGGAAAATGGAGATAAAGCAGGGAGAACTGGAATATGGAAAACTAGCAACAAGATATTGCCTAGGTTTTGTGTCAGTGTTTGGGCAGTGTTAAAAGTGAAGGCTCAGAAAATTCTAAAGCAACACAGGATTTTTCTGTGAAAAAGAGACTAAAAGAGAATCTTTTTGTTGGTATGTCTTTCTTAAGGATACAGTTTGGGCAAACCACAGCTAAGGAACAGTGAGCCTTCCTGAGGAGAGACTGTCCAAAATCACAGTGACCCCTCAGCATAAGCTCTGAGAGCCCACAGTGAGAGGGATGGTGTCTCTCCACTGAATATAGAGGGACCCCACGTGGCTGATGCAGACTATGTGCCTGCTTCCTAAATGGCTCAAGCTAGGGCAGACAAAACCTACTAAAATTCCCCTTTTTCACCACATCTTCTCATTGAAGCAAAACAGGAAAGCAGCCAGTGAATTCTCCCACACATCAAAGTTCACAATCCTTTTAAGTAAACTGATTTCAGTGCTGTGTTTCTACTATCACCAAGTCATTTGGTGGCATTTTGAGAGGAGTCAGGAGGTACTGACACTGAGAGGAATAGAGAAAGAACCACCCAGAGAGCAAGTGACCTTGTGTTCTGGAGTTCTGGTAGACCTTAATGCAACTGTGCTTAGAGTTGCAGTTATTATCATTAGGAGACACTTACAAAGCCAACCACAGAATATTAAAATTAAAGTTTTGATAAATAATGTAAACTGAAATGTGAATTTTTATCAGCTCTCACTTTTCTGGAGGAGGATCAATAAAATGGCAGTTGACATGGTGTCAGTAAGATGGTATAATGAAAGGTGGTATTTCATTTCCTTGAAAATGCATTTAGATTTGATTATTGAGGGTTTGTCATCAGCTGTTAAGCTGCTAGAACAGGCATCAAGACCTAATGAATGATTACATTACCCAAACCCTTCTCACTAGCTAAATAAATAAATATAATCCATATTCCATTGAAGCTACTGAAGAAGCAAATTGCTGTGTGGAAGCAAATTGCTGTGTGGCAGAAATGAAGGTGGCATGAAGAAATTAAAATTCTGCCCATAGAGCTTGCACTAATCACTGCAGCTTTGCCTTAGTTTTTAAGAAGAGGATTAGAAAGCAATATGCTGTTTACCACTACCTGAAGGGAGGCTGTAGCTAGGTGGGGTTGGTCTCTTCTGCCAGCAACCAGCAACAGAATAAGGGGACACAGCCTCGAGTTCTGCCAGGGGAGGAATAGGCTGGATGTTAGGAGGAAGCTCTTGGCAGAGAGAGTGATTGGCATTGGAATGGGCTGCCCAGGGAGGTGGTGGAGTCACCATCCCTGGAGGTGTCGAAGAAAAGCCTGGATGAGGCACTTAGTGCCATGGTCTGGTTGATTGGACAGGGCTGAGTTGGACTCAATGAGGTCTCTTTCAACCTGGTTGATTCTATGATCTATGAAACGGGCCAAATTCTGCACCACCATGTCTTGCCCATCTTGCAAAGTGAACAAGGGGAGAAAATGAGCCTTTCCCCCATGTCCCCTGCTCATGTTGATACAGTACAACTATGTCCCCTGCTCTAGTGGGAGGTGTCCCTGCCTATGGCAGGGGGTTGGAGCTGGATGATCCTTCAGGTCCCTTCCAACCTAAACCATTCTATGATTCTATGATTCTATACAAGGGTATCTAGGAAGCCCCAAGCTTGTTACAGCATATTCTGTATGACATGCAGATTCAACAGTGCATCTCTGAGGCTTCCCATATACCTTTGTATCTTGTCCATCACCTACCTGCCTCAGTTCTTGCTCTTCCTTTCTTCCTACCACTATCAAATCAGTGGTAGTTGTGCCTAATATTCTCAACGATACTATTCTTCTACCCCAGATCCATCTCTGACCATCTTCTGTTGTGATCTTCACTCATATGCACAACTTTTGTCTCAACAAGGTAACCATACACATGTTTCAAACAGCAGAACGATTCTAAGTGTAGCCATCACATTACTCCTGGTTTAAGGAGAAGGGATTAGAGACAAACAGTTCCTAGGTTCAGGAAAGCAGTGTTTGCCATCAGTGAAAACAGTCCATGTTTGAAGCATGCATTTAAGTGCTTTGCAGAATCAGAGCCCCAGACACCTATGTGCCTCAGTTTCCCCATTATCACTGGAGGAGGTGCCATTTGCTCAGATTACTGTTGTGCAGTGAGCTCCCACTGATCATCCTCTTATGATGCATTTGGAAAAATGCCATTAGCTTTTCCAAAGGTCTGAATTGCCTCACTTTAATTTTAACTGATTTCATTCCTAACCTCCAAAGCTCTTTCCCTGTAGATTGCATCTGTGTGTGATTTCTGTGTCAGTGAAATTAAAGTGCACATACCAAAATGCACTACTCCAGCCTCCTGGAGTTTAATTACATTTGAATGCCCACTCCTGCTTCAGCAATTCTTTCAGAGGTACCCACTCACAGCTACAGCTAAGTGGGCACATCTTAAGTTGAGAGATTGAGACTATATGTTCAAGCATACATGTAAGTGTATCTAGAGATTTCCATTCCTCTGTTTCTTCCTCCTGCTCATTGATGTTAAAATGGCACACTCACTATTTAAACCCCAGCACATATTGGTTGGCTTGTTTAAATAGAAGTACTGCTCAGCTTCATCCTTCACCTTTCACAGAATTTCACACACTATTTCCTTGCTTGCTCACCCTCATGCTTGGTTTGACAAGGAACTCTCATAAAGCTACTGATCCTCTTCTTTGACCATCTCCTTGTCATCTCAGCACAAGTATTTCCCGCACCACAGCATTCCCATCTAGGTCTAAGCTGACAGTTGGCTAGGAAAGCTTCAGATTCAAATCAGACTCTGTGACACAACTGATATGTTCCTCCTAAGACTTTGTGGAGTCTCATAGCTTGTATCACATTGTATTTATCTGCAAAATTCAGAATCCAGTCAATACTGTACAGCTCTCAAAGTTTAAGGTGTTCACATTGACGAGGGAAGTGGAAACCTTAATTCTGAGATTACACTTCTAAATCTGCTTGTGCTGCTCTTGTGTTCACTTTCTTGGAACACTCAAGTGACTGAATTCTCTGTCCATTAACAATTCACAGAAAGTGAACCTCGGGGCTGCACATGCATTTGCAGATGCAGTGGTTCACATTTGCACATTTAGGTATTCATAACTAAAAGCACTTGAGGCACAAAACCACTGCCATTCAGCCAGCCAGTCCCATGGAAAACTGTTTCTTACCCACAAAGAACTGATTTTTGTTCCTGCTTTGGAAATGGTTTTGCTTTCTCATATAGCATCATAGAATCAGTCAGGGTTGGAAGGGACCATAAGGATCATCTAGTTCCAACCCCCCCCACACACACACACATAGATAGATATGATCCAAGGAAATCACTGCTTTCCATAGATTCGTGGCAGCAAAGGGAAAGCTTAGACAGCTTCTGTGTTAGAAAGTATTTGTTCAGAACGTGGATCCTCCTGCCACAGAAATGTGACCCCTTGTCTACACTAGTGGTATAGAAAGTATGACACACAGCTGAGCTGATGCAGGCTTTTCAGCAGAGATGTTACACATCCACCTGACACAGTTAATTAAAATGTCACTTCCATAGGAGTAAAGGGAGACAAATGTGAGCCAAACAGCTGAGCAGAGAATTTTGTTTTGCCTTTGAGCAATTCACTGTAATTTTGTCTAAACACAGGGTGGATTTTTTTCCCCCCTATAGTATTGATCAATATAAAGCTACAATATTTACCCTAAAAATAAGACTAGCATATTCAAACCTTTTTCTTCACAATCTAACTTATTGATCATAAATCTTCCAGCCTGTTTAGTGTGGTGGCCTGGCACACTAATGTCAGTGCTAAGACTCCTTTCCATTTCAGTGGGAGTTATCAGATTCTAGCCAGGAGGGTGTTTAGCATCAAATGCTGTACTAAGTGACGATATGGGGTTAAGTCATCTTCCATCCATGTAAAGCAGCGTATGGTTTGTTGAAAATGTAGCCTAAATGCACATGCTAAACTGGCACAACTGTCAGGATCACATTGATGGTGTGTATTGATGGCACAAAGATGGGAGGTGCTCTCAGAGAAGAGCTTGTGTGCTGTACAGAAGGAATTGCATGGTGCTTTGGACTGCAATAATGGAAGCAGGGCGAAACCCACTCAAGGTGAAAAATGTTAACTGATACATTTGGAACTGACACTTAAAACATCTCCTGAAAATGAGAGATCACCATTGAGCAAGGAAGGAAAGGTCATGAGTTGGTCATAGGACAACTGCAAGCCACCAGCCTGGAGCACTTGGGAGAAGGTAGTTCAGTTATTCTTAGAGCTGAGGATGTATTAGGCTAAGTATCATGACCTGGTGGGATGATCTAATGGTTCACTACTGCCTAAAAATGGGGACATGAATCTTGTGCCCTTTACCCTACACTCAGCTGCATGCTCCCACTGTCTCCTGTGCACCATCTTTAGTTCCCTTAGACCCTTCTCATGATCTTTTGTTGCCTTTTAGTCCAGTCTCATGTGACTTTTGGTAACTAAGGAAAAAGTGAGCTGCATTCATTTGCAGAGAGATCCAGAGAGACACAGATTTGCCACGTGATAAATGATAAGGGTGAATAGGAGAGAGCAGAGATGGAAGGCAGGCATAGGTCCTTCTTCTGCTGGAAAGTGGCTATTAGACCAGCACATCTAATTTGGGGAAAACTGCCACCATAGTGTCTTTGAGGAAGCCTTTGTCTGAGTAGGAACCCATCTGAAGCACTGCCTACACTGATATGGTTGCCCAGGGGTGGATCTGGATCTTTTGGTGGTATCTATTGCAAAGTAGCTAGAGAACGGGTGTTCAGACCACCTTTCTGCTCTCCAGAGATGTTCCTAAGGAAGTCAGAGGCTGGAATTTGCTTGCCAGTTGAAAAATGTAAGCTGCCAGGTGGCAGCCTCTGTGAGAGAGTTATTCCTAGATCTCTAGTCTGTGGTAGCAACTTGTCAAGAAAAAGCAGACAGTGTCCTACCTCCAGAGAACTCTCAGAGTCCCCAGAGTCTGGCATACCAGGACACAAGCTCCACAAACACCATTACATCAGGCTTTTGAAAAAAAAAAAAAAACCTGTTCAGGGGATTTTTTTGCCCTTTACTGAAAACCTGGCCCACAACCTGATTTGTCTCCTCAGTATAAATCTACTGCGGATTTAAGACCAGCATGCACAGGGGATCAAGTAAACTCAATGGCTAAACAGGAGAGAAGGCAATTAGCAAGATATATGACCAGGCTCTTAAGTACCACACTGAAAGTAAATGATCATAAGGAAACAAATACAAAAGGCAAGTCTGCTCAGGAATGGCAACCAGTCTCCAGGACCTAGACTCCCTGAGAGGCTTTCCAGCTGCCAGGTCTGAGAATCAGGAGCTCTTGGAGACACCTTGCCTTCCAAATGACACCACACCACCCCCCAGTTGCCATTTCTCCTTGTATCCCTGGTGTTGTACCACCTTCAGGAGCTAGTAACCTGGTTTTCATTCAATAATCCCTTCCCAGGCATCTCTTCAGCATCAAGAGCTTCCATGTTACAGTCACTTACCTGTCATTGTCAGAAAGGCTTTGACAGATATCACAGGAAGGGAAGGAATCCTGATAATTCTTTCAGGACCAAAATCTGGAGCGATGAGAGTGTCCTTTCATCCCTTCCCGTTCACATTTCACAGTGAAGTAGCCACATCATGTAGCATTTTCTTCCCCTGCAGATGCTTCCTTACTGTTGTGCCCAAGTCTGCAAGTCTCAGCATCATCTAAGTGAGGCCTGGAAGAACCTAGCACAGTGATGAGGAGTGCCAGGGACCAGGTATGACCAGCACATCATCAGGTGTGAGGGAGCATGAGGAGGCTGGACAAAGCATGAAGGATTACTTCTTTTCTGTCTTTCAGAAAGCAGACCTGGGAAATAGATTGGGAGACGTGAGAGGAGAAGCATGAGAACCAGATGATTTATGTGTATGTACACATGGGAGAATGAGAAACAAAGCTTTGAAATAGCAATTGGTTTGGGTTTTTTATTGATCATAAACTGAAACTCCAAGTTATAATTAATAACCTGAGCCTGGACCTTGCCTGTTATACACAGTTGCTAACAGAACTCTATAAAACATCTTGCAAGGCAGTAACTAGACATAAATTCTGTGAGGTTTATGATTTCCAGCATGTTATTAACTCTCTATAAAGATGGTCCATTGTTACCAACCATGGCAACAAACGTGGATGTGAAACGCTGCTTGGAAACCTCTATTCCAGAAACTGTTGCCACTTTTAGTGTAACCTTGCTAGGGTTTCTGTAGCCCTATTTCCCCACCTTTCCTCTTGTTCTTGAGAAAAAATAAGTCCTGTCACCCTATGTAAAATGATGTTAAAAGACCATTAATGCTGGTTGAATTTCTGGGTTTATGTCATAATTCAGATTTTTGCTTTGGAGTTTATGACATTCTGAGATATTTCATTATTAACACATGTATAAAGGAGTAATCCTGGGATCTGGGGTAATGTCCTGTTGGCCTGGTGGAAGGTACCAGAGTTATTCAGAGTGATAACTGATTAGGATTGTTAGTGTGGACAGTGTGGATAATTTCTTAAGCAACATTAAGATTCCTTTCAGGCCAAGGCAGGTCCTCTGACCCTGAATCCCAAGCTACCTTCCAATTCCATTCTCCTTTTTCATTATATTCCTCAAGGAAAATAATCTCAAATATTTTACCTAAGAATGTTGTGTTGGCTACTTGAAGTGGTACCTTGTAATTGCAGTCACTTCTTCGGTCTCCCTAGTATCTGGAGAACTATATCAGAAAATCCATTTTGCCATGGAAATGGGCTGCCCAGGGAGGTGGTGGAGTTGCTGTCTCTGGGAGGTGTTAAAGAAAAGCCTGGATGAGGCATTCAGTGCCATGGTCTAGTTAATTGGATAGGGCTGGGTGCTAGGTTGGACTGGATGATCTTGGAGGTCTCTTCCAACCTGGTCGATTCTATGATTCTATGACATGGCTGAAAATTCAGATTTGGGCTTGGGGCTGATTTGGGCTGTGTTGACATATTGCAGTGTTTTGATTTTGGGGCTGGGGGCTTTATAGAGGAAATTCTTCTGTCCTGATGGCCCTAAAAAGGAGGCAAAAAGCACCCAAATGCTTTTATCTATTCTCTTACACATGAACTCAAGCTGTAATATAACAATTTTCATTTTGAAGTACACTAATGCCATTTTAATCATTTATGGAGCAACTAACATAATACAAAGGAAAGAATGAAATGGTATATTTGTGGCTGCAGAGACAGATATCATTATTCAAGGGTAGAAGCATGCGAAAGGGTAAAGGGGGTTTAAAGAGATACTCTTTTGTTGTACTTAACACTGATAAATGACATACAAGTCAGGATAACAGGGCAGAGCTCCTGTCACAGAGACAATGATAAATGTGGAGGCTGGGACAGAAAGGTCCACTAAACAGAAATCTGTATATGACACGTTGTACATTTGATAGACTTGTCTGCGTGGTCCAACTAAGCCACAAAGCATTCTTCTTGGCTCAAATTGTGGCCCTGGAGCACATCTTAAACAGTCACTGAGCTGATGTTTGTTTTCCCATTTTTGTATGGCAGCAAAGATCAATTCCCCTTAATCAGTGTAACACATAGGGCTAAAAACAGGGAGGAAAAAATGTTCCTATACAATTATAATTGATATCTCTTTCAGGCTAATCGTTGTATACTACGAAACAAAGAGCAGGCAGACCTCTTTTTTATTGCTGCTGCCTCAAAATCAAACAACCACCCAACCAAACAAAAAACAAACCCTCCCTTTGAAAACATCTGATCATCTAAAGATTAATTTAAGACAAAACATCCCCAGCTGTTTCTTCCATACAAACAAACCAGGATGTCTGTGATGCATGCATTAAGCTTTCTACATCTCATGCTCTCAAGCAACATGACCTGTACTCCTCAAACATCCTCAGTGTTGAAGATGAAGATGGAGGAGTGGAGACAGCCAGAAAAGGCATTTGTGTCCTCAAAAAGCAACTCCAACAGTTCACAAAAGGAAAAAGAAAACTCTCCAAGAATACACTCATGTAACATTCACTGTACCCTCTTAACAGATGACTAAGGCCTGTGCTTTCAGCAGGAGCAGTGTGCATGAAGGGATAAGTGTGATATCAGGTAAGAACACAAAGGAAGCCTGAATGAAAGTAATTCAGCAAGATTGGTGGAAGATTAGAGGCTGTGCTGGTCAGTCCCTTTTCTTCGTTCCTTTAAGCACACAGACATTTTTACTGGCATATACTGCCAGTCTCACTGAGCACAGTTGAGTTGGATGGTGGGGTGGAGAACTGCCAAGTTCTAGGTGGAAACACTTTCTCTGTTGCAGTAAGTTATGAACATAGTGAGTGCTACCTCCTACCTCAGGTGAAGCTACTGTATATATGCCTGTGGGTACCAATATGTGATGACACATGAGTCACAAAGGCAGCACTGAAACCTCAATTTCAGAGATATCCAGGTTCACATCTACAAGTGCTGGCACCTGAGCATCAGATAAGAGCCACTGGCTGCTTTTGTCCCTTCCCACCTCCACTGTAGTCCCAGGGAGCGACATACCAAGTGCACACTGTTGTGGAGGGGAAATTAATTGATGGCAGACGATACTTTCCAAAAGGAATATTGTTTGTTAATGTTGCTATTCAGAACTCTCACCACCCCCAACCACTGATTTTAGTAATATTTTGGTTCTTACACAGTTCTGGAAACATTCTATGGCTACATCTAATATAACCAGCAAAGTAGAGGAACATTAATTGAACTGGAAGAGACTATTCTTGCAGTCAGTACACCGCTTGCCCAGTTGCTGGGCCCAAGCTCTTTCTGCTCTATGGCAGAAGGCAGTAGAGAATTACAAAGAGGCACTGAGCACACTCACAGATTATTATTATTATTACCCTCACGGGGGCTAGCCACAGTCCAGACAGTGCCCAAATGCTTTCAGGGGACTCTGTCTTGTTGGACATTGAGGCTTGAATCTTCCTGGCTTCTGGGGAAAGGATGCAGACAATCACTGACCTTGCCTCCTGGCTTCTTCTGGATGATCTGTGTATATGTCCAGGGATTCTAGGCAGGACCTTCAGGTGCAGAAGGTAGATGTGGTGCAGTCTCAGCACGATGTCACGCTGGCCACACAGGCCTATCACGTGCAGGCATCCAGGGTCTGCTCCTGGTAACTCGCAGCAGTGGAGTCTAGCAGGCAAGCAACAAGGCAGTGTGCAATAGCAGCAGGGCTGGGCACAGCAGAGAGAGAATGCAAAGAGCAGGGAAGCAAAACAGTGAAGCAAAGCAGGGAAGCAGAAGCAGGTTGTTCACCTGCGTATCTCCTTTTATCAGTGTGGGCTGAGATTAATTGCCCTGTGGACACAGAACAGCCAATCAGGATGGCAGTTAGCCAAACCTTACCATATCAGGCAAAGCCACAGGCTCGCTTTTCCCTAATTTGGGAAGAGCACAGGCCTTGCACAAGGCAGGCACAAGCTGAGTGTGTGTACCTTACACCACAGGACCCTGGGCAGGCCAGACTCAGTGGCTCCAGGTCCTTTTGTGTCCGTTTCCGTGCTTGCATCTCTGGTGGAGCAGAAAAACATGCCTAGGCAAGGCAGGACACGTACAAGCCTATTTTGGGCCTATGAGGCCTACCACAACACATGCCTGCATGCCAAGCCACAATCACCTGGTGAATTTAGAACTGGGAAAGCAGGTGGGACAGAGCCAAGTCCCTCTCTGCATTGCTGTGCAGAGGAGACAGAGGCAGCAGTGCAGGAATCTCTGTGCATTTTTCTGCTGAAAATGTCTTTCTTTGAAAGTCTGCTGGGACTGTGGGAGGGACCAGTGATAGCACCGTCAGAAATGCTTTATAGGGAAACATCTTGGAGGCCTTCCACATAGGTGACTTCATTTTACAAGCACTCAGTAAGTTTGGGAATAGGCTTCTCCAACCCATTCTGCAGAGGAGAGGGAACAGAGACCATCTCTACATCCACACAACCAAGGAAAAATCCCAGGAAAGGATCCCTGCAAGGGTTAACCAACCCCAAGCCCCTCTTAACAGTTATTGATGTGGGAAGTGTAAGATCCACAGGTTTTACCACAGTAGGGCCAGGCAGCTGGGTGTCCACAGAGAAGATGCAAATTTGAGGAGAAGCTTAAGAAGAATGAAGCTCCTTAAATGCATTCTGATGTGTTTGGGACCACTGCTCTGTAGACACTACATCTGACATTAATGCGATACAACCTCAGCACCACACTGAGCTACTGACTGCCTCACCTGAGGTCCACTCATGTTCTTTTGCCACTGGATCTGATTTGTCCTCTGTACACTAGAAAAAAAAAAGGGAGAGAAGAGAGTATTTGTTTTTAATAGAAATAGAATAGAATAGAATCAACCAGGTTGGAACAGACCTCCAACATCATCCAGTCCAACCTAGCACCCAGCCCTACCCATTCAACCAGACCATGGCACTAAGTGCCTGATCCAGTCTTTTCTTGAACACCCCCAGGGACGGTGACTCCATCACCTCCCTGGGCAGCCCATTCCAATGCCAATCACTCTCTCTGGCAAGAACTTCCTCCTAACATCCAGCCTAATGCAACTTTCCTCCTCAGTGCAGCTCAGTCAGACTAGCTCCCTCAGCGAGAAGGGTTTGTTTACCTGTTTGTGTTTGCACGTGTGTGCTAGCAGGTTCTGCACTGTCAGTAAGGAACAAGGGCCCATATGTGTCCAAAATGGTCTGCAAAATATCTGGGCAAATCATAGAATGGTTTAGGTTGGAAGGGACCTCAAGGATCATCCAGCTCCAACCCCCTGCCATAGGCAGGGACACCTCCCACTAGAGCAGGTTGCTCAAGGACTCATCCAGCCTGGCCTTAAACACCTCCACAACCTCCCTGGGCAACCCATTCCAGTGTCTCACCACCCTCACTGTAAAAAACTTCCTCCTAACATCCAGTCTAAATCTCCCCTCTGCCA
>WAAF01004114.1:2843-14233 GCA_013400475.1 Tricholaema leucomelas | reverse complement strand
CTCCAGCAGTTCCATGTCCTTCTTGTGTTGGGGGCTCCAGAACTGGAAATGGACAAAGACACTTTAAAGCATCCTTTTCCATAAAATGTTGCCTTGGCACTACAGCTAAAACTGTTTCAGCTTAAATAGATTGATTTGGGGAGGAAACAGGGAGAAGGAAGGAAAATAATACGCTATCCCCCACATGCTGCTTGCTTTCTTGTTTACCCCTTGTAATGTGGGTAAGAGTTAGGAGTTAGCAACGTGATACAGAAATCTCCTGTGAGCTCCTGGAGTCAAGCAGTGCATTAAAATAACAGACCTCACAGTCATGATTTTAAAACTGTGCTGCAAGGCTTTCTCCAACTAAACTGCATTTCCACTGCGGAGTTCATACATTGATTTCAGGATAGAAAAGTTGGAACTTTGGGATGGAATGAGAGAAATAAGATACATTTTCCTTTTTTGTTTTTTTTTTTTTTTGCTTTTACAATACCTAATTTGCTATTATATGGAGGTATAGATTGGATGTTAGGAGGAATCTCTTCACAGAGAGAGTGATTGGCATTGGAATGGGCTGCTCAGGGAGGTGGTGGAGTCACCGTCTCTGGAGGTGTTCAAAAAGAGACTGGATAAGGCACTTAGTGCCATGGTCTAGTTGATTGGACAGGGCCAGGTTGGATTGGATGATCTTGGAGGTTTCTTCCAACCTGGTTGATTCTATGACTCTATATGACTCCAAAAGTTCTCTTTAAAGGGTACACTCAGATGTCAGGGTACAGACAGAAGCATTTGCCATGTGGGGCTAAGAACACATTTCTCTCGTCCAGTGCCCTTTCCTTTTGTTTATGCTGAAATGCCCTTTGACTGCTCCTGTCTCATCACATTCCCCACTCTCCCCATCCCGAAGCTAAGATCTCTGAATTGACTGGAATATGTCCAGAAGATGTTAAACACTGCCTTGGTCATGGGGTTTTGCTACAGGAGTGAAAGTAGATGGATGGCCTGTGCCAATCCGTACTGTGGTAAAAGCATCTTCTTTTGACATCCCACCTTCCAACCTGCTTGATTCTATGATTATATATTATATTGTTTAGCCTGCAGAAGAGGAGACTCAGGGGGGACCTCATTGCTGTCTACAACTACCTGAAGGGAGGTTGTAGCCAGGTGGGGCTGGTCTCTTCTCCCAGGCAACCAGCAACAGAACATGGGGACACAGTCTCAAGTTGTTTTGGGGGAATTATAGGCTGGATGTTAAGAGGAAGTTGTTGGCAGAGAGAGTGATTGGCATTGGAATGGGCTGCCCAGGGAGGTGGTGGAGTTGCTGTCCCTGGAGGTGTTCAAGCAAAGCCTGGATGAGGCACTTAGTGCCATGGTCTGGTTGACTGGATAGGGCTGGGTGCTAGGTTGGACTGGATGAGCTTGGAGGTCTCTTCCAACCTGGATGATTCTATTCTATTCCATATTCTATTTTTTTATATATAATGCTAGCTTTGTGATGTGTATATCTTGGGTATTTGGTTTTTTTTTCTGTTTTAGTCCTGTAAAATTTTGACAAGAACTAAAATAAACTCTAGAGGGACTTTTTGGAAGAAGAGAAGTCTCTTCAATGCAATGTAAAATGCAAATGAAAGATTTGTTCAGCGGTTAGTCATTCCTCAGAGACTCAAAAGAAATGCTCCATCACAACCTCTACGCTGACCTTCACATCAAATCAGAAAGTTTTTTGTGTTTATGTGGAACCACATCCATTGTCCCTATCAGCAATTGTAAAGATGGGATGAACATTTTACAGCAACTGCAATTTGAAGGATCGTTTTGCGAGGTATCTGCTGGCTGAAGACTACAATTTACCTTCTTTTTCTTACTATTTCATTTAATGATCTGACATTTGAGACACTTCCCAATTAATTCTGTCTCTGCCTAAGCCAGCTGTGATAAATATAACCTGTGCATACAGGATTACATTGTGGCTTTTGGAAAACACAGCCAGTAAGAAAAGGTGAAGCTTCCAATGATAGACAATGAAACTCTAATGGTTAATGCGGGGTAGCTACTGCAGTAGCTGTTGTAAAGAGCTGCACCAAGTCGGGGGTGGGAGGGAGCATAAGCTGCTTAATGTTTGTAGGACATATGTCACCGTAAAAAGTTTGGGTTTAGCATGTGAAAACAGATTTCAGAGTTTGGCACTTGCAAGATGCCTGCTTATAAAAAGTTTGCTAATCAAAACAGCTCCTGTATGGAGCACATCTGCATAGATTGTGAGGCAATCCAGCAGGAACGTGGGGTGTGCTGTCCCCTCCATGACCCAGGCAAAGACAGAGCTTGAGCTCATTGCTGAGTAGACCAGAGGATACTATGGTTAAAGGCATGCTACAAGAACAGTCTCCTGCAAATCAGGGACGGGTTTGTTTTTAAAACGGCTTTGTAAGGAGCAGCTGTGACAACTCGTGATACAATTTAGTGAGGCCACTGGAGCACCAGGCAAAGCAGACTCTTGATTAGCTGTGTACAGCTTGCCATGGAGCTTGTTTATTCATCAGCAAATGAAAAAGCATTTTTGAACCTGAGGAACTCTCCTGGATACTGCCTTAAAACTATGCACTGCTAGTCCATACCTTCTTGCATCCTTACTGCCAGGCAAACTTTTCAAGATTGACTTTTTAACTTTTTTTTGCTAAGCAAATTAAAACAAGGATGTGAAAGGGCAGTTTTGCATGCCAGAAAAGTTTGGGAGGTTCCAACAGAGAGCACAAAACTCTAGAATAAGATTATAACAGATCTTGAGCCGTTTGTTATTTGCCATATAGCAGATCATGCTGTGGACAGAATAATCATTCTAACAACTGGGATAGGTCTAAATTCCTCTAAATTTCTGTTTCTATGGTGACTTTAATAAATCATTCTATTCAAGATAAATTTAGACTCTCAGGGACAGAAATGTTTCCTGCCTTCTGTTTCAAACAAAAATAGAAGCATATTTCAGAGAGATAGGTTTTAGACACACTTGGCACATCTTCCACAGGCTGCTGCTTTCTTAAGTGTCTATTATTTTTTACAGGAAAGTAATGGGTAGCCATAAATATTTGTTTAGTTAGCCTGGGGAGGGGGAAAGTGTGGCTTGGCAAGAGTCAGTAAGAGGAGTAGAATTGATGTGGGAAAGGGAAATTCTGCAACACCCAAGGAGACTTCTTCAGCTTTGATATGGCCATCACTGCTGAAAACCTGCAGCGATGGAAAGAGCAGCCTGACCATCAGGGATGACTTGGATGCCTACATGTGGCTGATGGCTCGGATTTGTGCTATGGCTGTGGCTGGCCTGATCTGGCAGGCTCTGCTTGTGTGAGTGGCCTCACTTCAGCAAAGGTTGCTCAGCAGGTTAAGCTTTGCAGGATTAGGTCTTCTGACATTTCCACAGTGAAGGTTTGATCCAGAGTGACATCAGCATTTTCTCCTCTGTTTTTCTCTTGTGTCTATAGAACTCAGCTTTAGGTCGTGTTAGGCCTTTGATTTTTAAACCAGGAATAACTTGCATCCAGAGAAATAACACCGAGGCTTGGAGCCTTCCAGCCAGGAGGAAGCAGGAGGGGCCGAGGCTGGGAGCGCTGAGGCTGGCTGCGGCTGGTGTTAGTTTCGTAGCGGAGGTGTCCCTCTAGTGGCTTCTCTCAGAAATGCAGCATTGAAGAAAGGTGCTTTGTACTGCTGGCTGAAATGAGGTGCTCTCACGTCCCCTAAAGCTAGCAACATGCCTTATTACCTTAGAAAAAATTACAGGGAATTAGGCAAAATGCCATCAACACTCACTGCTCCTAAAGGAGTTCACAGCAGCCGAGCAACAGGAAGTTTAGCAGATCTTTCTCTTGAACGAGAAAGAGTTTATCCTTGCCCTGTGTTTGTGTCTTCTCTAGGGTAACAATGTGATTCTTACCCTAAAGAGCTCATAACAAAAGTACAAGAAAAAATATACAGGGAATATGGGAAAAGATGAAGAAATAAGTTATTTAGTATAATATACTCTTGTAGTCTGTGCAGTGTCAAAGATGGAGGTTTTATCCTCAAGCTTTATGGCAAAGGAGATTTTAAATAGGAGCTTCAAAGGCAGGTATTGATGTAGCTTTGAGACTGGTTGCAAGATGTCTCTCCCAAGCCCGAGGGCCTGGTGGAAGAAAGTGTACAGGTTCCTTTTGGAAAACATAACAATGGGATGATGGCATCCTGACAGGGGATAACTCCTCACAGGTAATGAAAGCTGAGGCAGAGGGTAGGGAGCCAGACAGGCTGTGCCCAGAGAGTCAAGGCAAGAAGGTTACATTCAATGTTATTTGAGAAAAGGTTGTCAGTATAGAAAAAGAAAGGTGAGATGTGATGCAGACTAGAGAATGACCTTCCATAACCCATGGGTAAGAGCAGGGTAGGGTTTGATTTCTCAAGGGCGACTGAAAGGAGCATGTGAGGATCCAGGTTTGAAACACTTGGTGTCTGGAGATTTACTGGTGTGCATAGCTGGGAAGGATTGGCTGTTAGAGAAGTCAGAAAGCAAGAACCGTTGAGATTTCAGTAATTACAGCTCAGCTAAGTCCTGGCTAATATGATGGCCAGATTGGAAGCCTGAGTGACAGGCAGAAAAACATTATCACCTGCCATGATTAGGAAAGGATGTAGAAAGGAGGAAATATCAGGAAGCAAGATTAAAAACTGAACAAGAATAACTGGCTGCTCACAAAGATGTGCTGGGATTTCAGTCAGGACAAGAAAGGCAGGATTCTGCTCCTGCTGAGGACATGGAAGTCAAAGTGTCTGCCAGGGTAGCTGGTGTGTAAGTCAATGTCACTCTGACCACTGGAGCCCAGAGGTTAATCCAGCTGGACAAAGGTAGGCCAGTACTTTAGGATGACCTCAAGTGTTCCTCAGACTCAATGGCTTGCACTGACTAGAGCTCCACTGTCTGTAGCAGGTGCTTTGACAGCAGGCTTCATGGAAGCATCTCCCTACAGGAGCTCACCACCCGAAGAATCCAGTAAGCAGAGTGGTGCCAGCAGTGAGAGAATATTGGAGCTGGGGATTAAGGCAAATAATGCCTCAGAGAGAGGTGGAAAGCAAGCTGGGAAAAAGGAGCAAAATGACATGTAAGAGGAGAGTCAGTAGAGGACAATGTCTTGCATGCAGCAGGATGTGTTTAATGTTTACGTTTTTGGTTCTAGGCCAGCAGAGCTTTGATTATCAGAGGTACTGAATATTTGTTTACTGTTATAGTTTTATATAGCCTGAGAAAGGACTCCCTTTTAATCCTAGGTGAGCTTCTTTGAATGGTAGCTTTTTTCTTTGTCTATCTAATGATTAGATTTTAAATGGACACTTTAAGCTAGAGACACTAAGTTCTCATCACAGTGTGATGCATCACTGGCCAGGTGGGAGGAATGTTGGCCACAGTTTGGCAAAGTACCTTGCATGTAATATGAAGATTGGTCCCTCCTAAAGGTGGGAAACAATTGACACACTTAAATGTATCTAAACACTGAATTCATTCCTAATCAGAATCACAGAAAATCACTCCTTTAAATACCACCAAGACCATAAGTCTCTTCCCCAGTCACATTGACTTCTACAGCACTTGATTTTTTTAGCTTTTACTATTACAATCTGAGTGTTATGATCTCTATTTTTCAATGCAGTTTGGCTTTTGCCATAGAGCTGCTTAATTCCCTGCCATATCTGGAATGACATTTGCCATGGATGTCAGCCAATAAGTTTGTGAAAGTTTTTCTTGTTCCCTAGAAACCTTCCCTAACATCCCACCCTGCCCAAAGTTCAGACAATGACACATCTCAGCGTCACATACTTCCCGTGCCTCAGTTCTGAAAGGGTTTTTCCTCTCTGCATGTGAAGAAGAGCTGACATAGCCTAGATGGGCTTTTGAGACATTCTTGGGATAGTCAAGATGCTCTGTGTTTAAGAGAAATATTTACTTTACTGTTCACAGCCAAGGGCAGCTGGCCTGGCTCAGCACCCACTGACTCCATCAGGATTTGGCTCAGGCTGGCAGGAGTTGCTCTCATCCCATCTGCACATACACGGCCAAATAAAAGTGTAAACCTCAGAAGTGGAGGAATTGTGCTACCAGCATAGAAAAAAAAATAAGAACTTACATAGATAACACAGAGTGAAAATGTTCAGCCTGCAATTTTAAGAGGATTTCTGTTCACCCAGGCCTTAAATGGTTTAGAGAACCACTGAAAATGCAGATCTGGGTGCCAGTCCAGTGCTTCCTGTGAACAGGAGAAGAGACACATATCAGTATCACCAAGCACCAGACTCCAACCTGAGACCCAAGCAGTGGATAAGCAGCCCCCATGGCTCAGGGGTGACCTCATTTCTGTCTACAACTACCTGAAGGGAGGCTGTAGCCAGGTGGAGTTGGTCTCTTCTCCCAGACAACCAGCAACAGAAGAAGGGGACACAGCCTTAAGCTGTGCCAGGGGAGGTCTAGGCTGGATGTTAGGAGGAAGTTGTTGGCAGAGAGAGTGATTGGCATTGGAATGGGCTGCCCAGGGAGGTGGTGGAGTCACCGTCCCTGGGGGTGTTCAAGAAAAGCCTGGATGAGGCACTTAGTGCCATAGTCTGGGTGCTAGGTTGGACTGGATGATCTTGGAGGTCTCTTCCAACCTGCTTGATTCTAACACTTCCAAAGGGAGAGCACTGAAACCAAAGGAACTGAAATCAGAATACTGACTGGCTTACTGTAAAAATAAACCCCTCAATCCACAGTGTAATAAACTACTCTGCAAAAATATTCTTCAGGCTCTGTCTCCACATAGCCAAGTCCTCCAGCACTTCCTCAGGCTATCAGGGAGATTTCCAGCAGATTTCCCAGTTGCCAGGCTTTTTGCACTGCATCCTGTTTGCAGAGCATCTGTTCCTTCAAAACCAAGCAGGGCTTGCTCCTGCTGGTGCTGCCCCTTTCACACATAAAATATCACAGGTAGAACAACTACAAACAGATGTAATATATGATATATCATAAACTATAATAGCAGTGTCTCTCTCCAGCCCAGGAGGCTTATTTAATTCATCAGGTTTAATGAGTGTTCAAGCAGTATATGGCATGTACTGGTTCCTACCATCTAAATGCAGCTGTCATTAATATCAGATCAATCTTTCTAAGCAAGAAGCTGCACTTTCACACAAAAGGAGGGCATCTGTGCTACACCAAGGGCCCATGTTTCACAAATAAATTCAACTGGGATTTAGGCAGGTGGCTTTAAGTAAAATTATTCTACACTAACAGTGAGTTTTGCACTTTCTGATGTTAGATCTGCTCCTGTGCTGGGTCAGGAGGAAGGTGTTGAGATTGTGTAGAGAGTAACTAGCTCCCATGAGAAACCAAGCAGACAGATTAGTATTTGGGGCTACCATGCTAACAAGGATTTCATTCCCAGTCTGTGAAATCTGTAACCCATACTTAGTAATAAAGCCTACACAGAATAGGTATTGCAAGTAAAGACAAGAGACATCAGACTTGAATTAATAATATAGTGGTTTTCAGCCACAGAGTCAAGGTCAAAGAGTAAGGTGATAGCAAAATCAGCAGCCATTGTTTTTGTGTGCCCATGTCTCGTCCGCAGCCATACCTTGTGTTGAAAGAGCCATCTACATATATATCATGAGCAGACCTCTAAGAGCTTTTGGCTCTGCTCCAGAAGTAGGCTATAAAGAGCAAAAGACAGTTGGGAATCAGCAACTATTGCTTGGAGAAGGAGAATTCATATGTTAGAATCAGCCAGGTTGGAAGAGACCTCCAACATCATCCAGTCCAACCTAGCACCCAGCCCTGGCCAATCAACCAGACCATGGCACTAAGTGCCTCATCCAGGCTTTTCTTCAACACCTCCAGGGACAGTGACTCCACCACCTCCCTGGGCAGCCCATTCCAATGCCAATCACTCTCTCTGCCAACAACTTCCTCCTAACATCCAGCCTAGACCTCCCCCAGCACAACTTGAGACTGTGTCCCCTTCTTCTGTGCTGGTTGCCTGGCAGAAGAGCCCAACCCCACCTGGCTACAGCCTCCCTTCAGGTAACTGCAGACAGCAATGAGGTCTGCCCTGAGCCTCCTCTTCTACAGGCTAAACACTCCCAGCTCCCTCAGCCTCTCCTCACAGGGCTGTGCTCCAGGCCCCTCCCCAGCCTTGTTACCCTTCTCTGGACACCTTCCAGCACCTCAGTATCTCTCTTGAATTGAGGAGCCCAGAACCGGACACAGCACTCAAGGTGTGGCCTGACCAGTGCTAAGTACAGGGCAGAAGAACCTTCCTCGTCCTGCTGGCCACACTGCTCCTGATACAGGCCAGGATGCCATTGGCTCTCTTGGCCACCTGGGCACACTGCTGGCTCTTTTTATGTCTATTTTTCTAAGTTTCTTAAATATGATTTTTTTCCCAGAAAGGTGAGGGAGGTACCAGCAAAATACTCCCCTGGCATCACAATTATTCATCCAAATTAATTCCAGAAAGGCCTGTACTTGCCTGTGAAGAATTTGTAAAGCAGGCAAAACAGGCAGAGTAGGGATTATGCTCCTCTAGAACACAACATGTATGTTCATTTTGAAAGCTTATCAGCAGCACCAGTGGCAGGAAAATGTCTGAAGCTAAACATATAAACCTGTAAAAATATGGAACCCATTTTCACCACATACTGAGCAAGACATTCTTTGCTACAGCTAGCCTTGATAAACTCCTAAGTAGATCAACAGCATCCTTGAATACTAGTTCATGATATTGCTATACTGGATAATATTCATGTACTGAATATACTGAATAATAATGTTCATATACTGAAGCCATTCTTTTGCCACAAGGTGTGATGTAAATTCAGACTGGTTTGATATCATAGGCTCAGAATAAATTCTCTATTTTAACCTGGTACCTGAAAGAACATCTTTAAGAAGAAAATAACCAGAGCAATGAGGTGACTTTGCTAGAGCTAAAGACTATACAGCAATAATATATTCAGGTTGTGACAGGACTGGGGGTATGGAACAAAGCTGGAAGTGGGTAGGTTCAGGCTGGATGTGAGGAGGAAGTTGTTCAGCATGAGAGTGGTGAGAGCCTGGACTGGGTTGCCCAGGGAGGTGGCTGAAGCCCCATGGCTGGAGGTGTTTAAGGCCAGGCTGGTTGAGGCTATAGCCAGGCTGATCTAGGGTAGGGTGTCCCTGGCCATGACAGAGGAGTTGGAACTAGATGATCCTTGTGGTCCCTTCCAACCCTGACTGATTCAATGATTCTATATTCAATCCCTTCCCCTCAATGCTTAGAGACAGCTACACTCTCGAGCAAAGGTGCAGGCTGAAAAGTTGATGTCTCAGTGGGAAAAATCTAGTTTTAATAAAGGATCATTTATACAAACTCCAGTAATAAGTACCCCAGCCTCTGTTACTTGTAAATACAGTCACATTGCTCTGCAGAGTGGCAGGCAAGCACAGTGCACCTAGCTTGGAGCAAGCAAGCTTGTTCCATGTTCTCATAGCAGAGGCTGTGCTAATGTGAGTATGCTCAGGGCATGCCTGGTATTTTTGGAAGCCTGAGCAGTTTGAAAATAGCTGAGTGCTGATGTGTCTGGGATCAAGAACACGAGTCAGAGGGAATTAGGAGGCAAGATTTTTTGGAGTATAGCTACTTCCAGATCTCCTGCATCAGCCTGCAACCGGGACCCTTCAGCACCAGCTATGTCCTTTCCTTCTCACAGCCAGGCCACCTCAGTGTCATGTTCAGCACTGAGGGACATGGGTCTTTGCAGATCTAACCAAAGGCAGAAATGTTTGTGCTCACTGCACAAAGAAAAGCAGCTTTATAGTTGTTAAAGCTGATAGACCTAGGACAACATAAGAATAGAATAGAATCAATCAGGTTGGAAGACACCTCCAAGCTCATCCAGTCCAACCTGGCACCCAGTCCTAGCCAATCAACCAGACCATGGCACTAAGTGCCTCATCCAGGCTTTTCCTGAACACCTCCAGGGACAGTGACTCCACCACCTCCCTGGGCAGCCCATTCCAATGCCAATCACTCTCTCTGGCAACAACTTCCTCCTAACATCCAGCCTAGACCTCCCCTGGCACAACTTGAGACTGTGTCCCCTTGTTCTGTTGCTGCTTGCCTGGGAGAAGAGACCAACCCCACCTGGCTACAACCTCCCTTCAGGTAGTTGCAGACAGCAATGAGGTCTGCCCTGAGCCTCCTCTTCTGCAGGCTGCACACCCCCAGCTCCCTCAGCCTCTCCTCACAGGGCTGTGCTCCAGGCCCCTCACCAGCCTTGTTGCCCTTCTCTGGACACCTTCCAGCACCTCAACATCTCTCTTGAATTGAGGAGCCCAGAACTGGACACAGCACTCAATGTGTGGCCTGACCAGTGTTGAGTCCAGGGGCAGAATAACCTCCCTTGTCCTACTGGCCACACTGTTCCTGATACAGGCCAGGATGCCATTGGCTCTCCTGCCCACCTGGGCACACTACTGGCTCATTTTCAGCTCCTCTCTACCAGTACCCTCAGGTCCCTCTCTGCCTGGCTGCTCTCAGCAACTCTGTCCCCAGCCTGTGGCGCTGCTTGGGGCTGTTGTGGCCAAAGTGGCATCAGTCCTGCTGGGAAGACATCGTCTTAGGAAAGTATTGTAGTATTTTTCCTCCACTCTTTGCCACAGCTGGAGATGGGGGAAAATAGAACTTTGAAGTCCACCACCTTCTGTTTAAGCTGCTGTACAAATCCAGTCCAGAGTGTTTGATAGGAGATAGCCTAATCCTCTTCCTGCTTGAGTGGTCTCTCCAATTTCTGCTGCAAAGCTGAAAAGTCTCTTTGGGTTTATGGTGAGGGTTGTCTTTTTAGACTTTTCTTTTTTTTCCTTTTGGTCTATGGATTTTACCTCAGGGGAAATCACTCAGATGTTTTTCCACAAGCAATAGCTTCTTACTTATTTAGCTAAGCTATCTAATTCCATTAAAGGTAGGCGTCTGGTGGGGGGGGCTTTTGAAATGTTCCTCCTTTTGCTCTGAATTCTTGCTATCTTGCAACATCTTTTACCACACTAGTTGGCTTGAATAGTTAAAGTTACATTAGGTTTGTCTAACAAGAAGGAACATCTATTTAAACCCTTCAGAGAGAAGAGTTAGAGAGTCTGTTCCTCTCCAGTCTGACTTTTGTCCAGTGTGCTGGGGATGGAGCTGAAGGAAAGCTGGAAGAGAAGTGGTTACATTGGGTTTGCATTAACCCACACCTGGGAAATGTGAGTACCTGCAAAATAGCAGCTTAAAAATACAGACAGCAAATAACTGCAGGAGTTTAGTAACTTTCCCTGTGACAGAGGTGCAGAACAACATGGCTGAGAGCAGCCCTGAGTAGAAGGACCTGGGGGTCTGGGTTGA
>WAAF01004113.1:62408-74941 GCA_013400475.1 Tricholaema leucomelas | reverse complement strand
GAGGTGCCCCTGCCCGTGGCAGGGAGGTTGGCACTGCATGAGCTGTGAGGTCCCTTCCAACCCAGCCCATTCTGTGACTCTGTGCTCCAGAAGGCCACATGCAGCAAAAAGCAAAGACTTGCACAATGGTGGGCACTGGGGTGCCTACTGGCAGGCAGCTGCCCCCGTGTTGCTCCTGGCTTTGCTGCTCAGCTGGCTGGCATAGCCCAGCCACCCTGAGGAGAACAAAGGGGACCTGTCCCTGGAGCCCCTGCTCTGGAAGTTTTGCTCCTGCAAAGAGCCAAGAGAGAGCCCAGGGCAGGAAAGGTCCTGCTGGTGCCTATGGCAATGCTGGTGGCATCATCCTGCAATGGCAACAACTGCCCTGTCCTGCAGGGCTTATGGGCACAAATGGTAGAGTGATGGAACCTCAGAATGGGTTGGGTTGGAAAGGACCTCAAAGTGCCCAGTGCCAACCCCCTGCCATGGGCAGGGACACCTCCCACCAGCACAGGGTGCTCAGGGCCTCATCCACCTGGCCTTGGGCACCTCCAGGAGAGGCACATCCACAGCCTCCCTGGGTACCCTGGGCAATCACTGTCACACAAGAGAAACACCTGGTGAAACCTTGGTTCCACCTCTGCCCTCCAGAGGTGGCAGGGCTGGGGGCTGCTGTGCAGGGTGCCCGTGAGGTGCTGCCAGCTCCTGGGTGAGAGCCCTTCCTGAGCAACCCCCATCAGCTCCTGCCTGTGCTTAGAGGCTCTCCTGCCAAGCATTATTCTCCATGCTCTGGTGCTGGGGCACACTCATCAGCCCATGCCAGCTGCTGCCAGCCCATGTCCCCAGCCCTGGGGCAGGCAGGGACATTCTGTGCCACGTCCAAGACAGGCAGGACAGTTCTGTGCCATGTCCAAGGCAGGCAGAGACATTCTGTGCCACAACCAAAGCAGGCAGGGACATTCTGTGTCACATCCAAGGCAGGCAGAACCATTCTGTGCCATGTCCAAGACAGGCAGGATAATTTTGTGCCACATCCAAGACAGGCAGGACCGTTCTTTGCCATGTCCAAGGCAGTCAGGACCATTCTGTGCCATGTCCAAGGCAGGCAGAGACATTCTGTGCCACAATTGTTTTCTGTGGCTGCTGTGTCCCTGCCAGTGGCTGGGCATGACTAAGGGTGGGGACCTGGCACCCCTGAATTGTTTGGGTTGGAACAGACCTCCAGCATCATCCAGTCCAACACCAACCCAACCCTACCACGGGCACCAAACCGTGGCCCCAGGTGCCATGGCCACAGGGTTCTGGAACACCTCCAGTCATGGGGACTCCACCACCTCCCTGGGCAGCCTGTGCCAACCCCTGGCCACTCTGGCACCAAAGACATTTTGCCTTCTCTCCAGCCTAACCCTCCCCTGGCACAATTTCAGGCCATTGCCTCTCCTGGCACCTGGAAGTAAGGAGCAGAGCCCAACCCCTACCTGGCTGCAGCCTCCTCTCAGGGAGCTGTAGAGAGCAATGAGCTCTGCCCTCAGCCTCCTCTTCCTCATACCAACTCCCTCCCAGCTCCCTCAGCTGCTCCTCCCCAGCCCTCTTCTCCAGACCCTTCCCCAGCTTTGATGTCCTCTGGACCTGCTCCAGCCTCTCAATGTCCTTCGGGAAGTGAGGAGCTCAAACCTGAGCCAGGATTTGAGGTGCAGCCTCCCCAGTGCTGAGCACAGGGGCACGATCCCTGCCCTGCTCCTGCTGCCCACAGAGGGGCATGGCAGATGCTGGGAGCTGGCAGGGATGGGGCAAGCATCGGAGTCTGCATGGGCACAGCCCCTCTGGTGTCCGGCTGCAGGGCTCCCTACGGGCGGTGGAGGAGGCACCTGCGAGGAGCTGCCAGGCGCAGGGCTGTGGAAGGAGAGCAGCGGAGGGTCGGATCCTGCAAACGGAGGAGGGGAGAGCCCCCCAGGAAACGTCCATCTGGTGCCTTCTGCAGGGGGAAGGCCCTGGGGGGCTGGGCTGGGGTTATGGGGCTGACCCCCCCGGCCGGGTCGCGCTGGCTCAGAGGGGCACGGCGATGGGCAGCGTTACCCCAGCACAGCCCCCCGTGCCCGGCAGCACCCCGCCGGGGCTGGCCTCTGGCCCTTCAGTCCCTGCCCTATCTCCGGGACCGCGCATCCGCCGGAGGCGGCTGCCGGGGACCGGGAGGGGACGATTGATGGGGGACTGGGAAGGGGCCCGGGAGGGGACACCGGTGGAGGGGGACGGGGGATCGAGAGGGAGGGACGGGTAGGAAGGGGACCGGGAGAGAACACTGCGGGGGGTGAGGGACACCAGGAAGGGGACCGCGAGGAGAGGACTGGTGGTGAGACAGGGAAAGGGACCGGGAGGGGACACTGGCTGGGGGGAACGGGGAAGGAGATGGGGAAGGGACAATGGCTGGGGACACTGGCGGGGGTCAGTGGCGGGGGGTCGGGCGGACAGGGTGCCGTGCCGTGCCGTGCCGTGCCGTGGTGCCGCCCGCGCCGCGATCGATCCGCATCGACCGTCCCCGCCGCGCTGCTCCACTTTCCAGCCAATGTCAGGCGGCGGCGGCGGCGGCGGCCCGGGAAGCCCCTCCGGTGGCACCGCACACCCCGCCTGGCGCCGCGCTGCCCCGAAGAGCCGGCCTGGACCTGCCGCCGCGGAGCCGCTGCCAGCCGAGAGCTCGGGCAGGGCAGCGGCTGGTGTCCTAGGCCTCCCCAGTGCTGAGCACAGGGGCAGGCACTGAGCCAGGCAAACAGCTGGGCACCGGGCTGGGCAAGCTACCGGGCAGCGGAACTGGCATCGAACCGGGCAAACANAAACAGCTGGGCACGGGGCGCGGGGCACTGGGCGCTGGGCACTGGGCACTGGGCACTGGGCTGGGCAAGCTACTGGGCAATGGAACAGGTACCGAACCAGGCAAACAGCCTGGCACTGGGCACTGGGCTGGGCAAGCTACTGGGCAATGGAGCAGGCACCGAACTGGGCAAACAGCTGGGCACGGGGCACTGAGCTGGGCAAGCTACTGGGCAATGGAGCAGACACTGAGCCAGGCGAACAGCTGGGCACTGGGCTGGGAAAGCAACTGGGCACTGGGCACTGGACAAGCAACTGGGCAACGGAGCAGGCACCCAACTGGGCAAACAGCTGGGCACTGGGCACTGGGCTGGGAAAGCAACAGGGCAATGGAGCAGGCACTGAACCAGGCAAACAGCTGGGCACTGGGCTGGGCAAGCAATTGGCACCAAACCAGGCAACAGTGGGCAAACAACTGGGCGATGGAGCAGGCACCACAGCAGACAGAGCACCAACATGGATGCTGGACTGGGCAACAAAGCAGGCACTGAACAGGGCACCGAACCCCTTTAACAACTGGGCACTGAACTGGCAAGCAGCTGGGCACTAAACTGAGTGCTGGACTGGGCAGCAAACCAGGCACTGAACTGCCTACAGGACTGGGCACCAAGCTGGGCACTGAACTATGTACTGGACTAGGCAAACAACCATGCACTGGAACAGGTATGGACCAGACTGGGCATCAGGCTGAACATTAGACTTGGCACCAAACTGGGCACCATGCCAAGCACTGCTGCAGTAGGAACTGAAACAAGTTCTGAATGAGGCAAGGAACTGAGCACCAGGGTGGGCAGCACAGTACCAGTCTCTGAAATGGGCACTGCTGGACTGGGTACCTCAATACCAAAACTGGACATTGAACTGGGCATCAGAGCAGGCAAAGAGCCAGGTACTGCAGCAGGCAGTGCTGGGCACCAAGCCTGGCACCACTGGAAGAACCTGACTGGGCACTGTACTAGGCAGCACCGTGGCATAACCAGACTGGCTACTGCCACAGCAGGCACTGAACCAGACACAGTGCCAAGTAGTGCCAAACTGAGCAGTACTGAGCTGAACTTAGCACTGTGCTGGGTAATGATGTGCTGGGCACCACACTGGGCATTAACACAACAGGCACTGCACTGGGTACCAGGGCACAGAGCACCACACTGGGCATCACTGCAGCAGGCACTGTGCCAGGTTACCTTGCACCAGGCATAACCACAGCAAGTCCAGCTGCTGCACCGTGCTGGGCACTGCACCACAGCCAACATCACAGTGGGCACTGCCACCCTACACTGCACCACCATCCTGCAGCATCACCCCACACCACTGCACCCACCTCAACTCCACCTCAGCACCCCACTCTGCCACCCAGTGCCATGCTGTGCCAAGTACCCACCCTGCAGCATCTGGAGAGGTGTATTTGTGCCCCCCAGGGCTCTGACTTTGCAGGTTTGTCCCCTTAGCTTCTGCACCCATCCAGTGCTGCCACCCTAAGGTCCTGTACCAAAGTGCCACCCATTGCCCTTGGTTAACGGCAGCAGCTCTGCCAGGACATGCCCACCAGTTCCCTACCCCTCTAATGCTGCTGGGACTTTGGGAAAGAGATCAACCCTTGGAGCTGGGGGCTTAGCTCAGTAATCCCCAAGCTCAGGCAGCCCATGGTGCCCCAGTAATGCCCACAGTGCTGCAGGGTGCTACGGGCACTGTGCAGCTGCAGGAGGGCTGCCAGCTTGTGAGGTTTCTGTGACAGCACAGGGATGTGTTTGGACATGTTGGGACATGTTGGGACATGTTGGGACACGTTGGGACATGCTGGGACAAGTTGGGACATGTTGGGACATGTTGGGACACTGCCTCCATAGTGTCCTCCTCTGCCTTTGGTATGAGCAGGAGCATGACCCTTAAGAGGAGGCAGCAGTGCCCAGGTGGGCAGCAGAGCCAATGGCATCCTGGGCTGGCTCAGGAGCAGTGTGGGCAGCAGGACAAGGGAGGTTCTTCTGCCCTTGTGCTCAGCACTGCTCAGGACACCCCTGGAGTGCTGTGTCCAGTTCTGGGGTCCTCAACTCAAGAGAGATGTTGAGGTGCTGGAAGGTGTTTGGAGAAGGGCAGCAAGGCTGGGGAGGGGCCTGGAGCACAGCCCTGTGAGGAGAGGCTGAGGGAGCTGGGGGTGTGCAGCCTGCAGCAGAGGAGGCTCAGGGCAGAGCTCATTGCTGCCTGCAGCTGCCTGCAGGGAGGCTGTAGCCAGCTGGGGTTGGGCTCTGCTGCCAGGCAGCCAGCAGCAGCAGAAGGGGCCAGAGGCTGAAACTGTGTCAGGGCAGGTTGAGGCTGGATGTGAGGAGGAAGTTGTTGTCAGAGAGAGTGATTGGCATTGGAATGGGCTGCCCAAGGAGGTGGTGGAGTTGCTGTGCCTGAAGGTGGTTAAAAGGAGGCTGCACGAGGCACTTAGTGCCATGGGTTAGGTGTTTGGAAGGGGTTAGGTGATAGGTTGGACATGATGACCTCAAAGCTCTTTTCCAGCCTGGTTAATTGTGTGACCTGAGCCTGTTTGGGAACACCACAGGAATGGTGGCTCCAACCAGCAGAAGCTTCTGAGGGTGGGGATAATGCTCTGGAAATCTCCTACTCAACCATGTGTGGTGAGGAAACAAGACATGGTAGAACCTGAATTGATGTAGCTCCTGAAAATGGTGTCCCTGGAGAGGTGCTCTATGAGTGTACATTGAGATGAGAGCAGCAATGGAGGTGAGGTGAGAGCAGCAATGGAGGTGAGAGCAGCAATGGAGGTGAGGTGAGAGCACTGCTGTTTGAGCAAGCTGGGTGCTCCCAGGCTGGGTTCAGAGCTGTGGGGCCTCTGCCCCCATTGATAGACCTCCAGCCTAGGTTGGCATCAGCTGTCTCCTGCATGCCTGGTGCCACTGCTCTCCCCTTTCAACTCCTGTCCCCTCAGGAGAGTGCCTGGACATCTCCAGGTGTTCACTATCTACTGCTTCAATCTTGTTTTTGAACACCCTCAGCATTCAGTGTGCTCAGCTCCCACTCTTTGTCCTTCTGAGCTGGCTGTACAAAGGGGGCACAGTCACCTCCCACCAGCACAGGGTGCTCAGGGCCTCATCCAGCCTGGCCTTGAGCACCTTCAGGGAGGCTGTGGAGCACAGGGGCACAGAATGGGATCTTTGATCTTTGATCATGTTCTGTGCTTCTGTGCTCCACAACCTCCCTGGGCAAACCTGTGCCAGTGTCTCACCACCCTCAACCTGTGCCAGTGTCTCATCACCCTCAACCTGTGCCAGTCTCTCCTCACCCTCACTGCCAACAATTTCTTCCTCATCTCTGCTCTCACTCTCCCCTCTCCCAGCTCAAAGCCATTGTCCCTCATCCTGGCACTCCCAACCCTTCTCACAAGTCCCTCTCCAGCTCTTCTGCAGCCCCTTCAGCTACTGGAAGGCTGCTCTGAGGTCTCCTTGGAGCTTTCTCTTCTCCAGGCTGCACAGCCCCAACTCTGCCAGCCTGTGCCCACAGGGGAGCTTCTCCAGCTCTCTGATCATCCTGGTGGCCTCCTCGACAGTCAGAGTCATGAAGTCAAAGACCTCAGCACCCCTTCCACTGGGGCCAGCAGCGTCCCTGCAGCCCTGCAGGCAGGGTGGCGAGGCTGGCTCAGGTCGGCTGCCCGGGTGGGGCCATGCCAGCACCCCGGCATGAGGGCGATGAGGTGATCTGGTGTGTGAGTGCTGAGAGCAAGGAGTCCTCGCAGCCAGGAGACATCTGGTGCCAGCTGAGGAAGCAGCAAGCGGGGGGCTGGTGGGTCCCAAGGGCAGGTTGGAGCTCCCCCATGTGCCGTGTGGCTGGGGCCAGGGGAGGCGATGCCAAGCCCTTGGCGGGGGTGTGACTCGGTTTCCCCGCCCGCAGGCTGGCACGGGCCGGTGGCAGCGGCGGGGCCGTTGGGCTGGCAGCAGCGGGGCCGCTGCAGAGGCTTCCTGTTCCTGCAGGCTCCGGCTGGCATTGTGCCGCACAGCGAGGGGGGCAGAGCCTCGTCTTGCACCTGCCCAGAGCATCTGCTAGGGAGGAAATCTCCATGGCAACTCCGCCGGTTCCTCCAGCCCCGTTCCGCGGGGGACAGGGGGGCTCTGCCTTCCCCCTCGGCGCGGCCAGGGTGTCCCCGCCGTGGGGACGGGGCCGCTGGCACCCTGGCAGATCGGCTGCTGGCCAAGGAGGCTTTGCCGCGGGGCAGCCCCTGGCCAGCGAAGCCTGTGGAGCCCTCCCGGAGAGGGCTGCGGGTCGCAGGTGCTGGGAGGTGAGGTCCTGGAGTCCTCTGCTTGCCTCACCTTGCTCCCGCCTCCGGGGAGCACAGAGAGGCTTCATCCCATCGGCACACACTGAACCCCCCTCTGCCTCGGCTGGAGCTGAGACCTTTGCCCTTGCCAAAGCAAGGGGGATGGAGTTTGGGGGCTGTAATAGGAGGTCCAGCTCGGGGCCAGGAGCTCCTGAGCCCGGAGCCAGCAGTGAGCCTGGCTGCAGGGTGCAAAGTCCACACTGCTCACTTGGGCATCCTGCCCTGGGACTCCTGATGGGGGTTGCTGAGGAGCTTTGGCATCACCCCCTCACCTCCTACAGCTGCAGGGGCAGAGGTGGGAGATACTCTGCTGGACGTGGAAGCTAAGCAGTGTGGGCACCCTCGGGCAGCTCCTAGGAACCCTCAGCACCCAGCTCCTTGCTCAGCCCTTGCTGCAGGGGCTCTCTGAGGGACCAGACCCTTCCCCAGCTTTGCCACCCTTCTCTGGACCTGCTCCAGTCCCTCAACGTCCTTCTGGGAGTGAGGAGCCCAAAAACTGAGCCTAGGATTTGAGGTGTGGCCTCCCCAGTGCTGAGCACAGGGAGACAATCCCTGCCCCCCTGGCTCTGCCCTTGCTGCAGGGGCTCTCTGAGGGCCCAGGGGCTCCATGAACTGTTGGCACAGGATGGGGCCATGAAGGACGTGGGAGGAGATGGTTTTCAGCCAGGACTGGAGAGAGAAGGGAAAGAAATGAAAGTGGAAGCAGTGCTCTTGAGGGCTGTGGAGCTTGGCCCTGCCATTGGTAAAGGCAGGGAGGCAGAGAGGGCAGTGCCGGTAGGTTTGGAGGGCTGCAGTGACTCTGTGCCTGGCAAACCCTCTCCTAGTTCCAGGGCCAGCTGGGATGCTGGGGTGAAAGCCACCAGGCCCTCCAGGCAGCTGCTGCTCCTGCAGCTTCAAGCCTGGCTCCTCCTTGCTGGCAGAGCTGAGCCCCCAGCCCCAGGGGACAGCCCTGAGCCCCCTTCCCAGATCAGGGCACTCAGGCAGGCTCTGGGCTGCTGGATCCCCACGGCCTTTCAGAAGGGGAAACCAAACTCCCTCGGCAAGGAACTGAAGGAGAAGAGCACAGCCCTCCCCCTGGGGGAGGATGGGACCATTCCTCACTGCCTTCCTGCAGCCAGCATGCTGCAGCCCCCACGAGGAGGGGCAGCCTCTGCCCCAGGGGGTTGGCAAGAGGAGGATAAAGAGGGGAGAAGCTCTCCTTTGGCCCCTGAAAGCACTCAGGGCCTCATCCAGTCTGGCCTTGAACACCTCCAGGGAGGTTGTGGAGCACAGAAGCACCCAATGTGATCAAACCTCCCTGGGCAACCTGTGCCAGTCTCTCACCACCCTCAACCTCTGCCAGTCTCTCACCACCCTAGTTGGGAAAAACTTCCTCGTGTGAGTTTCAGTCTCCCCTCTGCCAGTCCAAACCCATTCCTCCTCCTCCTCCTCCTCCTCCTCTCATTCCCAGACCTTGTCAATAGTCCCTCCCCAGCCCTCCTGGAGCCCCCTTCAGATCCTGCAAGGCCACTCCAAGCTCTCCTCCAAGCCTTCTCCTCTCCAGGCTGCAGAGCCCCAACTCTCTCAGCCTGTCCCCTGGCTGCAGCCCTCTCAGCATCTTGGTGTCCTCCTCTGCACTGGCTCCAACAGTTCCATGTCCTGCTTGTGCTGGGAGCTCCAGAACTGCACCCAGGACTCCATCCAGAGAGGATGCTGAGCCCTCAGGAAGGAGACAGCATCAAGTGGGAAGTCTCCCAGGGCACCAATCCAAGCAGAATGAGATGATCTAGTCAAGGAGAGCAGGGGCAGAGAGGATGCCCTCCTCAGCACCAGGCAGGAGGTAGGTACTTGGGGTCAGCTGGCAGCAGCCAGATCTCCATGGTGCTAGAAGACAGGCAGGCTCCTTCCAGGAGGTCATTCATGTCATCCAGGGCATCTTCTACAACCTGCTGGAGCCACATGTAGAAGGGTTCCATGCTGGGATGGTCTCTGTGCCCACCCCCAGCCTGGCCCAGGAGCATGCAGTGGTCAAAGCAGCACAGAAGCAGTGCTCTGGGACCCATACCCCTGATCTCACACTGCTTGGAGGAACCTGCTCTGCACCCTTGGGTGATGTTTTGTTCTTCCTAGGGCCCTTGCTGGTGGGGCAGATGCTGGGGTCCAGCTGCCCCTTTTCTGGGCTGCTTCTGGGACTAGGGAGGATGGAACTAAGCTGAAAATGGGCAGATTCAGGCTGGGTGTTAGGAAGAAGTTCTTCACCATGAGAGTGGTGAGAGCCTGGCACAGGTTGCCCAGGGAGGTGGTTGAAGCCTCATCCCTGGAGGTAAGGGCAGGCTGGATGAGGCTCTGGACAGCCTGATCTAGTGTGAGGTGTCCCTGCTCATGGCAGGGGGGTTGGAACTGGCTGATCCTTGTGGTCCCTTCCAACCCTGACTGATTCTGTGGCTCTGTGACATGTGTGCTCTCAGCCTGGCTCTGCCCCCAGCCTGCCTCACTTGCTGGCTGCTGGAAGAGTTTGGCCTCTGCTCATTGAGAGCTGCCCATGTGTGAAGGCTGAACAGAGGGAATGTCACGTCCTGGCACTGCTGTCTCCAGGAGCAGCCCAGGGGGGCTGAGATGTGCCAGAGGTCAGAGCTGCTGCTGGTGTCTGAGCAGCAACAGCTTAACAGCTTCACCCCTCTCAGACATCACCTGAGTGGCTCACGCAGAGCTAAAGGATCCCAGGACCTGCCCAGGGGCATCTGAGTCCCAGAGCCTCCTGCCTGCCACACTCTGGAGGGTTGTGCCCATCCATCCTGCTGTGCCTGGCCTCTGCTGGAGGTGCCCCACTCATCCTGGCCAGGCACTGCACCTTGCAAGTGGCTCTGAAGTGGGCAAGAAGCACTCATGACAGTGAAGGGGTTCATGAGACATCCTGGGAAGGAGTGTGGGGGGGTGGCTGCTGGCCCTGCTTCAGGCTGTGGCAGTGCTCCTGGCTTGAAGGACCTCAGGCACTCAGGACCTGGCCAAGGGCTGGGCAAAATGTTGCTCATCACCCCAAGGTGGCCTGGAGCCTGCTGTTTGGGTTGCTGTGACCTAAGGCTCCTTCTGGTCTGGAGAAGAGGAGGCTGAGGGCAGAGCCCATTGCTCTCCACAGCTTCCTGTTTGCAGCCAGGTTGGGGCTGGGCTCTGCTGCCCAGTCACAGGCGACAGAAGGAGAGGAAATGTCCTGAAATTGTGCCAGGGGAAGGTTAGGTTGGAGAGGAGGAAAAAGGACTTTGGTGCCAGAATGGTGAGGGATGGACATAGGCAGCCCAAAGGGGTGACACAGTCCCCACCCCTGGAGGCATTCAAGAAACCTGTGGCCAAGGCACCTGGGGCTGTGGTTTGGTGCTCATGGTGGGGTTGGGCTGCTGCTTGGAGTGGAGGATCTTGGAGGTCTTTCTCAACCTAAAGAATTCTATGATTCTGAAAGGTGCTGGAGGGTGGTGGCAGGAGCTGGGCTCCAACAGCACTCCTGGAGCTGAGCAAGAGCAGAGCCTGGTGGAGCAGCAGCAAAGCCTGGTGGAGCAGGGGCAGAGCCTGGAGGAGCAGGGGCAGAGCCTGGTGGAGCAGCAGCAGCAGAGCTCAGCAAGTGGAGCAGTCAGAAACTCCAGGGCCACTGCTGAAGGTGGGGTGAGGGGAAAGGCCTGATCCAGATAACCCCAGAGCACAGGTCCCTTGGACTGTGTGAGCAGAGAGGGAGGTGGCAAAGTCCAAGGGGATGAGGCTGGAGTCACCTGCATGAAAAACAGCCCCAAAATTAGCTTCTGGCTGTGAACCAAGCAGGCTGGAAGGATCCTGGTGCTCCTTCAGGGGTTAACTGCAGCCCCCTCTAGAACTGGAGCAGCTCTTTCCAAACCATTTCCACTGCCCTGTGGTTTTTATGGCCAGGAAAGGCAGGGCAGGGCAGGGCAGGCCTGGGCAGGAGGGGGCTGCTGGTGGGATCCTGCAGATGGAAACTCAGGAGAGCAAGTGGAAATTTCAGGCTGGGCATCAGGGAAGTCTCCTGTGCTGCATCAAGAGAACTGTGGCTAGCAGGGCAAGAGAGGTGCTTCTGGCCCTCTCTGCTCCTGTGGGACCTCATCTGGAGTCCTGTGGCCAGCTCTGGAGCCCCCCAGCACAAGAAGGATGTGGAACTGTTGAAGGGAGTCCAGAGGAGGCCATGAAGATGATCAGAGGTTGGAGAACCTCCCCTGTGGGAGAGTTGGGACTGTTCAGCCTGGAGAAGAGAAGGCTCCAGGGATACTCCAGAGCAGTCTTCCTGTACCTGAAGGGGCTCCAGAAGAGTTGGGGAGGGACTTTGGACAAAGGCTGGCAGTGCCAGGCTGAGGGACCATGGCTGTGAGCTGGGAGAGGGGAGAGGGAGAGTGGAGATGAGGAAGGAATTGTTGGCAGTGAGGGTGGGGAGAGACTGGCACAGGTTGCCCAGGGAGGTTGGGGGGCACAGAATCTTTGACAAGTTCAAGGTGTGTTCAAGGAGGAGGTGCTCAAGGCCAGGCTGGATGTGTCCCTGAGCACCCTGTGCTGGCAGGAGGTGTCCCTGCCTATGGCAGGAGGAGGCTGGCACTGGATGACCTTTCAGGTCCTTTCCAACTGAAGCCATTTTCTGGATCTGTGAAGTCACCCAGGGGTGGGGGTGGATGCAGGGAGGTACCCCCCCACCAGTGCCCCCCTCCCCAGGTGCCATGAGGGTGGGGAATTGGTTCTCTCTGACTTGGGGCACAATGTGAGGCTGCTCAGATTGATATGTCTGGGTCCTCTCTGGCCAATCAAGTAGGGATGTGGAGGCTGTGGAGAGCCTGTGGAGGGGGCTGGGGCTTGGGGAGCCACCTGGTTCCTGAGCGGTGCTGAGGCTGAGTCCCATCAGTCTCAAAGAGGGCACAGAAGTGTTCAGTGCCAGGTTGGCATTGGAGGGCCTTGAGCAACCTGTCCTGCTGTAGGGTGTTGTCCTGGAAGGCCAACAGGCCTCAGCCATGTCTCCTGCTGATGGGGAAGCCAGGAGGAAAACAAAGGCTTGGGCCATTATGTGCCCTCCCAGAGTGATGTTCCCTCCCAGGGACCCAAGCAGGGCAAGCAGGCTCTGGCCCCACCTGGGGTCGGCCTGGCCAAGGCTTCTTAGGGCTGAGCCTCGGGGCCAAAGGAGCCTTCGCCCTCGGGGCAGAAATGGAAGGGGAGTTAGGGAGCAAGCAGCTGTGCTGCACTGCCTCACTGCACTGCCTCACTGTGCTGCTCTGCCTCACTGCACTGCCTCACTGTGCTGCTCTGCCTCACTGCACTGCCTCACTGCACTGCCTCACTGTGCTGCTCTGCCTCACTGCTCTGCCTCACTGCACTGCCTCACTGTGCTGCACTGCCTTACTGCACTGCCTCACTG
>WAAF01004113.1:21686-46320 GCA_013400475.1 Tricholaema leucomelas | reverse complement strand
CCCCCCCCCCCTCCCCCGCCACAAGTCAGTTCCCGGGCAGCGCTGTCCGCAGCGGTGGCTCCCGGACCGCCGGTGGGTGCCGGTCCCCGGGGGTCGCTCCGGTGGGTGACGGTGGAAGTTGGGGTGTTGGGGAGGGGTGGTGGAAAAAAGGGAAGGGTGAAAAGAAAAAAGTTTGGCGGGGGGCGGCTGCGGCTCGCCCCGCTCCGCCCGCCGCCGTTACCGGGCTGCCCGCGGCGGCAGCGGGGCGCGGAGCTGGCCGCCTGCCCGCCTGCCCGCGCCGGGGCCCGGCCGGTGCTGCCTCCGCGGCCCCGCTGCTTCCCCGGGCGGCGGCGGAGGGGGCAGCGGGGTAACGAGCAAAGTTTGTCTCGGTGCCGCGGAACCCCCGTTCCCGATCCCGTCGCCTTTCCTGGTTCCCCGCTCCCTGGCGGGGATGCGCTGGGAGCCAAAGGGAAGGGATAGCGGCGACCCCCCCTCCCCGCCGCCGCCGCGGCATCGCCCGGTGGTTTCCCGGGTGACAATGGTGGCGGCAGGGCCGGGGGGCGGCGGGGGCGGCCCCTGCCACCCGCGGCCGATCTCGCGTGTGTGTGTGTGTGGGGTTTGCTATCGGGGACGGAGGGGGGGGGCCCGCCCGCTGTTTTGCGGCGGCCCCACGGTGCTCGGGTTCCCCGCGGGGGCTGCTCTCGCCTTCTCCCCCCCCCGGGCTGCTCCCGGCTCCAGCACCGGGGAGCCGCGGCGGGGGCGGCCGTGGGAGCGGCGCCGCTCGCTATCGCCCAGCCATGTGCAACAACTAACCCAACTTTATCACCCCCCCCGGCTCCTTCCCGAGCCTTTCCCCCCCCGCCTCGCCCTCAGATGGGATTCCCAGCTCCGCCGCTGCCCCCAGCACCGCCGAGGGGGGGCACCCAGCCGCCCCGGTACCGCAGCTCTAGCCGCTTCCCAGCCGCCCGCCCTGCGTGCTGCCAGCCCCGGAGCCACCGGGGCTTGGGAATTGTCCCCGAATGCCGGGATTATGGCCCCAAACTCCAGCGGATCGCGCTCCCCCCGCCCCCACCCCCCCGGGGTGCTGTTTGCTGGTTTTTCCCAGCCCTGTTTGATTTGTATCGTTCCTGGGTTGTTTTTTTTTCCACCGCATCCCGCAAACCGGCAATGTCCTTCCCGCGGGTCCGCGCTTGCTTCGGGTCGGTTCATTCTTTCCTGGGATGATTGATTAGAGGGGGAGAAGGCGAGAGGGGGGAGAGTGGGATGGGGATGATGATGATGATGGTGGGGGAGACACAGAAGACACGCCAGAGAGCCCCGCCGCCCGCCCCGCTCCGCGTCCCACGCACAAACAAAGCTGCGCAGCCATCCTGCGATAAGGGCTCACATGTGTGACCCGCCCGGCAACCTTTACCCCCCACCCCCCGCTCCCGGCCGGCGACCCTGGGAAGCGGAGGGGGTGGGCCAGAAGCCGAGGGGGGCGGGGGAAGATGTGCTGCAGGGCTGAGGGGGGGCGAGGCAGGGCTCGGGGAAGCGGGCAGGGGGGATGCACAAGCTCGGCTACCTGGGGCGCGGGGCCGGAGCCGGCGGAAGTTTTGTTTCTCTGGAAACGGGGCCCTTGCTGTGTCAGCAGCCCCTTTGTGCCGCTTTGTCCCTCTGTCCCCCCCCTTCCCTACCATCCCACGGGCCCCTCGCCCGCCGGCGGCGCTGCCGCACCTGGGGCTGCCGAGGACGGACGCCTCGTGTCGCTCCCCCCACCCCAACCCTGCTCCCCGTCCCCTCTCTGCTCCCGTGGGGGGCTGAGCGCCTGCATCCCCCTCCCCGGGAGACCAACGGCGTTGAGGTGAGGAAGAGGTCTGAGGAGAGGGAGGGCAAGTGGTGACCCCCGCCCAGAGATACCGCTCTGTGGGAGCGTGTGTAGGCATGGAAACCCTTATCTGTCTGTCCGTCCGTCCGTCTCCCCCGAAAACCCCTCTCCGGCAGAGCTTTGCAGAGCCTCTGGCAGCGCCTGAGCCCGGCAGGGACGCCAGCTCTCGGCTCCCTGGAAGTGCCACCAGCTCCTGCCACCGCATCGAATTCAAATCGGTGGCGGCATCACGTGGGCCGAGCCTCGAACCCAAAAAGTGTCACCGCCTGTGGTGGCTCCGGCACCTGGCGGACACCCTCCCCGGGCCTGACGAACCCGACGTGTCGGTGCTGGCGTCACCCGGACCGTGCCACCCGGCGAGGCGGCAGATGTGGAGCCCCGGGGCCGGCGCTGGGGGTGCGTGCGCGTTCGGAGCGGGGTGACACATGCTGACGGGACGGTGGGGACGCGCCGGCCTGCGACAACAAAAGCAAAGTAACAAAGGACCCGCCCTGGCGCTCAGAAGTTCGTCCTGGCCCCCCGCCGCCGCCGCCCGGCGCCGGATGGGGATTTGGTGGCCTCATGGGCAGGGAGGTGGCTCGGCCTGTTTGCCAGCCTGGGGGTGCAGGCAGGGGTTTTGAGGGGCGGCGTTGTGCCAGGCGCCGTGTGGACACCCCCCCCCCCCCCCCCCCCCCCCCCCCGGCTCGGTGGGCAGAAGGAAGGAGGTGGCCGAGCCGTCCTTGACATGGATTTTGTGCTGAAGCTGTGGGCAGCCAGCACCACACTGCCAGGTGCCCGTCTGCACTCCCTGCCCGGGTAGAGAGGGGGGCTGGGGGCACCGTGCCCCCAAAGCCAGCCTGTCCCTCCTCTTCCTGCTCCTTGGCAAAGGCAGTCAGGGAGGGAGATGCAGTGGGGACACGGAAAGGGTGTTTTGGGGATCCCTGGTGTCCCTCACCTGCTAGCACCCCTCGGTGTCACGGTGCCAGGTGGGTGTTGGTAGCACACACGCTGCTCACCTGGGACCTGCAGGATTTGGGGGTGACATCCTCTCCCCAAAACTGACCCCTCTGCCAGAGCTGCTGTGGGGAGGGCTGGCAGGAGGACCACATGTGGGGTGCTTGGCCCTCACAGCCAGCATCCTCCCCAGCACCTCCTGCCGTGGCCGTTGAAGGCTCAGCCAAGGCCGGATCCGGCCCTGTCTGGTCTCAGACCCTCCCCTTCTTCACCCCCCCACCCCCGGGAGGGCCATTCCCTGGGGTTGGCAGGAGCGGGTGCTGCTGTTCCCCTGCCAATCCCGGCCCTGCCAGCACGTTTGCTTTGCCCGAGCCCGGGCAGGGGAGCAGCCTCTTGATTAAGTGTATTAATAGTTAAACTTTCAGCTCATAGCTTAAACTCAGCAGACCACGAAAAGCTCCCTCCTTTACTCATGCTCTGTTGCTCAACTAAAATATTGCACTCAAAAGGCTTGCCTTTTTTTTTTTTTTTTTCCTTCTTTTCCCCTCCTTTTTCCCCTGACTCGACTTTGACTCCTGGGAATCCTGGGGGGTCTTGCAAGGCCCCCCCCCAGGCCCGAGGGGGCACCCTGAGTGGTGCCTGCTGCCCAGCGCAGGGAGGTGAGAGGTGCTCACCTGTCTGGGTGTCCCCCACCAGGGAAAGGGGATCTTGAAACTCAGCCAGGCTGGGCAGGGGCATGGGAACCACCATCCTGGGAAGATGGTCCCCCTCAGGGGGGACATGGGGATGGGCTGTGGTGGCTGGGAACGGGATGGAGCTGCTGGAAGTGGCTGGTGTGTGGGGTCAGCTGTTCTCCTGCCAGCTAGGTGATGGGGCAGGAGGAACAGTGAGAGGTTCAGCCAGGCCAAGTGGCCTGCCTGGGAAGGTGTGGGTTTGGAGCAGTCCCACGGAGGACTGGGCAATACTGGTGGGTGACAGATGGGACATGAGCTGGGAGTTTGTCTTCACAGCCCAGAAATGCAACCACATCCTGGGCTGCAGCATGGGCAGCAGGTCAAGGGAGGGGACACCACCCCACTCTGCTGAGACCCTCCCTGGAGCATGGTGCGCAGCTCTGGGGTACCCAGCACAAGACAGAGCTGGGCCTGTGGGAGGGGGTCTGGAGGAGGTCACCAGAATGGTCTGAGGGCTGGGACAGCTCTGCTGTGCAGAGAAGCAGGGAGAGCTGGGGTGGTTCAGCCTGGAGAGGGCTCCAAGGAGAACTTACTGTGGCCTTCCAGTACTTAAAGTGGGGGCTATGGAAGGGGAGTTACAGGAATGAGGGACCAGGACTTTTTAGCAGGGCCTGTTGTGACAGCAGAGGGGACAGTTTTCCAGTGAGTGAGGGCACCCTGTTTTCAGTGAGGGTGGGGAGGCACTGGAGCAGGTTGCCCAGAGAAGCTGTGCGTGCCCCATCCCTGGAAGCGATCCAAGGTCAGGCTGAACGGGGCTTTGGGCAGCCCAGTCTAGTGGGGATCCCCTGTGTCCATGGCAGTGGGCTGGACTGGATGCTCTTTGGAGGTCCCTTCTGACCCTCACCCCTCGGTGAAGGGGCACAGGGAGGGCAGAAGAGCAGAACTGTTGGAGCAAAAGGGCTCCAACAGTCTCAGGCCAGGCTAGTGGCAGAAGAAACACGTGGGCTTGCTCTGCCACAGGGAGTGGGGCAGCACCAGGCCTGCAGCAGGCTTTGCCGTCAGCAGAGGGACACGTCCTGGTGAGGGGGCTGTGACCCCCCCATGCTGGAGAACCTCCCAGGTGAGCATCAGGGCATGAGAGTGAGGAGCAGGCTGCACCCCTCTCCGTGCCCTGTGTCCCACCGGAGAGCCAGGCAGCAGGGGGATGTCCAGAGGGCACAGCTGGCCCTTGAGCACCTGAACACCGGAGTCAAAAGAAGCTTTCAGGTTCACCAGCACCACAGGCACAAACATGTTGTGTAGCAGGTCCTGGTCCTCCTGGGCTGCTGTGGGTGTGCATCAGTAAGGTCTTTGGAGTGTTTCATCCTGGCTTGGCTTTTCCCTTGGCTTTCTAGCCCGTGGAGGGCAGTGGCAGCCTGAGATGCCAGCTCTGGCTGCACATGGGTGGCAGCCTGCTGCCCGCTGAAGCAAAGGGTTTGTAAGGTCCCTTGGTGTCTGTAAGGCTGCCTTGGTGTCTCTGGTGTCCACCCATCCGTCGTTGTGGCGTGGCTAAAGGGACCCTACTGCCTCCACCTTGTGAAAGCTTTGGTGCCCAAGGCTGTGTCCTTGCCTTGGGATGTGTGGGAGGGGATTTTCCAAGCAGGATGTGCTTTTCCACCTCCCCTCTCCCAGCTCAGAGGGGTGGCAGCTGGGGAAGGGTTAGGTCACCGCCTCTGTGCCACATCAGTGCTGCTTCTGCAGGGGCATGGCGATGGATGGGACCAGCCCCACGGGGTGAGATGGTTCTTGTAATTTCTGGGGCACTCCTGGGCTGGGCTTCATCCCAAGGGTCTGATTGTCACCTTTGTCACACCAGGCCCTGGTGGTGGCAGTGCTTGTCCTGGCCTTGTGGGCAGTGAGGTGCTTCTGGGTGGCTCCCGTGCGTTTGCTCAGCACTGATGGTCCTGGGGGTGGTGCAGGCTGGAGCAGGGGCTGCGTTCGTGCTCTTATGTGATGTTCATCTTTGATGTCCTCTGCTGCTGCTGTCTCTGGTCACCTCTGGGGTGGCTGCTGGTTGCCTGCTGTTGGAGGCAGGCCTGGTCTTGCCCGTGGCTGTGGCTTGATGGATGTTTCATTGCTGCCTTTGCAACCCTGCCTTGATTTCTTGCTTGTGTTCCGGCTCTCCGTGGGGATACCTGGGAGATGCCCATCTCCCACGGCCCTCTTTGGCTGTGCCCAAACCAGCAATGCATCTCCATCCTCTTGAACCCTGGGCTGGTCTCATGGTGTCCTTAAAGGGCTTGAGGTCATCTGTTCTCAGTTCTCTTTTGCTGGGACCTGCCCTTGTGGCTTTTGTGCTTCTTGGTCTCCCCCAGAGACCGGCTGGGAAAAGCAGTTTGTGGTCCAGATCCTTATCCTGGGCCTCGCACTTGGACACCCTGTCTCTGAAGGTCCCCAGGTGTTTTGGGATCCAGATGCTCTCAGCTTTGCTGCCTCCATGCACTCCTCTATGCCTGCCTGCCTGCCTGCTGCTCAGGGGCAGGCTCCTGCTCTCCAGCCTCTCCTGGAGCTGGACCATGAACAGGGAGCACCATTTGTGCCCAGGAGCGTGGCTGGCCCAGGACCCTTCGACAGTGCTGCAAAGCTTGGTGGAGCGAAGTCTGCAGCCAGGCAAGGTGCAGACCTCTGCCCCTGCTCCACAGAGTCTGCCTTTAGGCTTGGGTCCAGGCCCAGGGAGGGCAAATAGGCTGTGCCCACAGACGTTAGCTGAAGGCTGTGTGGGGGTCCTCTGACAGAGTCCAAGAGTGGTTTGGGCTGGAGAGGACCTTCCAGGATCATCTAGTCCAACCTCCTTCCAGAAGACCTAGGGCCAGCTTTCACCGGCTCAGGCTGCTCAGAGCCCCATCAAACCCAAGCTTTGACACTTCCAGGCATGGGGCATCCCCAGCTTCTCTGGGCAACCTGTGCCAGCATCTCACCACCCTCACTGTCCAACATCTCATCCTTATGCTCAACCTAACCCTGCCCTCCTGCAGGTTAAAGCCATTGCTCTGTCGCCACGGGCCCTGCTAAAAAACCTCTCCCTGACCTTCCCCTAAGCCTCCTTTCGATGTGGAAAGGTCTTTCAGCGAGTGCAGATCTGGACTGGGCCATGGGGAGGTGAGAGGTGGCAGCAGCTGGTGGCCAGGACGTGGCAGCAGGCAGCCAGAGTGCCAGGCTGGGTGGTCCTCCCCACCTTCCCCTCCTGCATCCATGCTCTGCCCAACAGGGATCTCAGCAGGGAGAGAGATCCCAGGCACCCACTGCTGCTGTGGGGGTGCTCACTCTGCCACCCGCTGCCAGCTGGGGACTTCTCCCTTGCTTGCCCTGGCCCGTGGGAGCGGCGGGCTCGGGCGGCGGGCTCGGGAGCGCTGCTCCTGCCCTCTGCTTTACCTCCTGCCTCTGGCTAATCTGATGGGCAGAGGTATGCAAAGCATCTCAAATATGGCCTCGTTAGCTGGCCCCGGACACGGGCAGGAGGCCTTGCTCACGCTGCTGCTCCGGGCGCCGGCTGGGGGCCTCTCCTCACACTGACACCCTGCTGGGACACCGCTGCCCACTGGGACACCCTGCTGGGACACTGCTGCCCACTGGGACACCCTTCTGGGATGCCCTGCTGCCCACTGGGACACCCTGCTGGGACACTGCTGCCCACTGGGACACCCTTCTGGGATGCCCTGCTGCCCACTGGGACACCCTGCTGGGACACTGCTGCCCACTGGGACACCCTTCTGGGATGCCCTGCTGCCCACTGGGACACCCTTCTTGGATGCCCTGCTGCCCACTGGCATTGCCATAGCTGGGTGAGCCTGTCCTGTGTAGCCACGGGGTGGATGTGTTCCTTTGGAGGTGTGGCCATGAGGTGGATGTGTCCCTTTGGAGTTTGGGATTATGGAGTGGATGTGTCCCTTGGAGATTGTGCCATGGGGTGGATGTGTAACCATGGGATGGTTGTGTCCCTTTGGAGGTTGTGCCATGGGATGGATGTGTAACCATGGGATGGATGTGTCCCTTTGGAGGTTGTACCATGGGGTGGATGTGTCCCTTTGGAGGTGGGACCATGGGATGGATGTATCCCTTTGGGGTTTGGGACCATGGGATGGATGTATCCTTTTGGAAGCTGTGCCATGGGGTGGATGTGTCCCTTTGGAGTTTGAGACCATGGGATGGTTGTGTCCCTTTGGAGGTTGTGCCATGGGGTGGATGTGTCCCTTTGGAGGCGTGGCCATGGAGTGGCTGTGTCCCGTGGTGACTGGGGAGCAGGGCTGGGTGTGTGGGTAAGGAAGGAGAGCATGGCAGTGCCAGGGAGTGGGATGTCCCCTGTGCCCGCAGCCCTGGCAGGTGTCCAAGCCTCCTGCAGCACACCCAGCTTGCTGGAAGGATCTGGGGGGGCAGCTCAGGGCATGTGTGATGGATGGCCCTGGGGAGAGAGGAGGGCCTCAGGGGGTTCTCTGGGGGTAGGTGGCTCTCTGGAAGGCCCCAGGGTGGGGGATGTGTGGTGGTGGGAAGCAGCCAGTGTGGGGAGCAGAGCTGGGAGGGAGAGCACAGAGTGGCTCTGGGCAGAGGGGAGGGCAGACCCTGGGATCCCCACGAAGTGGGTGCTCCCCAGTGGGACCGCAGCCCTGCAGCTCTCCAAGGTGGTCCTTGTGATGCTGTGCCCGTGAGACACACCGTGGGGTCCTGTGCTACCCACCTGGGGGTCCTGTGCCACCCACCTCGGGGCCCTGTGCCACCCACCTCGGGGCCCTGTGCCTGTGCTTCAGCCAGCCCGCTGGGATGGCGAGCGCAGCGTCTGTCCCTCCCTGCCCATCTGCGCTCCCCTCCCTGCCCCTCGGGGGCAGCCTTGGTGACCCTGGGGAGGGGGTGCCATGGCCTGGCACGGTCTAGGCAGCTCTGGAAGCTGGAGGCCAGACGTTGGCACTGTGATGCATCAGGACAGCTGGCAAATTCCAGGCTGGCACAGTGAGGTGCCCTCTGAGGTCGAGCCTGGTTCGGGCCATGCTGCCAGGATCGCTTAGCTCCAGGCCACCGGTGGGGGTGGAGTGCAGAGGCCCCCCGAGGGGCTGGCAGAGCATGCCCCCTGCCCCCACAGCCCTGCTTATGCTGGGGGTGAGAAGGATGTGGGCACGGCCCCAGCAGTGCAGCAGAGGCAGGGGACAGCCCCGGGACGGCTGTGGCACAGCTGGAGGTTGGCCCAAGAAGGGCAGATGCAGGGACCCTTGTCCCCAGCCTCTGCCGAGCCCCCCTGTGCCCTCCTTCCCTCAGAGCCCCCTGTGCCCTCCTTGGACTGGAAGGAGTCCTGCTCCAGCCTTGCTCAGGGACCTCTGTCTCACCCTCAGTAAGGGTCCCTGCCCCCCTCTTCTGCAGGGACCTCTGTCCCTCTTGTCCCCTGCCCCTCCGGGGAGCCCCCTACCCTTCTGCAGAGTCCTTTGCTCCCTCACCTCTGTCCTCCCTCCTTCAGGGACCTCTGTCCACTTGGTCTGCAGAGGCTCTTGTGCCCAAGGACCCTGCCCCCCATTTTCTGGGCCCCATGCCCCCCGCTCAGGCATCCTCGGCTCACCTTTCTGCAGAGCCCTGTGTGCCCCTCAGCTCCAGGGATCCCTGTGCCCCCTCCTCAGGGACTCCTGCCTCACCACCTCAGCGTGGGCAGAGCCCTGGGGTGACTCCTGAGCCTGTGCCCCCCTGGCACCAGTGGTGACCTGGAGATGGTTCAGGGGCAGCTGGTGCCACCTGAATGCCTGGGGAGAGAGGAGGAGAGAGGAGGAGCTCTCATCTCTCACACGGGGAAACTGAGGCAGAGAGCAGCAGCACTGCTGCCCACACCCTCGTGGGGGGTCCTCATGTCTGGCAGGCTGGGTGCCAGCAGTGGGAAGTGCTGCCAGGGGGCCCTGTGTACCCTGCTCACGTTGAGGTGCCAGCTGCTGGCGGGTGCTGTGCCACCCAATCCCTTCTGAGGGGCTTAGCCCTCCCCTGAAGAACTCCTGAGTCCTGTGCCCAGCAGCCAAGCACAGGCTGTGCCCCCAGCACCTTGCTGCTCTGCCACCTCCTCCTCCCTGACCACACCTTTGGGTTCCTGGGTGAGAAGCCCTCTGAAAACATCTCTTGACCACCTTGATGGGAATCAAACCCTGAGGGCAGAAACTGTGGTGCCCAGGGCCTTGGGGCCCTCGCTGAGCTCTGGCTGCCCTGGGTGCTCTGGGTGCCCTGCATGCTCTAGGTGCCCTGGGCTCCCTGAGTGCCCTGGGTACTCTGAGTGCTCTTGGTGCCCTGGGTGCTCTTGGTGCCCTGGGTGCTCTGAGTGCTCCTGATGCTCTTGGTTCTCTTGCTGCTTTCTCTGGGTGCCCTGGATCCTCTGGGTGCTCTGGGTGCCCTGTATGCTCTTGGTGCCCTGGGTTCTCTGCATGCTCTAGGTGCCCTGGGCTCCCTGCGTGCCCTGGGTGCTCTGGGTGCCCTGCATGCTCTTGGTGCCCTGGGTTCTCTGGGTGCTCTGGGTACTCCAGGTGCTCTGGGTGCTCTGGGTGCCCTGGGTGCCCTTAATGCTCCTGATGCTCTTTGTTCTCTTGCTGCTTTCTCTGGGTGCCCTGGATCCTCTGGGTGCTCTGGGTGCCCTGTATGCTCTTGGTGCCCTGGGTTCTCTGCATGCTCTAGGTGCCCTGGGCTCCCTGAGTGCCCTGGGTGCTCTGGGTGCCCTGCATGCTCTTGGTGCTCTGGGTACTCCAGGTGCTCTGAGTGATCTAGATGCCCTGGATCCTCTGGGTGCCCTGGGTGCTCTGAGTGCTCCTGATGCTCTTGGTTCTCTTGCTGCTTTCTCTGGGTGCCCTGGATCCTCTGGGTGCTCTGGGTGCCCTGAGTGCTGTAGGTGCCCCAGGTGCTTTTGCTGGCCTGGGTTCTCTGGGTGCTCTTGGATTGTCTTGGTGCTGCGGATCCTTTGAGTGCTCTGGGTGCCCTGGACCCTCTGGGTGCTCTTGGTGCCCTGGGTGCCCTGGGTGCTGCGGGTGTGGTGGCTGCTCTTGGTGCCCTGGGTGCTGGCCAGCCGGGAGCGGGCTGAGGTGGCTGCCAGTGGGGGGCTGGCAGAGGAAGGGCCTTTTCCCTTTGTGAAGGTGTTGGGGGATTAGTGAGGATTAGCAGCATGGCCCCAGGTAAGGATTAGGAGCCAGCCCCGGGAGCAAAGGTAGTGTTTACCCCATGCTGGTGCACCATAGAGATTAAACCAGAACGAATTGGTGCCAGGGCCAGCACCTGGCTGAGGCATAGGGGAGGATGGCAGGGAGGGATGAGGGGGCACCAAGATGCCAGGGCTGGGGCGGGGGGGAACAGTGGACCAGGAGCAGCAGGTCTCTGAGTGCCACAGCTGCAGCAGGTGGTGGGGGTGGGATTTTGGTAAACTCCAACCAGCCTCATCTTGGAGCTAAGCTGGCACTGGGCTGTGGGGGGTACAGCTTCAGCAGCTCGCCCCAGAGCTTGGCAGGTCGGGCTGGGAAACCCCAGCAGCCAGGAAAGCAGCAGGGAAAGAGTGCCCTCACTGCCCACAGCTCCCCCCTGCACCAGGGGGACTGGCTCCTGGCATAGAACCACAGAATGTGTTGGGTTGGAAGGGACCTTCAAGATTATCCAGTGCCAACCTCCCTGCCATGGGCATGGACACCTCCACTGGCCCAGGCTGCTCAAAGCCTCATCCAGCCTGGCCCTGAGCACCTCCAGGGAGGGGGCATCCACTTGGGCATGCTGCATGTCCTGCAAACCATCCTCCTGTCCCAGCATGGGGCCACCTCTGAGGACTTGGTGCCCAAGCTCCTCACCTTCCGCCAGGGCCCCTCCTCCTGTGGCTCTGGGGCCAGGACAGTGCTCACAGCAGCACCCTGCCATGCTGCCAGCGGTGCCCTGCCATGCTGCCAGCGGTGCCCTGCCATGCTGCCAGCAGTGCCCTGCCATGCTCACAGCAGCGCCCTGCCATGCTGCCAGCGGTGCCCTGCCATGCTGCCAGCAGTGCCCTGCCATGCTCACAGCAGCGCCCTGCCATGCTGCCAGCGGTGCCCTGCCATGCTGCCAGCAGTGCCCTGCCATGCTCACAGCAGCGCCCTGCCATGCTGCCAGCGGTGCCCTGCCATGCTGCCAGCAGTGCCCTGCCATGCTCACAGCAGCGCCCTGCCATGCTGCCAGCGGTGCCCTGCCATGCTGCCAGCAGTGCCCTGCCATGCTCCCAGCAGTGCCCTGCCATGCTCCCAGCAGTACTCTGCCATGCTCCCAGCAGTGCCCTGCCATGCTGCCAGCGGCGCCCTGCCATGCTCCCAGCAGTGCCCTGCCATGCTGCCAGCGGTGCCCTGCCATGCTCCCAGCAGTGCCCTGCCATGCTGCCAGCGGTGCCCTGCCACACTGCCAGCGGTGCCCTGCCATGCTCCCAGCAGCGCCCTGCCATGCTCACAGCAGTGCCCTGCCATGCTCACAGCAGCGCCCTGCCATGCTCCCAGCAGTGCCCTGCCATGCTGCCAGCGGTGCCCTGCCATGCTCCCAGCAGTGCCCTGCCATGCTGCCAGCGGTGCCCTGCCACACTGCCAGCGGTGCCCTGCCATGCTCCCAGCAGCGCCCTGCCATGCTCACAGCAGTGCCCTGCCATGCTCACAGCAGCGCCCTGCCATGCTCACATCAGTGCCCTGCCATGCTGCCAGCGGTGCCCTGCCATGCTCACAGCAGCGCCCTGCCATGCTCTCAGCAGTGCCCTGCCATGCTCTCAGCAGTGCCCTGCCATGCTCCCAGCAGTACTTTGCCATGCTCCCAGCAGTGCCCTGCCATGCTGCCTGCGGCGCCCTGCCATGCTCCCAGCAGTGCCCTGCCATGCTGCCAGCAGTACTTTGCCATGCTGCCAGCCGTGCCCTGCCAATCTGGGCTTCTGCAGGTGCTGGGCTCCCGGGAATGCCCCTGCCGGAAGGGTGAGTCTCTGCTCCGCAGGGGCCGTGTCCCCTCCGCAGCCAGTAGAGCTCCCTGCCGTGGCTGGGCTGGAGGGGGGAGGTGCTGGGCTGGGAGCAGAGCACATTTGGGATACCCTCCCTGGGCTGCCTGAGCTTCCCGCAGGGCTCACCCCCAGTGTGTGTGCCGGGAGGGCTCCTCCCAGCACAGCCTTGTCCTTGTCCCTTGTCCTCCCTCAGCACCTGGGGCAGGGCTGGCTCCAGGGCAGTTCCTCTCCTGGGAGCCCAGACCTCCCCTCCGGCTCCATGGGTGTCCCGTGGGGTGAGGCTTTGCCCATCTCCTGCGGGGGCTCACCCCTCTGGTGGGGCTGAGCCCTTCTGTCTGGGGCTCAGGCTTTGCTCCGGGGGGCTGAGCACCAGCATGGAGGGTTTGGTGCTGCTTTGGGGGAGCTGAGCACCAGTCTGGGGCTCAGGCTTCATCCTGGGGAGCTGAGCACCAGCATGGAGGGTTCAGTGCTGCTTTGGGGGAGCTGAGCACCGGTTTGGGGCACTGAGCACTGCTCTAGGGGGGACTGAGCAGTATTTCAATGGGCTGAGCACCACCCTGGGGGTCAAGCAGTGTTTGGGAGGGTCGAGGACCAGCACAGGGTTGAGCAGGGTTTGGAGGGCCTGAGAAGCAGCTCAGTGGCCAATCTCCTGCTGGAGAGCTAAGCACTGGTGTGGGGGTCAAGTACTGATGCTGGTCTGGGGGGGCTGATCACTATTCTGAAGGGCTGAGCACTGTCTTTAGGGTCATGCACTGTTCTGGGGAGCTGAGCACCAGCATGGGGGTCAACCATTTTTGGGGGGCTGAGTACTAGCTTTGAGACCCAGCACAGCTGCCAGGCTGGGAGCTGGGTCCAGCTCAGGGGTCCAGCACTGTTCTGGGGGCTGGGCCCAGCTGTGGCACTTGGGGCTGTGGTTTAATGGCTGTGGTGGTGCTGGGTTGGTGTTTGGACTGGGTGATCCTAGAGGACTTTTCCAACCCAAACCTGGGATTGCCTGATTCTGTGAGTCCCAGTCTGAGGGGCTGGGCACCAGCCTGGGCTTAGGCAGTGGTCTGTGGGGGCTAAGCAGTGGTTATTGGAGTCATGTCCCAGTCTGAGGGGCTGGGCACCAGCTGGGTGGGCAAGTGCTGGCTGGAGAGGCTGAGGCTGGCCCCGCAGCTGGGCAGGCAGATCCAACACCCAGGTGATGGGCACAGCTCTGCCCACCACCCATGCAGGTGTTTCCCAGCCTGTGGGGCAGATCCAGCAGTGGTGAAGGCCAACAGGCAGCTGGGGGCTGGATCTCTCCTGGGGGTGCTGAGGGGACATCCTGATGAGGAAGACCTCTTGGCTGGCACCCCATGCTGCAAGGCTGGGGGCTGCTGGTGCTGGGGAGTTGTTCCTGCTCTCTCTCTGCTCCCTGTCCTCCCTGTGCACTCTCACCAGCGTGGCCATGGGGTAAGGAGCAGCTCTGGGTCTCTTGGCTGGCACCAAGTGTGTGGGCACATCGCAAGCTCTTCCTTGCCTCAGTGTGGCACTTCTAGGGGTCTCCCCTGCTGCCTCCTGGCCTTGCTGGTCTGGCTGCTGTGTGGTATCTCTGCTTGGCCAGGCAGGGATGAGAAGGGACAGCTCATCCCCATGCACTGTGGCAGTGCAGTGTGGTACCCTGGGCAGTGCTGAGTGCTCCCCTAGGTTTTGGGTGCAGTGGGAAGTGCTGGCAAGCCCTTGTCCAACCAGCTCCATGCTGGAGCCTGAGCCTGCTCCCACAGCTGGCCCAGCAGCTGTCACCAGCCAGGAACTGAAGTCACCAGGAGCTTCTCCTGGAGCAGAGGTGGCCCTCAGGCTGGTACCCGTGTGGGTGCACAGAGCAGCATCATCCCCTGCTAGCTGGGCTGCTGCTGCCAGAGTGGGGGACACCCACATGGTTCCTTCCCCCAGGGGTCTGCAGGTCTGGGACTGCAGGAGGAGGTGGTGCAGAGGAGCCTGAGCTGGCTCCCAGGAAGCCACAGGAGGACATAGGATCACAGAATCAGTCAGGGCTGGAAGGGACCACAAGATGCAGCCAGTCCCAACCCCCTGCCATGCCCAGGGACACCCCACCCTAGAGCAGGCTGCACACAGCCTCAGCCAGCCTGGCCTGAAACACCTCCAGCCATGGGGCCTCAACCACCTCCCTGGGCAACCCATTCCAGCCTCTCACCACTCTCCTGCTCAACAACTTCCTCCTCACCTCCAGCCTGACTCTCCCCACCTCCAGCTCTGCTCCATCCCCCCCAGTCCTGTCGCTTCCTGGGACATGAGCCCACTTCTTGTGCTTCCAGGGCACCTTGCACCCTGCCAGTCCCAGCCAGCCTGGGGACACAGCTTCACCCTTCCTACACTTGGATGGCAGCAGCTGCATCTTGCCCCTCTGCCCAGGAAGGGCAGGGCCAGGCCTTGTCCCTCCTGCTGTCCCTGCCACAGCACCTGCTCTGGTGGCACTGTTGGGCTCCTCGTGGCATTCCTGTTCTTTCCATGGGGTTCATCCCTCTTTTTCCACTGGGATGCCTCCTGCCCTCCAGAGGGCCAGGGGACAGATCCAGTCTGGGAGGAGGTCGCCTGCTGCTCCATGCCCAGCATCTGCAGCATCAGCGCTCCCCACTGTGGGGACCTCCCCACAGGGCTCCTGCCAGTGCGGTGGGCTTCGTGCTGTGTGGTGGCACTGGGAGGCTAGGTGGGGTCTGATGACAGTAGGAGGAGAGGGAGGAGTGGGGAACACAGGCCTTGAGTCTCATCCTGAGGGACAAAGTCCTGCTCTTCCTACCCCAGCTGGCTTTGCCCTGAGATGCTGCTGCCAGCTGCACCCTCAGCTGCCCCCCTAAAGGTCTCTGGGGGGTGACCATGGGGTGAGGCACCAGAGGTCTCCCTGTACCCACCCCAGACTTGCCTGGGGACCCCATCCCAGAGGTGTTGATGCCCCGGTGAGGAACAGCTCAGGAGTGAGAACATCCCCCCTGGCCCTGCTGCCCCTGGGCACTCAGCATCGCTGCTCTGTGCGGTGGCAATCAAAGTGCTTCGGCAGCACCTTGGAAGCAGAGGGCAGAGGAGGGCCTGGGGCTGCCCACAGCTTTTAAAGGTGTGGGATGGGTGCTGGGGTGGAAGGTGGGCAGGTGCTGCACAATCTTCTGGGCACAGCAAAGTCTCCTCGCTGCCGTGTCCGTGTGTGTGCCCCCCCGGCTCTCTGTGCCCCCGGTACTGGGGTGGCCACGGATGGGAAGCAGCATGAACCCCCAAATCTTCCTTCCTTAGCATGGCTGCATCCAAGGCCTTCCCTGCCTCAGTTTCCCTCCAGCAGCTTATCTCTCTCCCTGCTGCCTCCTGCCTGTGGGGGGTTTGGTCCTCCAGCTGCTGCCCCATGGAATGGGTGGGGTGTTGGTGGCCTGGGTTGATGCTGAGATGCTGAGAGCACCCCAAAAGCCACTCCCCAGCTCCATGTGTGCCCTCAAAAGGCTGAGGCTGCCCCAAACGCACTTCCTGGGTTGTGGAGCAAGCTTGGAGGGATCCTCCAAGAGAGGGCTTTGTGCTGCTGGGGGCGGGGGGGAGCTGCAACGCGTTGGGGATCACCTCGCTGTCGGACCTGGAGTTTTGTGGGAAGCTCCAGGTCCCCCAGCCGCGTGCTTCCCTCCCTGAGCATCTCCCATCCTACCCCGAAACAAACTCAAACCGACCTTAAGCTGAGGATTGGGTCCCCAAACCAGCTGCCCTGCGGCGGCTTCCCAGCAGGCACGGGCTGGGGGGGTGGGGGTGGTGGTGCAGGGCGGCGGCGGCAGCGGCGGGGCGGGGCGGGGAGGGGGGGATGGAGGCTGAGGAGCCTCAGGCTGCCTCCCCGGAGCAGATGGTCCCTCGGCAGCAAAGCTGCCCCTTCCGCATCGATTACCCCGGGCTGGCCGTTTAACGATTGCTTGCCGGGGTTAATTAAACTCTCCTCGCCCAGGGCTGCGCTTGCCGTGCAGCGAGGTCCTACCTGCCCGCAGCCTCCCCACGCAAAAGACGGGGTGGAGGGGGATGAATCTATTGCTGGGAGTGGAGGTGGGGGTGAGAGGGAGTTTGCTTCCAAACCAAACCTCAGCCTTAATACCCATCCCTGGCGTGCCGGAAGGATGGCTGCAGGCTGCTCCGCTCTCGGGAGCAAGGTCAGCGGCCGTGCCCGGCCCAATCCTGCCGCCCGGTGCTGGAGGGGAAGCTGCTCGGCCTCTCCTGAGCACCGCTGTGGCTTTTTGTTTTGGAAGCCATCCCCACTGCCGGTGCTGCGCTGGGCTTTGGGGGCTCTGACTTGCCCGCACGTCTCTATTAGCGAGGGGGTTGGAGAAAGGAAGGCGTCGAGGCTGTGGCAGGCAAGGGAGGGGGGCTGGGTGCGGAGCGGTGCGGGTCGCCAGCCCTGGCCGCTGCTGGGATTTGCTGCTTCTTGCATATCTAAATGTGCCCTTTCAGCCGGCGCTCTCGGTCGAAACTGCCATCTTTCGCCTCATTGTCAGCCCCGCCGAGGTTACGCATCGGTTGCTGACTCACAGCCTCCTGCTCTAATTACTCGGCTCCGCTCCCTCCCTGGAGCCACCCGGCCCCAGTCCCGCCACATCGCGGCCCGGCTGGCGCTGCTGGCTGGGGGGGGGAACTACAGGCGCCCTCCCCGCACCCGTCCCTGCCCCTACAGCCCAAGCTGATCGCCTGCTCCGACATCCCCGGGCTGCTTTTTGGGGTGCAGCTGGGGGGTGGGTGGGTGCTGGCAAGGCAAGCACATGGCGTTGTCAAACTCATCATCCAGACGTGGCGGCGGGGGGGGGCAAGGGAAGGATTTCAGGGCTGACCGTGTCTCAGCGGGCATCCCTCTGGGCATCGCTCCGCTGAGGGATGCTCCTTCCCTCCCGCACGCACCCTCCGGGCTCCCCTTGAGCATCCTGGACGCGCAGCTCCCCCTCCAGAGCCCGGGCTCCCCCCTCGGCTCCCCCCCTCGGCACTAAACCCGTTAGCTGAGCCCTTTTGATCCCCGTCTGATATGATCAGCGGCCGGTAAGCTCCCGGCCGGGCCCAGCGTGATTGCAGCGTCGCCGCGACTCCGACAGACGCCGCAATTACCGCCGGGGTCGGGCTGGGCTGGCTGCTGGTGCTGCTGCTCCCCCGCGCTGCCTGGGGCTCCTGTCTGCCCGCAAACAAAGCGGCACAGCCGAGTGCCTGCTCTGCCCTTCGCTCTCAGTATTATTCAGGTTTGGTTGTGTTTTGTTTTGTTAACATCTCCCCCCTCCCCCCCAGTCCTGGGCTTGCCATCCTGGGGGGTGTAAAACAGGAACAGGCTGCCTGGAGAGGTGGTGGAGTCTCCATCTCTGAAGAGTTTCAAGGTCCACCTGGATGTGTTCCTGTGTGATCTGCTTTAAGTGATCATGCTCTGGACTCAATGAGCATCAGAGGTTCTTCCCAAACTCCTGCCACTCTGGGATTCTGTGTGTGCCATGCTGGTGGGGAGCCTGCTCTGCTTGCACTGATGCACAGATGGCATTGGGACCCTCCAAGGTCATCTTGTCCAACCCCCCTGCAGGCAACAGGGACACCTCCAACCAGAGCAGGCTGCCCAAGAACACACAGAATCATAGAGTCAGCCTTGTTGGCAGAGAGCTCCAAGCTCAGCCAGCCCAACCTAGCACCCAGCCCTGCCCAACCAACCAGACCATGGCACTAAGTGCCCCAGCCAGGCTTGGCTTCAACCCCTCCAGGCACGGCCACTCCACCACCTCCCTGGGCAGCCCATTCCAATGCCAATCACTCTCTCTGCCAACAACTTCCTCCTAACATCCAGCCTCAACCTGCCCTGCCATGGCTTGAGGCTGTGTCCCCTTGTTCTGTCCCTGGCTGCCTGGCAGCAGAGCCCAACCCCACCTGGCTACAGCCTCCCTGCAGGGAGCTGCAGTCAGTAAAGAGGTCACTCCGTGTTTGATCTTGGCTGTCTGCAGGGATGAGGCCTCTAACACAGCCCTGGGCAGCCTGTGCCAGTCTCTCCCCACCCTCACTGTGCAGAACTTCCCCCTGATGTCCAACCTAGTTCTGCCCTGCTCCAGTTCCAAACCTTTGCCTCTCATCCTATCCCCACAGGCTCTTCTGAGCAGCCCCTCCCCAGCCTGCCTGTAGGGCCTCTGTGGGCTCTAAGGTCTCTCCAGCACCTCACTTCTCAAAGGCTTTCATCTTCCAAAGGAAAGGAGACCCAAACCCACTCAATCCCAGCTGGGTGCAGAAGCTCAAGTTGAGTTTGATCATTCTGATTTTTTTACCTCCCACTCCACGTTCTGGTGGTGCCAGTGGGACAGAAACAGCATCCTTGCAAATCCTTGCTGAGGGAGGTGAGACCCAGGCAGGTAAGGCTGTGGTAACAACAGCACTCCCAGCCCGGGGAGAGGACTGAGCTTATTTATTTGTATGTCAGGAGGGAGGGAGGGAAAAGAACCAACCCAAACCACCCACCCCAGCCCCAGATCTCTGTGTTTGCACAGCCTTCTGCCTGTCACAGGATGGTACAACCAAGCATCTTATCTCCTAAAGCCATATTTTGGCTTTTTTTTTCCTTTCATCCTCCCCCCCACCATTCTACCCCCTCCCTCCCTTCCCAGAAAGTGAATTTTAAGCACCGGGGAGACAGTGATGGTTTCTTTGGAGCTGTTAGGATCTGCCATGTACAATAAATCCGTCTTAGTTTCTGGATTATTGGCCCAATAGACCGTAACAGCTCTGTCAGCCCCTCCTGGCCTGCTGTGTCCAGCCAGCTCAGCCCTCCTCTGCCTTTGCCTCCTTCGTTTTTTTTCACCCCATTCCCTCTCCTATTTTCTAGCAGAAATTTCCTAAGGATTTACACTGGAAGGTGTTTGGAGAAGGGCAGCAAGGCTGGGGAGGGGCCTGGAGCACAGCCCTGTGAGGAGAGGCTGAGGGAGCTGGGGGTGTGCAGCCTGCAGCAGAGGAGGCTCAGGGCAGAGCTCATTGCTGCCTGCAGCTGCCTGCAGGGAGGCTGTAGCCAGCTGGGGTTGGGCTCTGCTGCCAGGCAGGCAGCAGCAGCAGAAGGGGCCAGAGGCTGAAGCTGTGGCAGGGCAGGTCTAGGCTGGATGTTAGGAGGAAGTTGTTGTCAGAGAGAGTGATTGGCATTGGAATGGGCTGCCCAGGGAGGTGGTGGAGTGGCTGTGCCTGGAGGAGTTGGAGCCAAGGCTGGCTGGGGCACTTAGTGCCATGGTCTGGTTGGTTGGGCAGGGCTGGGTGCTAGGTTGGGCTGGGTGAGCTTGGAGCTCTCTGCCAGCCTGCCTGACTCTATGCGTCTCTGGTTCTGTGCTCCCTGTGTGTGCACAGCAGCTGACAGGGAAGTCAGCAGCTCAGCTGCCTGCCCAGGTTCTTGGGGTTGTGTTTGGGTTGGTCTTGGGGTTTTGTTTTTGCTTTTAAATCTATTTCCTCTCTGAAAAATGCCCAAAGGCACAAACCTGCCCTGCTGGTGTCCAGGTTCTCCAAACAGGCTGAAGTGGGAAGGCACAGCACAGAAGGGGCTGGGAGCTCTCAGCATGGATCAGGCCTGTCAGGGATGGGCTTTTTTGCAGCTTTCCAGCAAGATTTTCCCTGGAAGGTCCCACTTCTGCTGGTCGTTGTTCCCAATCCCCTGTGCTTGAGCCAAGCCTGGATAACCAGGATTTCCCAGGGACAGTGTGGGATGGTGTGATGGCTTTTCCATCCTGGGATGCTCTGTTGGCCTTCCTGTCCTCAGCAGGCAGGGTGCTGGGTGGCACACACTGCTGTCACCCCTCTGAGGGGGTCTGAGCTCCCCAGAGAGGGAGCATCCTGCCCCAATGCCAGGCAGCTCCTGGTCCTGCTGTGTGGGCAGTGCAGTGGGGTGAGATGTGGGGTGGAGTGTAGGTGGAGGCATGGGGTGGGCTATGTGGCATAGGTGTGTGGTGGGCAGTGGGGGATGCTCCTGGCTTCACAGATTGCATCGGGTTGAGAGGGACCCTCCAAGGGCATCTTGGCCAACTGCCCTGCAGGCACAGGGACCTCCACCCAGAGCAGGCTGCCCAGGGACGCTGCAAGGCAGATCTTGAGTGTCTGCAGGGATAGGACCTCAAACGCAGCCCTGGGCAACCTGTGCCAGTGCTTCACCACCCTCACTGTGCAGACCTTCCTCCTCCTTCCCTGGCAGTCTTTGCTGTCCCCTGGAGACACCAGGGGCTGGGCAGGGATTAGAGCTGCTGTAGGGCCAGGGCAGCTGCAGGGGACATGCATCCACCTTTGTCCTCGGGGCCGAGCAGGGGACACCAGCCCGGAGGAGGGCATGTGGGGTCTGGGAGCAGGCTGAGCGCTTGGCGCTGGCAGCCGGAGCCCGTCCGGGACGGGGCTGGCAGGTGGCGCTGGCCGTGCCAGGGGCCGCCGGTGGCAGCGGTGCCGTGGGGGGCTGCCGGCGCCTTTAAGTCCCTCCAGCCCCTGCGCTGGGGGAGCTGCTCTGGTCCCAGCAGCTCCCTAAGCCCATTAAGAGCTCAGGGAGCCTTAGGCCTCGGGGGTCTGCAGGAGAGACTTGCACTAGTTCGGCTTAAACCCCTTGAGCCGAAGCAGGGCCACCTGCTGTGGGGACATGAGGATCTGGACCATCGTCTGGAGACACCTGTCCCAGAGTGCCCCCAGTGCCAGCCTCCTGCCTTGGCTGTGAGGGGTGGGGAGGGCTGCAGCCCCGGTAGCAGCCCAGCCTGGGGTCTTGGCTCTGAGGCGTCGCTGAGATGAGGAAGCCTCTGCAAGGTCCTCGAGGAGGAGGTTCTCCCTGCCCCGGCAGCGAGGTTCAGTGTTGCAGCCTGGAGGAGGAAGCCAAAGGGATCCATCCAGGCTGCAGGAGGGTGGAGAAGTCACCTCGGTGGAGAGGGGAACCTGCTCAGGGAGCGTTGGGGAGTTATGCTCTGCTGGCAGCCTGGATGTGCTCCATGGCAAATGTGTCAAAGGCCACCCAAAGGGGAACCACCCCTCAGGATGGGTCCTTCTGAAGCCTTCGGGATGGAGAGGAGCCTTTGCCTGCTTTGTGAGCACAGCCTCCCCCTCACCCCACCCTCACTCACCCCTTGGGTTTGCCGACTGCCTGCCAGCATGACCCAGTCATGCCCTGGCCTGGAAATGCAAACAACTCATCCAGGCCATGGGGGCAAGTTTCCTCCTGCTTGATCCACCACCGGCAAGCCTGATCCTGCTCACTGCAGGATGGAGGCTGCTGGGGCTCCCTGCCCACCTTGTGCCTGTAGCCCCTGCTCCTTCCTCAGGCTGTGCCACCACGGAGCGGGTCACCAAAGGCAAGATGTGCCAGTCTGTGGTGTGGTGGTGCCAGCGTGGGGAAGAGGGAAGAGGAGATGGAATAGGCTGGAGAAAGCAGCAGCTGGAGGAGGATGTCCCTGGTGAAAGCTGAGAGTGGAGGGTGAGTTGGTGCCCCGTGCTCTGCACACCACCTGCCCATCTCGAGGGCTTGCCAGTGCTGCAGCAGGACACATCTGGAGATGGGGACACAGGTGCTGGGTTTCAGGAGGGCATGGGGTCAAAGCCCTCTGCATGTGTGAAGGGAGGTGGTTCTCCTGCAGCTGTCTCACCAGTCAGCCTTCAGGTCCCCGGGAGGAGGCTGGGGGCTCTGAAACCCAGCACATGGCAGGTGCTGGCTGTGAGGGCCACATGCAGCTTGGTCCCTGCCGTTCCAGCTTGCCACCTTGTTCCCCAGCTTGTTTGAGGGGAGGTGGGACAGGCAGGAGCCTTGGTACCTAGCTCGAGTCCTGGCTGTAGCCCCACAGAGCTCAGGAGCAAGCAGCAGCACCGAGTGCAGGATGCCAGGTCTCAGAGCACAGCTCCAGTGTGGCTGAGCCCTTTCCAGCTCTCACCACGCAGCATTTCCCTCATGCTCAGGCTCAGTCTTGTAGCTCTTCCTTATCTTCTCTGTTGGGACATCATCTAGATGGTTTCTTCCCAGGGCAGTTCATCATGAGGTGGTTTCTTTGTGTCCTGCAGCTCTTTCACCCAAAGGTCTCTTTGTCCTGCCCCATGTCATGGCTGGCAGTGGTGCTGGTCCCTTCCCTCTTCCCAGGGCCCCAGCTCTGCTTTCTGAGGGTCTTGTGGGTGCTTCTTGGAGATCTCCAACTTCTCCATCTCAGTTGTGCTTTCAAGGCACAGTGCTGCTGGTCAAATTGCCATCGAGTCAGAGAATGGCTTGGGCTGGGAGGAGCCTCCAAAGACCATCCAGTCCAACCCCCTGTCATGCACAGGGACATCTTGCACTAGACAGGTCACTCAGCCCCCTGTCCACCCTGACCTTGAATGCTTCAAGGTCACCCAGCTTCTCTGGGCACCCTCTTGCAGTGTCTCACCACCCTCATTGCACAACTTTGCTTCCCTATGTCCAGCCTAACCCTGCTGGGAGGTCTGCCCCCAGCTTCCTTACCAGCCCACTTCATGCCCAGGAAGGTCTTGGTGACTGTGGGAGACATCTAGGGAATATCTGAATCTTGTGGAGCAGTTCAGCTGCTGTCTGCAGCCAAACTGGTAGCCAGCCAAAGGCAGAAGCTGGGCCCTGGTGGTAGAACCCCTCCTTACCATGCCACCCATCCCTGAGGCAGGGCTTCTCATCCCAAACAGTTGGTGGGAACTTTTCCCAATGCCTCTTCCCACCAGCTTGCCCAGGACTGCTGTTCTTCTACCCTTGCCAAGGGAAGGAGGTCACCCTTCATCTTTGGCTGACTCTTGAAGGAGCCTCAAGAGCCCAGAGAGCTGTTAGACCTCCCCTGCAAAGGGGCAGGTGCCCTGCCTGTGCCCCTCTGAACGCACAGTGTGTTGGCTGCAGCTCTGCCTGGCTGTGCTCCTGGCTGAAGGCAGAACTCGTTTATGACGACTCAGTTGCCACTGAAGTCCTAGGAGCCAGCATGGGACTGTTCTTGCCCACTCATCCTGGGGTGCCCCAGCTGCAGGGCTTTTGGTTGCCCAGGACATGATGCAAACCCTGCCCATGGCTCTGCTCTCCCAGAGAGCAAGGTGCTGGTTGCCCCCCCGGGTGCCATCAGCTACAGAAGGGAGGAGCAGGACCAGGGGTGGTCCAGATGACAAATGGCATTGGATGCTGCACCCTGCCTGTCCTTGCCCTTGAGTGTGTGGACAGCTGGGGACATCTGCCCTGCTGCACAGACTGCATGTCATAGAGAAGCCAAAAGGGAGGGGGAGGGCAGAGAGGCTCCTGAGGCTGGTGGGAGCAGTGCCTGCGGTGTTCCCCAGGCTGAACTGAAAGGACAGAGCACCTGTGGAGCAGGTCTTGAAGGTGTTGGCATCAAGTATTGTGTCCTCTGCTACCCACTGGCCTTGCAGCAGCCTTCCCTCTGCCCAGGTCTCCAGCATGGTCCTCTTGACTGGGGGTTGGTTTCTTCTGCCTAGTCTCAGGTGACACAAAGAGAGGAAATGTCCTGAAACTGCCAGGGGAGGGTCAGGTTGGAGAGGAGGAAAAATGTCTGTGGTGCCAGAGTGGTCAGGGGTTGGCAGAGGCTGCCCAGGGAGGTGGTGGAGTTTCCATGGCTGGAGGTGTCCCAGAACCGTGTGGCCATGGCACCTGGGGCCGTGCTTTGGTGGCCATGGTGGGGCTGGGTTGCTGGTTGGACTGGTGGATCTCAGAGGCCTTTCCCCACCCAAGCTGGGCCAGGTGAGTCGCACTCAGCTTGCTCTGCTGCTCTGGGCTGCCCTGGCTCTCCATCCCCACCACCTGCAGCAGGACCCAGCTCACTGCTGGGCTCACCTGTGACCTCCTGGTGGAGTTGGGGAGCGAGAAGCTGCTGGGGCTCACGACAGCGAGTTTGTGCCTGGGCTAGAGCCTGCCAGGGTCTGCTCCCCGTTCCTCTGGGTTTGGAAGGAAGAAAAGTGGTTGCTCGCTTGCTCTGTCCCGTCCCTGCCTTTCCTGCGAGCTCCCAGCTTATCTTCAGACAGCCTCAAGGGTATTCCCTGGGAGGTTGGGAGTTTAATCAGGCATGGCTGGGGCATGTGAACGCTGCGGCCACTCGCCGTTCCCAGGGACGGGAGCGCCTCTCGCGGATATTTGGGTTGGCGGCGCCCGGGCTGGGGGCTGGGCTGGGCTGGCTGGGAACCAGCTGCCTTTTCCTGGGGATGCGACTGGGAATGGCTGGGGGGTGACGATGGCCAGAGTGGCTGGGGGTGGCTGGGGGATGATGATGGCCAGAGTGGCTGGGG
>WAAF01004113.1:1410-21646 GCA_013400475.1 Tricholaema leucomelas | reverse complement strand
CAGAGTGGCTGGGGGTGGCTGGGGGGTGATGATGACCAGAGTGGCTGGGGGTGGCTGGGGGGTGATAGTCAGTTTGGTTAGGGTGTAATGATGGCCAACTTGGCTGGGAAGACCAGCCTGGCTGGGGGGTGATGATGGTCAGCCTGGCTGGAGGTGGCTGAGGGGTGATGATGACCAGCCTGGCTGGGGGATGATGATGGTCAGCTTGGTTAGGGGGTGATGGTGGGCAGCATTGCTGGAGGTGGATGAGGGGTGATGATGGCCAGCCTGGCTGGGGGGTGATGATGGCCAGCCTGGCTGGAGGTGGCTGGGGGGTGATGATGGCCAGCCTGGTTGGGGGTGGATTTGTGGGTATGATGCTGGCAGCTCCCATGGGTGTTGAACTTCTCATTGAGGTTTTCCTGTGTGATCTGCTTCAGGTGACCCTGCCCTGGCAGAGGGGCTGCACTCAATGATCTTCAGAGGTCCCTTCCCACCTCTGTGTCCTGTGTCTCTTGCACTGAGGCTGGGGCTGTGTGTGGATGCTCTGCTTTGGCAGCGGTGGGTGGGAGCTTTTGTCACCTCCATCCCTACCTCTGCCACCAGCCTCTTTCTCCAAACCCATAGCTTGCCCTTGTAGCATCCCAGATGGAGTCCATTGGTCCCCACCACCCCTCTTGACCCTCTCAGCCTGGGCTGGCTGTGGCCCTGACCCAGCACCACTGCTTGGCTGATTTTGGATGACTTGAGCAGGGAATTGGGACGCAGGTGGAAGTGCCTGATGCTGGGCTCAGCTTCGCCGCCGGAGTGCAGGGCTTTTGTTGCTGCCTTTGCAGCAGGCAGGGTTTCTTTTTTTGGGGGCTGGCTGTATTCCTGGCAGGGAAGATGACGGATGCTCTGTTTCGTTTCCAGTGGCAGCGTTTCAGATTCCTTGCTCCAGGGCAGGAGCCGAGCAAACTCCGATTCCGGAGAAGCTCTGGTACCTTGGCAGCTTAAGGGCCATGGGGTTTGCTTGAGTGACAAGTGGTGCTGAGCAGGGGTGGGGGGGAGGGATGGAGGGGGGAGCTGGGGAGGGGCAATGTTTTAGCAGCCTGGCCTCCATCTCTGGCAGCAGTGGGAGCCCACCAAGCAGGGAGGCAGCCTTCTGTGCTCCTCGTGCTTACGGGGCCGCAGCGGGAAGCGGGCGAGTCGGAGGGCTCACAGGGTGGGTTGGGTTGGAAGGGACTTTAAGGCTCATCCAGTTCCAGCCCCTGCACCGCGGACGAGGACATCTCCCACCAGCCCGGGTTGCTCAAGGCCTCGTCCAGCCTGGCCTTGAACACCTCCAGGGAGGGAGCATCTGCAGCCTCCCTGTAAGACCTGCAGCGCTGCCTTGCTGCACGGCAGGGACGTCCCTGAGGTGCTGCTGGGTTGGTGGGGGCAAGCTCAGAGTCTCGTGGCATGGCTGTGTCTTCTCCAGAGGTGCTCTTGGATGCTTCTTACCCCAGCTCTGCCCACGCCTCCTTTTGTACCCAGCTCGGAGGGGTCCCAGCAGCTGGCAGAGCTGCATCCTGCAGCACTGGCAAGGCCAAGCCGTCCTGGAGGAGTTCAGGGTCAGGTTGGATGAGGCATTGAGCAACCTGGGCTAGTGGGAGGTGTCCCTGCCTATGGCAGGGGATTGGAACTGGATGATCTTGAAGGTCCTTTCCAACCCAACCCACTCTCTGAATCGGGGAGGGTGGTGCCTGCTGGCCTGCACCCTGGGATGCTAGGCATGAGGCATGGGGGAGAAGGGTCCAGGGCCCAGGGGTCAGGCAAGCTGGAGACCTGCCTGCATGAGGCTCCCCAGCCTTTCTTGGCCTGTCTGGCAGGACCTAAGGCGGCTGTGGGTCTGCAGACAGGGCTTGGGATGGTGCTGGCAGGGGGCAGGATCTGCCCATCCCTGTCACAGCTCTCCTGAGCTTTTGTTTGCTGCTGGAGATGACCTTGGCTGCTGCCTGCACAGCAGGGTGCTGGCGGCTGGGAGCAAGACCTGCTCCCCTAAACCCCTCAAGCCTCTCCAGGCCGTCGGACTTAATGGGCTTACTGGGAGCGATTGGCCTGGGCACTAGGGGAGGCTGAGACCCCAGGGCTGGCCACCCCCATCCCTGCAGCTGTGCTCAGTAGGGGCTGGGGGGGGATACCGACCCAGACTCCTCCCCCAAAGCTCTGCTGGTCTCCCTGCCAAGCCAAGCCCTGGCCTGGCATCCTTCCTCCCCTTTCTCTTCTTCCTCTCTCTCTTTCCCCTCTGCCGGAGAGACCAAGCAAGACTCAGTGCTGACCAACAGTAACAACCCCGGCAGATCCAGACAGAGGCTAAAGCCCCGGGCAGGGCGCCCCGAGTGCTGCCGCAGGAAGAGGGGATTATTCCCGGCCTCAACGACATCTGCCCGGGGCGGCGCCGTGCGGGCCCCCGCGGCTCTCCCGTGGCACAGCCACCCCCTGCCCACCGCAGCGGCTCCCGCAGGGGTCACCCTGACCAGCGGCTGCTGGCAGGGGGCTCAGAGGGGCTGACACCGGCGTGGAGGCTGTGAGGACCCAGCCCCGCACGGTGCTTTGGTGAGAGCGGCGGAGATGCTGCTCAGAGGGAAGCTGGAGCAGCTCTGCTACAGGCACAGGCTGGCAGAGTTGGGGTTGTTCAACTTGCAGAGGAGAAGGTTCCAGGGGGACCCTAAAGCAGCCTTCCAGTGCCTGAAGGGGGCTGCAGGAGAGCAGGGGAGGGACTGTTTGTGGTGAGAGAACGAGGAGCGATAGTTTGAAACTGGAGCAGGGCAGGTTTGGGCTGGACGTCAGGAGGAGGTTCTGCACAGTGAGGGTGGGGAGAGATCGGAACAGGTTGCTTAGAGGTGCTGGAGGCCTCATCCCTGGAGACATTCAAGATCAGCCTTGCTGTGTCCCTGGGCAGCCTGCTGTGGTTGGAGGTGTCCCTGCTGCCTGCAAGGGGGTTAGACAAGGTGCCCTTGGAGGGTCCTTTCCCACCCAGTGCAATCTGTAACTCTGTGAAATGCCATCTGTGGCCCTCAGAGGGGTTTCTGGCCAGGCTGGGTGCTCACAGCATCCTCCCATGTAAGTATCCATGCAAGGCACCCAATTCAAATGCACTGAGCTGGTCCTGGTGCTGATGGAGATGAGCATTATTGGAGGTGGCACTAGTGGAGTTGGGCACCACTGGAGGGTGGCACTGATGGATTTGGGTACCACTGGAGGTAGCACTTTGAGGTGGCACTAGAAGATTTGGGTGCAAATGAAGGTGGCACTGATGGATTTGGGCACCATTGGAGGTGGAACTTTGAGGTGGCACTGATAGATTTGGGCATAACTGGAGGTAGCACTTAGAGGTGGCACTACTGGATTTGGAGGTGGCACGGGTGAGTTTGGACACCGTTGGAGGTGGCATTGATGGACTTTGGGGCTCTTTGTCATGAACTGCTCCCATGTGGCTGCATCTGCTACTTTATGTCCTGTGCTTGATGCAGTTCCCAGTGCTGGGCACCTGCAGCTGGCTCTCTTGGTTCAGGCTCAGACCTCAAGTGACTGATGCCACCACTGCCCCCATCTGTGGCAGGAGCCACTCACACGTCTCAGCCTGGCCTTGGTGGGCTGCGTGTGGATGCCCCTGCATTGAAACCTTACCTGGGCCCCCTGCAACCCAGGAGCTCTGGGTGCTCCTGACGGGATGCCCATTGGTGCTGGCATCTGCTGCCGGGCAGTGCCTGTCCCTGTCCACCTGTGCCAGACGCCCTTGGGTCATTCAGGCCGCTCTGAACACCGCAGCCTTGAAATCACCTTGGCGGCCGCCACCGTGAAGGGGACACCAGGACCAAAGAGGGAAGGTCTGGGTGTGCTTTGTGGGGGCAGAGGGGCTGTGCTGGGCTGGATGCGGCAGCTCGGGGGTGCAGCGCTGGGCGCCGCGGTGCCAAGGCGGGGGGGAGTGGGCGAGCGGCAGAGCCGTGCCACGGCGCGTGAATGTCAGCTGCTGCCTGGCTGCGAGCTGGGCTCGAGTGAGCGCGGATCTGTTCAATCCCATTTGGAGGGGGGGAGAAGCGGGGGGGGCCCTTCCCCAGGCTCAATCTGGTGGGTTTTAGTTACAGTCGCTTTAGGATTTGGGCAGCGAATTGGCGCAGCCTTGGCACGGGGCGGGGGATGGATGAGCGCCGGGGTGGTGAGGCTGCCAAGCTTCCCCCGTACCCCTCGAACCGGGGGTTGGGGGAGGTTTGGTGGGGGTGTGCAGGTGGGGAGCAGCTCATCCCCCCCCAGGGCTGAGCAGCGTGGCTGTCACCCGGCTCTGTGGGCAGCAGCTGGGCGAGCGGAGGAGGGGAGGAGGTGGCTGGCGCTGTCCGCAGGGCACCCGCAGCCCTGCAATGCTCGGCTGGACGCTTCCGATCGCGTTAGCTGCAGCGGCGCCGGGGCCGGCCGCGCCGAGCCGAGCGGCAGCGCGGAGCAACGCCCTGGGTCCACGGCCGGGACACCGCCGCCTGTCCTGCCTGCCTGCTGTCGGCTGGCACCGGGAGGAGGTTGGTCCTCGCCGTGCTGGCTCTGGCTGTGCCGGGGGTGCGGCTGTGGCAGCTCGGCAGGGCAGCACAAGGCTGGCCGCGGGCTGAGTTAAAGGATGTGGTGTTCCTGTCCAGGCCTCCCTGCCTTTGGGTCACCTAGAGAAGGTCACACAGGAATGCACACAGGAATGCATCCAGATGGGTCTTGAAACTGGATGATCTTGGAGGTCTCTTCCAACCTGACTGATTCTGTGAGTCTAAGGAGACTCCACAACCTCTCTGGGCAGCCTGCTCCAGGGCTCCATCACCCTCACACCTGAGAAGTTTCTCCTCTCCATGTTGAGGTGGAACCTCCTGTGTCCCACTGTGTGTCCCTGGCCCCTCGGCCTCTCCAGGCCATGCTGGTGATAGGGTGGTGTTGATGATGTGTTCCTGGGTGATCCTGCTCTGGCAGGGGGGCTGGGCTCAATATGTTCAGAGGTCCCATCCAGCCTCTACTCTTCTGGGGTTGTATGTTTGCCCAGATTGGGTGTCCCTGGGCAGCTGTGCCGGGCTGGCATGGTGCACCAGCAGGATGGGACACAGCAGCCATGGCGTTATGTGGGGAAAGCCAGCAGCAGCCAGGAAGATTCACACCTTCGGGTAGGGAGCCCACCAGGGGAGGTGGCATCACCTTTCACCCCTCTGCTGGAGCCCTGGGTAGGGAGCCCACCAGGGGAGGTGGCATCACCTTTCACCCCTTTGCTGGAGCCCTGGGTAGGGAGCCCACTGGAGGAGGTGGCATCACCTCTTGCCTGATCAGCTGGGCATCTGCTGCAGAGCAGCATGGCTTCACCATAGCATCTCTGGAGGATGTCCCTGGCAGGACACGTTTCTGGCCCCTGCTGGCCGGGCTCTGCGTGCACCCAGAGCTGCTTTTGGGGGGCACTGCCCCAGCAGCGTGTGGCTGCCCGCGAGGAGGAGACGGGTGAAAGCCGCTCTGTGCGCCATGACGATTCACCATCTGCTTCCAGGGCTAACTCCAGATGCTGGATTTAATCTTCCATAGCCTTTTTAATTCAAGAGTTGGCTTCTTAACATCCCTCAGTGCCACCTCGGCTGCAGAGCTGAGCGGAGTGGCTGCCACCAGCGGCCCTTAGAAGGACGTTGTGGAGCACTGGAGATGAACTCATCCAATTCCTCATCTGGCCACCCATCATACCTCAGACCTGTTAACCTGCCAGCCTTAGCTCAGCAATCCTCCCCCAGGCCTGATGTCTGCAGAAAACATAGTGGGTGGTGGTATCTTGGTGGCATCTTCCATGGGGAATCCAGGAGTCAATCTTCTGACTGGATCAGGTTTTGGGAGGAGGAATTCAAACAGCAGAGCTTGGAGGCTGCTGGGTTGGCAGAGATGAAGTAGGTGCCTCAGGGTGCCTGCTGATCCTTTGTTCCTCCTGAATGGGTGTCCTGCAGGGATGTTCAGCCTCGGCTCTTTGTGGCCTGGTTTCTCTCTGCCTTCACCTTGTTTCCACACCTGGTTTTGGCAGAAGCAGCCACGCAGAGGTGATGGTGCCCTGGGCTGCTGCCTACCAGCAGTCTCCACGGCTGACTCTCAACTGCCTGAGTCCTTGGCAGCTCAAGACTTGATGGTGTTTCCTTGTGTGCTCAGGGCGGTCCAGCAGTCCTTTGCTGCCTGACTTCTGGTTGAAGAGGCTGCGATGAGACATCACCACCAGATTTCAGTTGACCTCTGTCATCTGCTGGAGAGGGCAACAGGTTTGCCTGTGCTAAATTAGGGAGCTGGTAGCTGAGCTGGGTGTTGTGGTGCTGGGGTTAGAGCCGCTCTGAACCTTGTTCTGGCGGTGCTTGCGCTCCTGAGCCTTTGGCCTGGGTTGCATCTGGACTGCTTGGAGCCATGATGGTGCTACACAGCATTGGTCCCGTTCTGCCTGCTGGCTTTTCTCTTCCCAAGGTGTGTTTCAGACACCAGGATGCCCCAAGGGTGCCTTGGGACTCCCCACATATCATTCCCACCACCCATGGCCATTCCAAGGTCCTGTCGGCCAGGGCTGTTGAGAGGCAGAGGGACTACCTCTGGCCCTTCTCTGGGGCCGAGTGGTACCTCCAGCAGGGAAGGTGGCTCCAGGTGCAGCCTCCCTCAGCCTACATCCTTCCTGGGCTGCCTCGGAGAGGGCCAAGAGCCGGTGCTGAGTGCCCTCCCTGGCTCTGCCCGTGGCACAGCTGTCTCGGTCCATCTGCCCGTCTGTTCATCTGTCCATCACCGGGGCTGTGCCGGGGAGGTGGGGGCCGTGCTGGGCCCTTGGCGAGGGGGAGGAAGCGGCGACAACAGCCCTGCGGAGGGGACAATAAGAGCCTTGCCGGAGGCTGAAAAGACGCCGGGGTCCCTTCCGCCCTCCTCCGGGCAGACAAAGCCGCCGCCCCTGGTGCCCACCCGGCGCCCAGGGAGCAGGGAGCCTCGGAGTTGTCTGCTCTCCTTTGTCTCTGGTGCCCGGGAGCTGCTGCGCTGCAGCTTCCCTGCTTGCTTCTCCCGTGCTGAGCGCCCGGCGGCGGCTCCGGGAGGAGGCTGCTGCCTTTCAGACGGAGAGGGAGCAGAAGTTCCCTCTCCGAGCCGAGCTCCTTCCCGTCGGCAGGCGCTGGTGCTTCCCGGCGCCGCGGTGAAGTGACACAGGGGAGAGGGCTGGGAATGGCAGCTGGTTCCGGGAAGCCACGCACCGACCTGCTCCCCTCTGCCAGGAAATGCTGCCCGCAGCCAGGGCCACTCAGTCTGGCAGCTGCCGGAGGTTTCTCCGAGTGCTGGACCACCAGAGACACTTTGGCAACCTTAGCTTTTTGGAGTGGGTAGGAAGAGTTGAGGTCAGCCCATGTGTGGGGATGCAGGGGTGGTGCTGGGCTGAGCTCCAGGGGAAGCCTTGAGTGGAGGAGAGCTCCCTTTCTCCACCCCTGCACCACCCTGAGGTGGTGGAGTCTTTTGGGGTGATCCATGGAAATGGGATGATGAGAGGGATGGAGCAATCGACCCTATGGGGCCAGGCTGAAATCTGAGGCTGGACAGGCTGGGAGAGTTTGGGCTGTTTAGCCTGGAGAAGAGAAGGTTCTGGGGAGACTTAAGAGCAGCTTTGCAGTACCTGAAAAGGCTGCAGGAGAGCTGGGGAGGAACTTGTAACAAGGGCTGGGAGTGTCAGGGCGAAGGGCAATAGCTTTGAGCTGGGAGAGGGGAGAGTGAGAGTGGACATGAAGGAGAAATTGTTGGCAGTGAGGGTAGGGAGACACTGGTAAAAATTGCCCAGGGAGATTGGGGATTGAAGATCACATTCTCTGCTTCTGTGCTCCCCAACCTCCCTGGAGGTGCTCCAGGCCAGGCTGGATGAGGCCCGGAGGAGCCTGGACTGGTGGGAGGTGTCCCTGCCCATGGCAGAGGGTTGGCACTGGATGATCTTTGAAGTCTCTTCCATCTCAAGCCATTCTATGAATCTATGACATGGGTGCTGGTGGGAGCAGGGAGGGTGAAGCAGGTGCGGGGCTCACCTGGCTGCTGTTGCTCGCTGGTCACTCGAGCCCCCGTGCCACTTGCCCTTCAGACCCTGTGGACTCCCCTGTTCAGGCCACACCTTGAAGGCTGTGTCTAGTTCTGGGCTCCTCAAGTCAAGACAGATGTTGAGGTGCTGGAAGGTGCCCAGAGAAGGGCAGCAAGGTTGGGAAGGGGCCTGGAGCACAGCCCTGTGAGGAAAGGCTGAGGGAGCTGGGGGTGTGCAGCCTGCAGCAGAGGAGGCTCAGGGCAGAGCTCATTGCTGCCTGCAGCTGCCTGCAGGGAGGCTGTAGCCAGCTGGGGTTGGGCTCTGCTGCCAGGCAGCCAGCAGCAGAAGAAGGGGCCAGAGGCTGAAGCTGTGGCAGGGCAGGTTGAGGTTGGATGTTAGGAAGAAGTTGTTGGCAGAGAGAGTGATTGGCATTGGAATGGGCTTCCCAGGGAGGTGGTGGAGTGGCTGTGCCTGGAGGTGTTGAAGCCAAGCCTGGCTGGGGCACTTAGTGCCATGGTTTGTGTGGTTGGGCAGGGCTGGGTGCTAGGTTGGGTTGGGTGGGCCTGGAGCTCTCTGCCAACCTGCTTGGTTCTATGGTTCTGTGATTCCATGACTCAGCCTGTACCTGGCAGGGGGTTTGCAGCGAGGGGAGCAGGAGCCTTTACAGGAGCCCGTGGATGTGGGTTGGGGCCTCCCGACCTTGTGGTGTCCCCTTGAACCCTGGCGTCCCTCCAGGCTAAGCTGCCCGGTGCATAGAGCCGGGCGAGGGAGCCCATCACGTGCCCCTTAATGCGGCGGCCTGGGCTAAGCACCTTCTGACAGGGACCCAGATGACGCTGCCTGGCGTCTTCCCCCAGGGGATGGGGGCCAGGAAAGGGGCAGGAACGGGACGGGACAGGGGGGCCCTTGGGGTCTTTACTCCGGTCAGTCATAAAGAAGGGATTAAGATCATTAATTCCTCCCCCCCGACAGTGCAGTTAGCAGCCCGAGCGGGCAGGGGCTGGCGAGGAGCAGCTGAGGTACTTGCTGCTCTGGGTGGTCCTGTGGTGCCGGGGCCAGGGCGACACCCCCCTGCCTGCAGATTAGCCTGGTGGCCCCCAGCAAGCGAGTCCTGGGTCCCCCAGCATGGGGGCAGAGCCCTTCCACCTGGCACGGCAACGGTGCCCGGTGGCCCTGGGAGGCTGGGGGGCAACGCTGGGCTGTTGTGAGTGGCAGGAGGTGGCAGAGGCAGATTGGTGGCTGGGACAGTGGTGGGATCGTTTGGTGGTGCCACTTGGCGTGGCTTGGCAGAGCTTGGTACAGCACCTTATGCCAGCAGCGTGCTGTTGCCTTGCACCGCTGGAGCTGAGAGGGGACATGGTTATGTGCCCATGGGTGGCAGAGGAGCTGGGCTGGCTGGGCTGAGGTGGTCTCAGTGGGGCCACGTTCCAGGCTCTGCAGCCACCAGCCCTGCTTAGAGGAGGCTGCGACTGGTGGGGGATTGGAGCCACAGGCAGCACTGGGTATGGCAGGGTGGCACCCGCGGGCAGCTGTGAGATGCTGGCTGCAGAGTAAGATGAGAACTGGTGGAGAAGGTGATCCTGGCTGGTGCCCTTCCCGTTTGCCACACTAAGGCGTGCCCCTCCAGCCCCACGGCACGTCCTGGAGGGGGACCCCTTGGTGCGGCAGCTAAGCCTCAGGTGGGCATGGCTGGCAAATCCCAGGCCCAGCCAGGCCAGCTCTCAGCTCCTGCTCTACCCAGCGGGCGGAAGAGGCACAGGGGCACAGGAAAGGCAGCCGCGGGCGGGCGCGAGATAACGGCACCGGGTGGCTTTATCTCACATCCTCCTGCCCGCTGCTCTTCCTGCCCTGGCACCGCGAGCTTGGGGCAGGCGTGAAGGTGGGACCTGTCCTAACGCCCCCAGGGACAGGTCCCCACCTCGCTGCTGGAGCTCCTGCTGGAGCAGGTCCAGAGAAGGGCACCAGAGCTGGAGAAGGGTCTGGAGAAGAGGGCTGGGGAGGAGCACCTGAGGGAGCTGGGGGGGTTAGTGTGCAGAGGCTGAGGGCAATGGAGTGAGGTTTAACAGAGCCAAGGGCTGGGTCCTGCACTTGGGGCACAATAACCCCAGGAAGGCTCCAGGCTTGGGGCAGAGTGGCTGGAAACTGCTCAGTGGAAAAAAACCTGGAGGTGCTGGGTGCCAGCAGCTGAAGGTGAGCCAAGGTGTGCCCAGGTGGGCAAGAAGGGCACCAGCAGCTTGGCCTGGAGCAGCACTGGTGTGGGCAGCAGGAGCAGAGCAGGGATCGTGCCCCTGGGCTGGGCACTGGGGAGGTTCAGTTTTGGGCTCCTCATTCCAAGAAGGACATTGAAGGGTTGAAGCAGGTCTAGAGAAGGGCACCAAAGCTGGAGGAGGGTCTGGAGAACAGGGCTGGGAAGGAGCAGCTGAGGGAGCTGGGGGGGTTGGTGTGGAGCAGAGGAGGCTGAGGGCAGAGCTCATTGCTCTCCACAGCATCCTGAGAGGAGGCTGCAGTGAGCCAGGTGGGGGTTGGGCTCTGCTCCCCAGTTTGAGGTAATAGAAGGAGAGGCAATGGCCCGAAATTGTGCCAGGGGAGGGTTAGGTTGGAGAGAAGGAAAAATGTCTTTGGTGCCAGAGTGGTCAGAGGCTGGCACAGGCTGCCCAGGGAGGTGGTGGAGTCCCCATGCCTGGAGGTGTTCAAGAAACCTGTGGCCATGGCACCTGGGGCCATGGTTTGGTGGCCTCGGTGGGGTTGGGCTGGTGTTGGACTGGATGACCTCAGAGCCTTTCCCAACCTATACGATTCTGTCACTCCCTGATTCTCTCCCGCACTAGCTCTGGGTGCCCCAGCACCACCCCAGCACCCATTCAGGTTGCACCCCAGCCTCGCCAGCAGCCCTGCCTGGCGCGCAGCGCTGTGGGGCGCGCATGGGGCCGGGCATGGGGCCGGGCATGGGGCCGGTGCTGCCGCCGCATCCCGCCCCGCCCACGTGTCCTGGCGAGCTGCAGGCTGGAGCCCTGCATCGATCCGCTGCATCTTAAATCCCGCAGCAGCTGAAGCAAGCGCTTTTCAGCGCGGGGGCGGGGGGGCCTCTCTGCAGGCACACCAGCGCTGGCACCGGCCTGAGACAGGCTGGCTGCTTCTGCCAGCACCACGGGGCTTGCTCTGGGCACCTTTTCCCCACCAGCGTTTCAGCGGCGATGCCCGCACCGTGCCCGCCGGGCAGGGTCCCGGGCTGTGGAGGGGTTGCTGGTGCTGTGCGGCGCCGCAGCTGTGGTGAAGGGGAGATGGAAGGTGACAGCTGAGCAGGTTGCAGGGGGTGCAGGGATGCTCCTCCACCTGCTGCCATCACCCCTGGACAGGAGCAGGAGTCCCAGCAGAGCTCTCCACGCGCGGCTCCCTCCTTGCCTGGGGTCCAGCCAGGAGGCTGCGGGGAGAACCAGGGTGGAGGGAACAGGGTAGGGGAGGGGGCCTCCTGAGGGTGCTGCCCTCCCCCAACTGCTGCCGGGGTGGGGACGTGGGTTCCTGCTCCGCTAAGCCCTGCAGCTTTTCTCCTCTAAAGCCTGATTACTCCGGCGGTGCCTGTGCGTGCGTGCGTGCTCGGGAGGGGAGGAGAAGGAATTTCACAACAAGTGTTTGCTGCCACGCTGGGCCCAGATGCCCCACAGCCACCCACGGCACGGTGGCATCTCCCTTGCTCCAGGGAACAGCACCGAGGAGGGGCTCTTGCCGTCACCGCTGAGCTCCAGCCGCCAGCAGCGCAGCTGGGTGCCTGTGGTGGGAATGTGGGCAGGGCAGGCTGGACGTGGCAGGAGGTCAGCAGTGGGGCTTGGAAATGGACACCGCAGCTCCCTGTGGGGTTTAGAGGTGGATGCTGTGGCTTCTCGTGGAGCTTGGAAGTGGATGCTGCATCTCCCTGTGGAGCTTAGAGGTGGATGCAGCAGGGGCTTGGAAGTGGACGCTGCAGCTCCACATGAGACTTGGAGGTGGAAATTGCAGCTGACGATGGGTTTTGAAGGTGGACGCTGTGGCTCCCTGTGTGGTTCGAAGGTGGACACAGCAGCTCCCCGTGTGGCTTCCTTCCCCTGGCCAGGCAACAAAGGGTCCAATGGGAAGATGAGAAGGAGGAGGAAGAGGGTGAAGGGAGCAGTCTGGCCTGAGCTGGGTGATCAGCACCGTCCGGGGGGGGCTATGAGAGCCAGGGTGCAGGGAACTGGGGGAACACAGATGGCCGAGGATGGGGACTGGGCACCCCTGACATGAGCTCCAGCTGCCGGCTGAGGGGCATCCTGCCGTCCCATCCGGCGCGGGGGGCCACACGCCGCTGGAGCGGAGCAGGAGACGACTTGCCTGGGGCTGCAGTTCCTGGGGGAGGAGAGCTGGGCACAGAGAGCCTTTAAGCAGCAGGGTGCCATTGCTCCCAGGCCAGGACTTCCCCAGTGACCCCCATCTGTGTCTGGATGGTGACCCTTTGAAAGCGCAGCGGAACGGATCTCCAGCGAGGTCCGTTCCCTGGAGTTTCTTTGTTCGCGGCGCTGAGACTTTTCATGGCAGGGGGAGAGGGAAGAGCCGCTTTGAAAAGCCCTGTCGGCCCTTGCCAGCTCTCACTGGCTTTTCTTTTCTCCTTGCAGAGCCGCGTGTTGTGTCCCAGAGCCGCAGAGCATGTCCCTGCTCTGAGAGCCCCGCCGAGGTCCTCCGCAGGCAGCCGGCGCGGGAGGAGCCGCCCCGCTGATGAGCCTTCCCGTCTGAGCTTCCCTGGGGGGGCTGCCGCTTCCAGCAGGGCTTTTGGGGGAGTCTGGTTTTGGTTTTTGGTTTGGTTTTTGTTTTGCTTTGGCACTCGGGGGTGGGTTCTGGGGTTGTTTGGGTTTTTTTTTTTTTAAGCGTTTTTTGTTCCGAGTTGCTTTGGGGGTTTGCGCTGCCGCGCTCCGGGCACCATGTCAAACTCGGGCTCCCACCAAGACGCTGGGAACAAGCCAGAGCCGGAAAAAACTAACCAAGATGACTCTCACCCCCCTGTCAACTCCGAGAGGAGGAACAAAAGTGGGATAATAAGTGAACCTTTGAACAAAAGTCTTAAGAAGTCCCGGCCGCTCTCCCACTACTCCACCTTCGGCGGCAGCAGCTCAGTAAGCGAACATTCGGAGAAAGGCAACTCCTTAGCTAACGGCGGCGAAGCGGCCGTGGATAAAAGTCATTCTACCTCAAAGCACAAAAGCATCTCCAGCATGCTGAGCAAACTGGAGCGGGTGTCGGAGATCTCCTCAGAAGGACAGATCGCCCTACAACAGTTTGCTCAGTCGACAGAAATGCTCAAAAGAGTGGTACAGGAGCATCTCCCTCTAGCAAGCGAGCACGGAACTGGTCTCTCCGACATGGAGGCGGTCTCGGCGGCAGAGACAATGAACGGCCCCTCCGATTTTCCTTACCTGGGGGCTTTTCCCATCAACCCAGGCCTTTTCATTATGACCCCTGCCGGCGTCTTTCTGGCGGAGAGCGCTCTCCATATGGCCGGCTTGGCAGAGTACCCCATGCAGAATGAGTTGGCATCTGCCATCAACTCGGGGAAAAAGAAACGGAAAAGATGCGGCATGTGCCCGCCCTGCCGCCGCCGGATAAACTGCGAGCAGTGCAGCAGTTGTAGGAACCGCAAAACTGGGCACCAGATTTGCAAATTCAGAAAGTGTGAGGAACTCAAAAAGAAGCCTTCTGCAGCACTGGAGGTAACCGGCCCCTCTCAGGCACCCTAACCCCTCCTCGGGCCGCGCTCCTGCGTTCGGACCTTGCCCTAGCTAAGGCAGCGCCTGGTACTTCGCACTTCTTTCATTCCCCCCTTCGCCAGTAACAGTTCTCCCCGGGAGCTGTGTGCTCTGCCCAGTGCTGCCAGGCTCTGCCCTCCCACACCCACTGGGGTGGGCTGGTTGGCTGGCTGGGGAAGCAGGGCTGGGCTTTCCTTCCCAGGGGTGCCTGGGCGCTCTGGGTTTCTGCTCTCCCTTGGCAGGCGTGGGCAGCAGTGGGGCTCTGCTGAGTTTCACTGCCAGCCTCTCTTGGCCTGGGCAAGCTGCAGCTCGCTGACCTGAGAAGCAGATTCTAACCTGGCAGGATGGGGGAGGCAGGAGATGGCTTTTCAGGGCAGAAGCTTGAGGACAGTGGGTGATGGTGAAAGCTATGGTTGTGATGCTGCTGGAGCCCAGCCCTTTGGCTTGATCTTTGCTCCCAGCAGGAGCTTAGCAGTCCCTGCCTTTGGGTGGTAAACAGCTGCAGCCTGTGCTGGGCGGCATCTCCTGTGCTGGGTCTCCTTGCGTCAGTCTGGGGTGGTCAGGATGAGCCCACGAGGGAGCAAGTGGATCTGTGGTCTCTGCTTTGGCACCCAGCTGAGCTGTGAGCACCTCTGCTGCTGCTGCACTGTCTGAATGTGGAGGTGCCCAGGTCCCCTGATGGGGCACATTGCAGTGGTACTTGGGTGCTTGGTCACTGCCACCACAGCCACCTGATGGGTGTTGCCCTTGGCCTCAGAGGAGAGCCACTGCAAGCTGCTGTTGGGTCGAGGTGCCACCTGGCTGGGGAGGTGTCACCCACCTACCTTTGTGGGGTCACAGGAGAAGTCCCACACCTAAGGTCACTGCACAGGTCTGCAATTCAAGCAGGGCCTGGGCATGGGTGCAGAGGTGTGGGCACATGGCTCTGGCAAAGCCTGCTGTGGGTGCTCAGGGCCAAGACCAGAGCTGAGTCCCTCAGGGTTTGATTTTTCTGGGAGCTGATGCCACCACGAGCCTGTGAGTGCATCCCTAGAGCCAAGCAGAGGCCAAAACATCACCAGCAGATCAGCTGGCATGAGGGCATTGCCCATCCTCTGGTCACCCCAAAGAGACAGCCCCCTGTTTCCTTAGCCACGTTCTTCCATTAGCACCAGCTCTGCAGGAAGGGCGAAGGGAGAGGGAGAAGCTCTGTTTGGGTGGTGGGGGTGAGGAGAGGGGGACTGTGGGAGAGGGAGACTGTGGGAGAGGGGGACTGTGGGAGAGGGGGACTGTGTCTTTCAAGACCTGCCCTATTGCTAAATTATGTTCTTGTTGTAATTTGCTGAGTCAGTGATCTGGAAAAAGGGAGAAAGAGGAGGTGGTGTGGGGGGGAAAGTTCATCTCTTCCAAAGAGTCCTAAAGCAGGTCAAGAGACTGGGAGCTGGTAGCAGCTGAAGGAACTGCTCCATCCCTCCGGTGCTGGGCAGGATCTGGGGACGATGAATAGCACTGGGAGCCCACCAGACAGTCACCACTGAGAGTGCTTTGCCCATCCCAGGGCTGCCTGAGGGATCAAAGGCACTGCAGTAGGTCTCTTCATCTGATGGAGTTGGGCCTCACCACAGATGGGTCCCTGTCCCTCCTGGGAGGGACCAGAGAGGTGTATTGAGGCTGAAAAGTGATGTGGGGATGGGTGCTAGGGCAGGTGTGGGTCATTCCAGGGCATTATGAAAATGGTCAGGGGTTTGGGCAGCTCTGTTATGAGGACAGGCTGAGGGAGCTGTGAGTATTCAGCCTGGAGAAGAGAAGGCTCCAGGCAGACCTTACAGCTGCCTGCCAGTGCAGGAAGGGAGATAGAGGCACTGTCTGCAAGGACATGAGGCGATGCTTTGAAATGAGAGCAGAGCAGATTGAGATTGGATGTGAGGAACAAGTTCTGCACCAGGAGGCTGCTGGAGCACAGCAACAGGTTGCCCAGGGAGGTGGTTGAGGCCCCATCCCTAGAGATATTGCAGGTGAGGCTGGACAGGGCTGTGGGCAACCTGCTCTAGTGGAGGATGTCCCTGCTGAGTGCAGGGGGTTGGAGTGGAGGAGCTTTGGAGATCCCTTCTAGCTCAGACCATTCTATGATTCTGTGATCAGAAGCAGATGCTCCCCTCCCTCAGCATGCCCACTTGTGCTGCCTAGGGCTGAAGAAGATTGTGTCTGTGCCTGTCTGGGACAGGGTCACTGGGACCGGGTCACTGGGACCCCAGCTGCTGTCCTAAGGTCACCTGGGTGAGTGAGTTGTTAAACCTCACCCGGCAGCAGCCAGCCTCAGCAGTGTGCTGTGTTGGGCCGACCCAAGGGCTGTGCTATGCCTGGTGAGGAGAGGCTGAGGGCCCTGGGGCTGTTTGGTCTGGTGAAGAGAAGAGTGGGAGGGGATCTGATCAATGTTTATGAACATCTGAGGGGTGGGGGTCAGGAGGGGGGGGACAGGCTCTGCTCACTGCTCCCTGGGATAGGCCAAGGAGCAATGGATGGAAGCTGCAGCACAGGAGGTTCCAGCTCAACACAAGGGGGAACTTCTTGCCCAGAAGGGTCCCAGAGCCCTGGCACAGGCTGCCCAGAGAGGTTGTGGAGTCTCCTTCTCTGGAGCCTTTCCAGGCCTGTCTGGATGTGTTCCTGTGTGACCTGAGCTAGGTTGTGTGGTCCTGCTCTGGCAGGGGAGGTTGGACTGGATGAGCTCTTTGGGTCCCTTCCAACCCCTAACATCCTGTGAACCTCTGATCCTATGTGGTCTTAAGGCAACTTGGGACTACTCAAGCCACCACACCTGGTGGTGCAGACCTGTCTGGAGATGGCAGTGTCCAGGACAGAGCTGCTGCCAGCTCCAGGCCCTGGTGAGGTACCACCACAGCACAGTGCTCGATGCTGGGACACAAGGGGCCGTTCAGTGGCCTCTTATGTGGGGCTCAGAACTTCGCAGGGCTTTGTGAAGCATCATCCCCTCCTGCAAGGACCTCTGGAGAAGGTCTCCCCAGGTGCAGGAGAAGGACAATCAGTGGTCACTCCTGTCTGCCAGCCTGGAATGTCTTCAGAGAGCCCGGAGAGAGGCTGCAGCTGTGGTTAAACATTGATCCAAAATCAGGCAGTAACAACAGCAAAGAATTAAAGCTTCATGGTGGCATCAGAACCAGGCTGGGCCCAGGGCTGAACCCCTCTGCTGCTGTGGATGTGCACATCTGCAGAGCCTGAGGAGCTGGTTGCCTCTGGTGTCCTGCTGAGGCTCTAAGGCCAGTGAGCAGGTTGGGTGCACTGAGCAGGCAGCAGCAGCACATCCCTGAACCCATCAGGCTCCTCCAGGCTCCGTCAGCCCCAGCAAGCCTGGGTGATGCCACAGGGGCTGGAGGTTAGCCCTGGACAGGTCACCCTGGGCTTGTCTCTAGGACTGTAGGTCACACAAAGGCCACGAAGGTCAGGATTTGACTCGACAGAGCTGCCCTCCATCTGGAGAAGCCTTGGTGCCCCAGCTGGCTGCTGCTGTGAGGGTCACTCCTACCCTCATGTGAGGCTCATGGAGACCTCACCAAAGCCTGTGGTGACAGGACAAGGAGCAGTGTTGAAGCTGGAAGAAGGCAGGGTTAGGCTGTACATGTGGCAGAGGTGCCCTGTGCTGAGGGTGGTGAGGCACTGAGCAGGTAACCCAGAGAAGCTGTGGATGCCTCATCACTGGAAGGGTTAGAGGTCGGCTTGGGTGGGGCTTTGAAGACCCTGATCTAGTGAAAGATGTCCCAATGGGGTTGGACTGGTCTGTGAATGTCCCTCCCAGCCCAAAGCCTTGTGTGATGATGGGGGTGAAGGAGGATCTGCCCTGGGCATCCACCTCAGAGCTGGTTGTGCACCTGCCTTTAATGATGAAGGGGCAGAGGGTGTTTCAGATGGCCTGTACCAGACATCTCCTTCCAGCCACATCAAGGAGCCTCCTCTCCCCTCATTCCTCTCTCCTGCAATCACAGAATGGAGTTGGGTTTGAAGGGACCTTAAGGATCATTCAGTTCCACCCCCACCCTGCCATGCCCAAGGACACCTCCCACCAGCCCAGGTTGCTCAGGGCCTCATCCAGCCTGGTCTTGAACACCTCCAGGGAGGTTGTGGAGCACAGAAGCACAGTATGTGATCTTCAATCACATTCTGTGCTTCTGTGCTCCACAACCTCCCTGGGCAACCTGTGCCAGTGTGCTTCATTGGCACCTGTGTCTTCCCCAGAAGCTTGATTCCCTGCTGTAGGAATCTCTGGGCAGGTGGTGGTGCCTGCAGCTCTCTGCTCCTTGGCAGTCCCAGCTCAGTTTGCCCAGAGGACCAGACGTGGGCTGGGAGCAGGAGGAGGTGATGAACCTGGAGGAAGAAGCCTGTGTCTGGGCACCACCATCTCTTGCCCATCCTTGCCCTTTGCTTCCCTCCCCTTGCCCAAGCCCCACGTTTGGGTCCTGGGTGTGGTAGTGAGCATGTTGGGGGGTCCCTCAGGCGTGGGAGGAGACTCTGCCCTGGTGACTTGTTGAAGCTTGGTGGCTCTCTTGATCCAAGAAAAGGAGCCAGTGGGAACTGGCTGGCTCCTGCTTGGGGTGCTGTGCACACAGGCTGAGTGCTGGGAGCTGCTGCTGGGACGGGTTGTCCCCACGCTGCCTGGTGCCAGCCCAGCCTGCTGCCCCCACGCCTGTGCCTCGTTTCCCATTGGTGCCTCCTGGCTTGCTGGAGGTACAGGAGCTGGAGGCTGCCTGAGGCACATCCTCTTGGTGTGGCCCTGGCTAGCATGGCTTGGACTTGCCTGGGGACTGTTGGCATAGAGAGGCAGACACTCTGGTTCCACTCCTCATGAACCTGTGAGCTTCCCACCCCATTCCTCTGGGAAATGTCCCAGGTTCTTCCAGGAGTCCACAGAGCCCTTCTGGCCACTGTCCCACAGCACTTTCCCTGGAGGTGGCTTCAAACAGGTCTCATCTGTTCACACAGAGGGCATGGGGCTGGAAGGGACCCTCTAAGGGCATCTTGGCCGACGCCTTGCAGTCACAGGGACACCTCCAGCTAGAGCAGGGACATAGCAAGGCTGATCTTGAATGCCTGCTGGGATGGGACCTCAGTGCCATCCCTGGAGAACCTGTTCCAGGATTCTGCCACTCTCATTGTGAGGAGCTTCCTCCTGCTGTCCAACCTAAACCTGCCCTGCTCCGAGAGGGAGCAAGACGTTGCTTGCTGATCCTGCCAGCCCAAGCCAGGCGGTTTCAACTCATCCAGTCGAGCCCTGACCACTCTGCTGTGTGTGGGATGGAGCCTGCTGGGACTCATGTCCCTTCCCCTGTGAAATGCTGAGATGTCCCCGGCGCTGCCTGGTTCTGCTCTGCTGGGGGCAGCCGCTGCCGGTGGCAGCCTGGCGATGCCCCCTGCGTGCTTAGCAGCTCCTGGGCCTGATGGGCCCCAGCCTCAGTTTCCCCATCAATGCCCTCCCGAGCCCGTCCGTTGTCTGGGCTGCCGTCGGTGTGGTGGCCGTCGGTCCGCGGCGGGCAGCGGGGGCTGGCAGCGAGGGGGTGGCCGGGCAGGGCCCTTGTGCTGGCCGCCGGCCGGAGGGGAAGTTCGGGGCCGCGCAGGGGGAGCGGCTGCGGCGTAATGCCCGAGCTGCCCCGCAGGATGCCCGGCCGGGGGTGGGGGCTGGTGCCAGGGGGACACCCCAGCTCCCTCCGCCCGCTGCGGACCTCGGGGCGTGCGACCACGGCTAGGGGATGCTGAGCCCGGGCTGGGGACTGGGGGGGAGGGGGCTGAGGGCTGGATGCACAAACCCCCGTGCCGGACCCGACCTAACGCCTTGTCCCTTCTCTTGTTCTTCCGCCCCCCTTCCCCCACCCCTGTGTTCTCTCTTCCTTTCCAGAAGGTGATGCTTCCTACAGGAGCCGCGTTCAGATGGTTCCAGTAGGAACGGGAATCCCAAAGCTCTGTCATCCAAGTGCAATGTCACTGCTTGCTTGTGTTGTCTCAGGCAAGGGATTTTTGGCTGAAGTGAATGGATGCACCTGTGTCTCTCTAGAACCAAAAAGATTTCTCATTCCTGGTTTGATACACTTTGATTTCCTCTTTCTTATTTTCTTAAGCTTGTTTCTTTCTTTTTCCTCCTTTTTTTTTGGTTTGGTTTGGTTTGGTTTTCCTTCTCTCGTTGTTTTGCCTTTTATTTGTTTTTTGGTTAGGTGGTTTTGGGGTTTGTTTTTTTTTTTTGGTTTCTTTCCCCCCCGCCCCCTCCCCCACGCTCGTTTTAACATCTCCAAGTCCTAGTCAAGACATTTAACTGCTTTTCAAATAATAATAAACAGAATAAGAATCAAAAGGAAAAGAATTAATAATAATGAAGGGAAAAAAAAATCAGGAATTGAAAGATTTAAAAAAAAAATAATTAAAAGAATTTTAAGAAAGGAATCGAAAGAAATTTTTTAAAAGGACTTAAAAGAATTTTGAAAATTGAAAGAATTAAAAA
>WAAF01004111.1:0-13233 GCA_013400475.1 Tricholaema leucomelas | reverse complement strand
CTTGGCCTTGTTGAATGCCATGAGGTTGGCCTGGGCACACCTCTGCAGCCTGTCCAGCTCCCTCTGGATGGGTCCCTGCCCTCTGGCAAGTCTCCTGTGCCACACAGCTTGGTGCCAGCTGCACACTTGCTGAGGCTGCACTCCACTGCTCTGTCCATGGCACTGACAGAGATGTCCAACAGCACTGGTGCCAGCACTGACCCCTGAGGGAGCCATTTGGCACTGCTCTCCAGGTGGGCATTGTGCCCTTGGTCACCACTCTCTGAGTGCCACCATCCATCCAGTTCCTTACCCAGCAGTGCTGCACCCATCCAGTCTGTGTGTTTCCAGCCTGGTGACCAGGCTGTCCTGTGGGACAGAGTCAGATGCCTTACTCAGGTCCAGGTAGATGCTGTCAGTTGCCCTTCCCTTGTCCACTGTTGCTGTGACTTCATCATAAAAAGCCACTACAGTTGTCAGGCAGGATCTGCCCTTGGTGAAGCCCTTGCTGGGTACTTCTCCATGGACAAAGGAGCTGAGGGGAAGAAAAATGAAAGGGGGGAGGGAACCCTACAAGATAATGGGGTTGGATAATGGACAAGAAGTGCTTGTTAAGAGGTGGGGAGGAGTTGCTTCTGTCCCCTTGCTGCCTCTTTTTTGAATGAAGGGCAAATGATCTCCTTGGCTGGCAGCAGAAATAACATCAGCTGGTTGGAAAAGAGCACAGCAAAAGGGGCTGCAGTCACTCTGCAAGATCAAAATCCCTCCAAACCTACTTCCAGCTTCATAAAAGATAAAAGAAGAACCTAAATGTTGCAATACAACATCTCTCCCCCCCCTACCCCACCTCAGACAACCACCAAATGACCCAACCCTGTCCAGTCTGCACTGCCCTCCCCTCCCCATTATTGATTTTTAAATGACATTGTCTTTGATTGCTTTTCTCCAGCTCTGTCCCTGTGAGGAGTGACACCAAATCTAATCAGGCTGGAAGGAAAGCATCCATTTGATCTGGTGATTCAAATGGCTGCAGAATAGCATCACAGCCCTTGGGCACGGTCAGGGGAATCAGATCAAATTCTAGCCTCTGCCTGCTGGCTGAAAAGGTTTGGCTTTGGAGGAAGCACCCAGCTGAGGAGAGGACCTGCTTGGGAGTGTGGAGAAGGAGCGGGAGGGCTCAGACCAAAGCATCTTTGGATTCCTCCTGGCAAGGTCCACACAAAGATCTGCATGGGTTTAATTATAGAACCACAGAATCATTGAAACATAGAACCAGAGAGTCATAGACCCAGAGAATAATAGAACCAGCACAGAATGGTTTCATTGAACCAGAGAATCATTGAACCAGAGAATCACTGAACCAGAGAACCAGAGAATCATAGCACTATAGAACCATACAACCATAGAATCACAGAATCATAGAGTCACAGAGTTGGTCAGGGTTACAAGGGACCACAAGGATCAGCCAGTTCCAACCCCCCTGCCATGCCCAGGGACACCTCACACTAGATCAGGCTGCACACAGCCTCATCCAGCCTGGCCTTAAACACCTCCAGGCATGGGGCCTCAACCACCTCCCTGGGCAACCCATTCCAGCCTCTCACCACTCTCATGCTGAACAACTTCTTCCTCACATCCCCGCTGAATCTCCCCATTTCTAGCTTGGTTCCATTCCCCCCAGTCCCATCCCTACCTTATAGGCTAAAATGTCCCTCCCCAGCTTTCTTGTAGCCCCCTTCAGATACTGCAAGGCACAATAATGTCACCTGGGAGCCTTCTCCTCTCCAGACTGCACAGCCCCAACTCCCTCAGTCTCTCCTCACAGCAGAGCAGCTCCAGCCCTTTGCTCATCCTCGTGGCCCTTCTCTGGACACCTTCCAGCCCCTCCACATCCCTCTTGTCCCAGGGGCTCCAGCACTGGATGCAGTACTCCAGGTGGGGTCTCAGCAGTGTGGAGCAGAGGGGCAGGATCACTTCCCTGGCCCTGCTGCCCACACTGCTCCTGCTGCAGCCCAGGCTCTGCTTGCTCTCTGGGCTGCCAGAGCACACTGACAGCTCAGACTGAGCTTCTCCTCTACTAGCACCCCCACGTCCCTCTCCTCATGGCTGCTCTCCAGGCAGCCACTGCCCAGCCTTGCTCGTGTGTGTGTCTATCACCAGCAAGCCATGGGAGCATGGAAATGTGGAATCATAGAATCATAAAAGCATAGAATCATGGCATCATGGAATCATAGAAGCATGGAATGATGGAATCATGGCATCATAGGATCATAGGAGCACAGGAGGATAGAATCATGGGATCATGGGCTCATGGAAGTATGGAATGATGGAATCATGGCATCATGGGCTCATAGAAATGTGGAATAATAAAATCATGGGATCATCAGTGAGCTGCCCAGGGAGGTGGCTCAGTCCCCATCCCTGGAGGTGTTCAAGAGGAGGCTGCATGAGGCACTTAGTGCCATGGGTTAGTTCATTAGAAGGGGTTAGGTGATAGGTTGGACTCAATGATGTCAGAGGTCTTTTCCAAGCTGGTTGACTCTGTGGTTGTGTAAAACACTCCCACTGCCATAGCAGCAGCCAGACTCCTGCATGGCTCTGCTCAGGAAATAGCCAGAAGTGATCTGGACAACAAAACTCCCTCGGGAAGACCTCTGCAAGGTCAGAGTTGAGGTCACGAGTGGGGAAACTCACACTGCTGCTATCTCTGCTGTTTGCAGCTGGTGGATAAACACCAGCCTGGAGCCTCAACTATTTCAGGCCATCCATCTTCATAAATACAAATATTTGGAAGGCAGCAAGAATGGATTAGCTCTGCCTGCTCTGCTTCCCTCCTTGCAGTTCATTAGCTGCTCAAGGAGATCCTCCAGCTCCAAGGTGTGTTGTGTTCGCTCTTCATCCATCTGGCCAGGGAGATCAGGCAAGGAGCATCTGGGAAAGCAGAGGTCATCTCCCTGCTGCTGGGGCTTTGTGAGGGGCTTTAGGAGACTTGGATCCTGCCAGCGCTGCCCTTGCACTCTGAGGTTGGCAAGGCCATGAATCGTAGAGTCATGGAGTGACAGAGTGGCAGAATCACAGAGTCACAGAATCACAGACACAGAGTCACAGAATCACAGAGTAACTGAATCACAGGCACAGAGTCACAGAATCACAGAGTCACAGAATCACAGACACAGAGTCACAGAATCACAGAGTAACTGAATCACAGGCACAGAGTCACAGAATCACAGAGTCACAGGGTCACAGGGTCACAGAATCACAGTCACAGAGTCACAGAATCACAGACACAGAGTCACAGGGTCACAGGGTCACAGAATCACAGACACAGAGTCACAGAATCACAGAGTAACTGAATCACAGACACAGAGTCACAGAGTCACAGAGTCACAGTCACAGAGTTACAGAATCACACAGTCACTGAGTCACAGAGTCACAGGGTCACAGGGTGACAGAATCACAGTCACAGAGTCACAGAATCACAGAGTAACTGAATCACAGTCACACAGTCACAGTCACAGAGTCACCGAGTCACAGAATCACAGAATCACAGTCACAGAGTCACAGAGTCGCTGAAGCAGTCACAGAGTCACAGAATCTCAGTCACAGAGTCACCAAGTCACAGAGTCACCAAGTCACAGAGTCACAGAGTCACAGTCACAGAGTCACAGAATCACAGAGTCACAGGGTCACAGGGTCACAGAATCACAGTCACAGAGTCACAGAATCACAGAGTAACTGAATCACAGACACAGAGTCACAGAGTCACCGAGTCAGAGTCACAGAATCACAGTCACAGAGTCACAGAGTCATAGGGTCACAGGGTCACAGAGTCACAGGGTCACAGAATCAGTCACAGAGTCACAGGGTCACAGAATCAGTCACAGAGTCACAGAGTCACAGAGTCACAGAATCAGTCACAGAATCAGTCACAGAATCAGTCACAGAGTCACAGAGTCACAGGGTCACAGAATCAGTCAGAGAGCCAAAGAATCACAGGGTCACAGGGTCATAGGGTCACAGAATCAGAAGCAGAGACTCACAGAATCACAGAATCAACCAGGTTGGAAGAGACCTCCATGATCATCCATTCCAACCAAGATGTTTTCTCCTGTAGCTTTGAAACTTTTGAGAGGATCTTCAAAAAGGATAAATTAAAAAAAAAAAAGTCCATTAAAACCTCCTTTTTTTTTTTTTCTTTCTTCCTTAACTCTTTCTGTTTTTATCCTCTCTTCCCAAATTTTGCTAAGCTCTTTTCAAAAGAAACTCAAACATTCTGGTCCCTGAGGAGTGTTTTCAAAGAAGACTTCACTCTGAGGTGACCTTCAGCTGGACAAAATCATAGAACCATGGAATGGGTTCAGTTAGAACTTCAGTTAGCTCCTTCAGTTAGAAGGGAGCTCAGAGCTCAGCCAGTTCCAAGCCCCTGCCATAGGCAGGGACACTTCCCACTAGAGCAGCTTGCTCAAGGCCTCATCCAGCCTGGCCTTGAACCCCTTCCAGGGAGGTTGTGGAGCACAGAAGCACAGAATGGGATCTTTGATAACATCTTCTGTGCTCCACAGCCTCCCTGGGCAACCTGTGCCAGTGTCTCACCACCCTCACTGAAAACAACTTCTTCCCAACATCCATTTTCAGTCCCCCCTCTGCCACTTCAAACCCATTCCTCTTCCTCATCTCATGACAAGACCTTGTCAATAGTCCCTCCCCAGCCTACTGCAGCCTCCTTCAGATCCTGCAAGGCCACTCCAAGGTCTCCTGGAAGCCTTCTCTTCCCCAGGCTGCAGAGCCCCAACTCTCTCAGCCTGTCCTCACAGCAGAGCTGCTGCAGCCCTCTCAGCATCTTGATGGCCTCCTCTGGACTGGCTCCAACACTTCCATGTCCTGCTTGTGCTGGGGCCTCCAGAAGTGCACCCAGGAGTGCAGGTGGGGTCTGAGGAGAGCAGAGCCAAGGGGCAGAATCCCCTCCCTTGCCCTGCAGCCCAGCACATGGTTGGGCTCTCTTCATAGTCCTTGTGTTCCAGGCCTCTCACCAGCCTTGGTGACCTTGGTCTCCTTTCAGAAGGGAGAAACTCAAACTTAGAACCTCTCAGAAGGTATAAACTCAACCTTAGAACTTCTCTGCATGCCTAATTTGGGGTTGAAGTGCCAAATCTTGACCCATCAGAGGTCCTTGATCATCCTGGGCTGGTGGGAGGTGTCCCTACCTTTGGTAGGGGGAGGGGGGGGTTTGGCACTGAATGATCTTGAAGGTCCCTTCCAACTTAAGCCATATGGCTGAGGATGGGTGGGTGGGTGTCAGTTTGCCAGTGCAGTGCCAGGCAGCCCCGGAGAGGCTGTTTGTAGCTGCACAGATGGCAGTGACTGATCCAATTTGCCTCAGGCAGGGGAGCTCCTCTTGCTTATTCCACTGAAATGCAGCTTGGGATATCTGTAGCTAAATTGCTTTGATTTTTAGTTTGCCTTTATATATACAGGAGGAAGTTCTGCACCGTGAGAGTGGTGAGAGGCTGGAATGGGTTGCCCAGGGAAGGTGGTTGAGGCCTCGTGCCTGGAGGGATGAGGCTGTGGGCAGCCTGATCTAGGGTAGGGTGTCCCTGGGCATGGCAGGAGGGTTGGGACTGCCTGATCCTTGTGGTCCTTTCCAACCCTGACTGATTCTATGATTCTATTATATATATATATATATATAAATAAATTCATTTTTATTGTAAACTCCTCAGGTTAAAAAAGGCCAAAGCAAAGCCCCTCTTAACCTCCCAGGCTGTCAGGAGGCAAAGCCCAAAGTGCACTCTTTGAACCCAACCACCCTTTCAAACCCAGCTTCAACTCCCCACCCCAAGCCTTCAGAACCAATTCCATTTGAAGCCCATTTCACAGTCTCACATTCTCACAGTATCATCAGGGTTGGAAGAGACCTCACAGATCATCAAGTCCAACCCTTCACCACAGAGCTCAAGGCTAGACCATGGCACCAAGTGCCACGTCCAATCCTGCCTTGAACAGCTCCAGGGACGGCGACTCCACCACCTCCCTGGGCAGCCCATTCCAGTAGCCAATGACTCTCTCAGTGAAGAACTTTCTCCTCACCTCAAGCCTAAATTTCCCCTGGCGCAGCTTGAGGCTGTGTCCTCTTGTTCTGGTGCTGGCTGCCTGAGAGAAGAGAGCAACCTCCTCCTGGCTACAACCACCCCTCAGGTAGTTGTAGACAGCAATAAGGTCTCCCCTGAGCCTCCTCTTCTCCAGGCTAAACAATCCCAGCTCCCTCAGCCTCTCCTCGTAGGGCTGTGCTCGAGGCCTCTCACCAGCCTCGTTGCCCTTCTCTGGACACGTTCAAGCATCTCAATGTCCCTCTTAAACTGGGGGGCCCAGAACTGGACACAGTACTCAAGGTGTGGTCTAACCAGTGCAGAGTACAGGGGCAGAATGACCTCCCTGCTCCTGCTGGCCACACCATTCCTGATGCAGGCCAGGATGCCATTGGCTCTCTTGGCCACCTGGGCACACTGCTGGCTCATGTTCAGGTGGGTATCAATCAGCACCCCCAGATCCCTCTCTGTCTGTCTGCTCTCAGCCACTCCGACCCCAGCCTGTATCTCTGCATGGGGTTGTTGTGGCCAAAGTGCAGCCCCTGGCACTTGGAGCCATTGAACACCATTTACCTCCCCCTCCTCCTCCCCACCCAAGCCTCCTCCTTTCCCATGCAGCTGGGTTCAAGCCACAGCAGAACGTTCCCATTAAATGCAGCAAATGATGCAGATGTCCTTTTGCTGCCCCCTTTGAAGTGCCATGTGCTTCAATTTAGTTTTAATCTCCTAAGTGATGTTGTAAGGTCCAAGCCTCCCTGGGTGATAGCTGAAGTTCCTCTTGCTGGCTTTGGATTGGTTTTTGGGGGGTTGTTGGGTTGGTTTGTTTGGAGTTTGGGGTTGTTTCCCCCCTCCCTTCCCCTTGCTGTGGATCTCAAAGCAGCAGCAGTTGAGTGCAGATTGAAGCAGGCTGTTGGGACCTCAGCAGCAAGGAATGGAAGCAAACCTTTTTAATGGGGAGGACACAAAAGGCAAGCAGTTCCCCACCCCACTCCGACTCAAGAAGTGACCAAAACCCTCGAACCCACACACACACACATCTGCTCCTCTTCTGGCACAAGGCACACAGGCAGTGCCAGGTGGAGCCTTTCCAGCTGGAGCTGTGTGGAACGAGAGTGGCATCCAGTGGTTAGTTGGTTAACCACACACTGCTCTGCCCCTCCAGGTCAGCCACAGCCTGCAGCCCTCTCTGGTGGGCAGCTGGAAAAGGAGCTGGCAGGAGCAACTGTTGGTAGTGACAGGGTGAGGGCAGATGGCTTTGGGCTGGGAAAATGGAGGTTGAGGCTGGAGAGGAGGAAGAAACTCTTGAGAGCGAGGGTGGGGAGACACTGGCACAGGTTGCCCGGGAAGGCTGTGGATGCTCCCTGCCTGGAGGTGTTCAAGGACAGGCTAGATGAGGTCTTGAGCAACTTAGGCTGATGGAAGGCTGCAGATCATCTAGTTTCAAGCCTTTCAACCTAAGCCATGCTATGAGGTCTCTGATTTCCTATCACAGTGGGTGGCATAAACAAGGCTCAGGATGGACAAAGGATTTCCTTGCCCAGCATAAGGAGCAAGTGGTGGAGCCAACTCAGAAGCTGTTTCCCTGCACAAGGGCAAATCAGCTCATTGCTCTCTACAGCTACCTGAAGGGAGGCTGTAGCCAGGTGGGGTTGGACTCTTCTGCCAGGCACCCAGGAACAGAACAAGGGGACACAGCCTCAGGCTCTGCTAGGGCAAGTTCAGGCTGGATGTTAGGAGGAAGTTGTTGGCAGAGAGAGTGATTGGCATTGGAATGGGCTGCCCAGGGAGGTGGTGGAGTCACCATCCCTGGAGGTGCTTAAGAGGTCTCCCCCTCATCTTGATGCTGTGTTTCCATAATTCCATCATTCCCTAATTCCATGATTCTTCTAAAGGCCTTCCCCAAGCCAAACACTTCTATAACTCTATCAGCTTACACTTGCTGGTAACACACTGCTGGGATCTCTCTGGCTCTGTGTCTCTGCTTTCTGATGCTCCATTTCTAGGTCCTCTCTGGAAACAGAAGAGCATCCTTTAGCTTTCAGCTCCAGGTTCCAAGAGTACCTAAACTAGGTCACAGTGAGAAGAGTTCCCTGTGAATGGAGCAAAACTGGAAGTGAGGAGGTTCAGACTGGATGTTAGGAAGAAGTTCTTCAGCGTCAGGGTGGTGAGAGCCTGGCACAGGTTGCCCAGGGAGGTGCAGACCCCATCGGTCAGGGCAGACCTCATTCTTCACTGTAGCTACCTGAAGAGAGGCTGTAGCCAGCTGGGGTTGGGCTCTGCTGCCAGGCACCCAGCAACAGAAGAAGTGGACACAGCCTGAAGCTGTACCAGGGCAGGTTGAGGCTGGATGTTAGGAGGAAGTTGTTGTCAGAGAGAGTGATTGGCATTGGAATGGGCTGCCCAGGGAGGTGGTTGTGGCCCCATTCCTGGAGGTGCTGAAGCAAAGCCTGGCTGGGCCATTTAGTGCCATGGTCTGGTTGATTGGCTAGGGCTGGGTGCTAGGTTGGGCTGGATGAGCCTCATCCCTAGAGGTGTTTAAGGCCAGGCTGGCTGAGGCTGTGGGCAGCCTGCTCTAGGGTAGGGTGTCCCTGGGCATGGCAGGAGGGTTGGGACTGGCTGATCCTTGTGGTCCCTTCCAACCCTGCCTGATTCTATGATTCCATTCTACGATTCTATGAGCTTGGAGGTCTTCTCCAGCTGACACAATTCCATGATTGTCTGCTGCAGACCTTCCCTTAGCCAATTTTTCCTTTTCCATCCACCAGACCTCCACCACTCCACCTCCTTGATCCTCTCTGCCCTTCCCAGACCTACAATATCTATTTCCTTGGAACCAAGAGAGACAGGACTGCAGTGTTAAAAGTGGAGATGAAAGCTGGAATGGTTTGGGGTTTTTTTTTTGCAATGCTGGAACTCACTTCCAATAAAGGAGAGTCAAAATTAATACCAAAGCTTTGTTTTCATCCAGAAGTCTTCAGGAGTATTAAAAGAAATTGATTTGGCTTTATTGTTTTCATGCATTCTCCTCTGACCTGAAGGATGAAATATTAATGCCCTTCTCTCTCTATAGAGCCTATCTGCAGCAGTTAATATTTCATGCTGTGATTTGCCATGCTCCAAATGCAATCTTTTCATATTACAGGGACTGGAACTGCCTGAAATTGGCCAAAGAAATACAAGAAAGGATGTTTGCAAACTCGGGGACATATCATATTATATCATAGAATCAACCAGGCTGGAAGAGACCTCCAAGCTCACCCAGTCCAACCTAGCACCCAGCCTTATCCAGTCAACTAGACCATGGCACTGAGTGCCTCATCCAGGCTACATCATAAATAACAATAAAGAAGGATTCAACCTGGCATAAAAAACCCAAAGTTTCCATTCTGCCTTGGTCTTTAGATGATTTGGAGGAGGATTTGAGCAGCCATGACCACAAAGATGATGCCAGGGCTTGGAGCAGCTCTGCTGTGAGCACAGGCTGAGGGAGCTGGGGGAGTGCAGCCTGCAGAAGAGAAGGCTACAGCCAGAGCAGTGTGGGCAGCAGAGGAAGAGAAGGGATTCTGTCCCTGGACTCTGCTCTTCTCAGACCTCATCTCCAATCCTGCCCCCAGTGCTGCTGTCCCCAGCAGAAGGAGGACACAGAGCTGCTGGAGAGAGTCCAGAGGAGGTCACAGAAAGCTCCAAGGGCTGGAGCAGCTCTGCTGTGGGCACAGGCTGAGGGAATTGGGGGTGTGCAGCCTGCAGAGGAGAAGGCTGCAGCCAGAGGAGTGTGTGCAGCAGGGCAGGAGAGAGGATTCTGTCCTTTGGACTCTGTTCGGCTCAGACCTCACTTCCAATCCTGCCTCCAGTGCTGCTGTCCCCAGCAGAGGGAGGACACAGATCTGGTGGAGAGAGTCCAGAGGAGGTCACAAAGATGATGCCAGGGCTGGAGCAGCTCTGCTGTGAGCACAGCCTGAGGGAACTGGGGGGGTTCAGCCTACAGAGAAGGCTCCAGGGGGACCTCAGAGCTGCCTGCCAGTGCCTGAAGGGATCCTGCAGGAAGGCTGCAGAGGGACTTGTGCTGAGAGTGTCTGGAGACAGACTAAGGGGGAATGGTTTGGAGCTGAGGCAGAGCATGGTTAGACTGGAGGTGAGCAAGAAGTTGTTGAGTGTGAGGGTGGTGAGAGTCTGCACAGGCTGCCCAGGGAGGCTGTGGCTGCCTCCTTTCTGGGGGTGTTCAAGACCTTGAGCAGCTGAGTCCAGCTGAGAAGCTGGTGAGAGGCCTGGAGCACAGCCCTGTGAGGAGAGGCTGAGGGAGCTGGGGGTGTGCAGCCTGCAGAAGAGGAGGCTCAGGGCAGAGATCATTGCTCTCTTCCTGGCTGTAGCCAGGTGGGGTTGGGCTCTGCTGCCAGGCACCCAGCAACAGAAGAAAGGGACACAGCCTGAAGCTGTGCCAGGGCAGGTCTAGGCTGGATGTTAGGAGGAAGTTGTTGGCAGAGAGAGGGATTGGCATTGGAATGGGTTGCCCAGGGAGGTGGTGGAGTCCCCATCTCTGGAGGTGGCTAGGGCTGGGTGCTAGGTTGGGCTGGATGAGCTTGGAGGTCTCTTCCAACCTGGTTAGTTCTGTGCTTCTGTGAAAGGTGTCCCTGGGCCTGAGCCATTCTGTGATGATTCTTATCACTAGAAGCCCTTTGAAGGTTCCTTTGTTGGTTGTCACAGAACAGTAAAGGTTAGAAGTGACCTCTTGAAGATCATCTGGTCCAAACCTCCCTTCTAGAGCAGGATCACCCAGAGCAAATCACACAGCAACACATCCAGGTTCCTGGGGTCCATGCTGGGGAGCTTGGAGCAGATGAGCTCTGAGGTCACTTCCAACCTGAGCCATTCTGTGACTCTACAAGTCAATGACATTCAAGGTCCCTTCCAGCCCAAACCATTCTGGGAATCTATGACATTCCATTGGAAAAGGCTTGATTTCCTTTCCCTTAAATTTCCTTTTCAAGGCCTCATTCTCCTTTCCCTTAGTCTTCCTTTCCCTTCAATTTCTTTTTCCTTAAGTTTCTTTTTCCTTAAGTTTCCTGTCCCTTAATTTTCCTTTCCCTTAAATGTCCTTTTCATGTATTTCCTTTCCTTTAAGTTTCCTTTCATTTGATTTTCCTTTGCCTTTATTTCCTTTCCCTTGAGTTTTCTTTCCCTTACTTTTCCTTTCCCTTCAGTGTCCTTTCCCTTAAGTTTCCTTTCCCTTTGATTTCCTTTCCCTTTGATTTCCTTTCACTTATATTTCTTTTCCCTTTAATTTCCTTTCCTTTAAAATTCCTTTCCTTCAATTTCTTTTCCCTTTATTTCCTTTCCCTTAGGTTTCCTTTTCCTTTATTTCCTTTCCCTTAAGTTTCCTTTCTCTTAATTTTCCTTTCCCTTAAATGTCCTTTTCCTTTATTCCCTTTCCCTTAACTTTCCTTTCCCTTTGATTTCCTTTCCCTTAATTTTCCTTTCCCTTAAATGTCCTTTTCCTTTATATCCTTTCCCTTATATTTCTTTTCCCTTTAATTTCCTTTCCTTTAAAATTCCTTTCCTTCAATTTCCTTTCCCTTGACTTTCCTTTCCCTTAAATGTCTTTTCCTTTTATTTCCTTTCCCTTAATTTCCTTTCCCTTAAATGTCTTTTCCCTTTATTTCTTTTCCCTTAAGTTTCCTTTCCCTTAAACTCTCTTTCCCTTTATTTCCTTACCCTTAAGTTTCCTTTCCCTTTATTTCTTTACTCTTAATTTTCCTTTCCCTTCATTTCCTTTCCTTTTATTTCCTTTCCCTTCATTTCCTTTCCTGTAAGTTTCCTTTCCCTTCGCTTTCCTTTCCCTTGAATGTCCTTTTTCATCATTTCTTTTCCCTTCAATTTCCTTTCCCTTCATTTTCCTCTTCCTTTAAAAGGAATTCCACAGCCTGGCAGCCCAAGACCCCTTCTCCATCCTTTGTTCCCTGCACCCTCTCTGCTTTCCTGCAGCAGAGTGCTGCAGATAAGGAATTTTCCATAGGGCCATAAGTGACTTAGGCACAATTAGCTCTGTGCTCTTCAGCCTGCTGGGTGCATTTAGAAGCCTTCCCCAGCCAGGTCCTGCCCATTTGTAGCCTCATTTGTGCAACCTGCCAGCACTGCTTCTTGAAATTAGCTTGAAGCAGGCCAGACAGAGCTGGAAGGAAGTCAGTTGTCTTTTCAACTGGCCCTGCCTCTGCTCTCAAGGCTCACCACAAAAAACAAAGATGAGAGTGGAGATAAAGAGGACAAAGCCTTGAAGCATCTTTTCCCTTAAGAGCTCAGCAGGCAAGCAGCAAAATGCCAACAGCACATTGGGTGGAACAGTGCAGTCCACTCCAATGAGGACAGCAGAGCTTTGGAGAAGGGAGGATGCCAGTGAGCCTCAGAGCCTGCTTGGCTTGGGCACCTCTAGCCTCAAGGTCTGCCTTGGCTTGGGCACCTCTAGCCTCAGGGTCTGCTTGGCTTGGGCACCTCTAGCCTCAGAGCCTGCTTGGCTTGGGCACCTCTAGCCTCAGGGTCTGCTTGGCTTGGGCACCTCTAGCCTCAGGGTCTGCTTGGCTTGGGCACCTCTAGCCTCAGGGTCTGCTTGGCTTGGGCACCTCTAGCCTCAGAGTCTCCTTGGCTTGGGCACCTCTAGCCTCAGGGTCTGCTTGGCTTGGGCACCTCTAGCCTCAGAGAGTTGGTTCTGAGAGAGGGGAGGGAAGGGCAGGGTGCTCCTCTTGCTGCCCTGTCCTGCAGCCAGTGAAGTACTCCAGACCTTCACAACTCTTCCTTTAATTCCATTGAGGGTTTCTGGTGACATCAGCCAAGCCCTGGAGCTTCCCTCTTGATGGAATTAGAGAGCTGCTGTGGTCTGTGGGACAGAGACAGCTGCTGATGTCATCAGCACCACTGCTGGCATTGTCTGCAAACTCTGCAGCCCTGAGAGGCAGCTTCCAAAAGTAAAAGCTGTTAGGAAAACATCTTCTGATGGGAAGCCAAAGAGCTCTTCTGGCAGGGTCCAGAAGGACCTTCCAGGACTCACAGGGATGCAACAAGAAGAGTGTGGCCAGCAGCTCAAGGGAGTCTCACTTCTCCCTCTTCTCTGCCCTGGTCAGGCTTCACCCGGAGTGCTGTGGCCAGTTTAGGTAGGGATAGGACTGGGGGAATGGAACCA
>WAAF01004109.1:0-25719 GCA_013400475.1 Tricholaema leucomelas | reverse complement strand
TCTTTTCTGTGTGTGTGGGGAGTTGTTGTTGTTGCTGTTGTTTTCCCCTGATTTGGTCTGTCTCTTCTAACAGTCACTGGAAAAAAAAAAAAAGAGTTTTCAGTGTAATATGCTGGGTTTTTTGTTTGACTTTTTTTTTTCCACATTAAGGTTGTGGACACCATGGGGTATATTATGTTCTCCATAAATATATGAAGCAGGAACAATTTTTTTTAAAAAAATAAAATAATTTTAAAAGAAAAGTGATGGTTTTGTATCAGAGGTTATTTTGGATAATGTATTCATATTTTCACACAAAACATTCATATTTTGGGAAGTTCCAGTCAAAATATATTTGGAATTTAAAATAAAAATGTGTCATTGGTGATATTGCAATGTACTTAATGTAAAGTGAGTTCTACGTGAAACGTTTATGTTCTTGAATGATGGATTTAAAACAGTCAACACTTACTCACCTTATAAGTGTCTGCTACATCTTTTGGATCCAGGAATCCAATCTGATTAAAAATGAAAGAACGGACAAAGATAGGTTTGTTTTTCTTTGTTTGGTTGTTCGTTGCTTATTGTTTTTGTGTTTGTTTTTTGTTTTTCATTGTCCTTGCAATGCTTCTTAGTGTACTTTGCAGAACTGATTTATGTCCTGCACTTCTCTGATACCGTAGTGTAATGGGATGCTTTTGCACTAAAAAGTGAACAGAACTCTGTGTGAGCAAAAGCTTTGAGCAATTGGCGGGCAGCTGAAAGAGGAAAACGCTTGACAACTGCTATGTGAACCGCCAGTAAACGCTGCTAGTTCAAGGGCCCTATTGTGTGCCACGTGCCCCTTTGTTCTCTTCCAGACAGAGCTGAGAGCAGAGAGCGAGCTGCAAATGTTAGCTCAAATAATATTCATAGCCTGCTACCCTGCTCCTACCTGTTAAAGACATAAAATAAAAATTGTCTTGCAGAAAATGAAACTCGGTAAGAAAAGAAAAAGCCCAATAAAATCGCACACATATTTATAACCAGACGATGAGGTGTATAGTATAATGCATTACTATTTCACAAACAATCAATACAAATTATTGGGTATAAAATTACTTTTTGATTACCACTGTGAAAACACAAGCTGCTCAAGTCGTTCCTCACACCACTATTGATTTTGTTCTACTTTTTCTATTGCATTTTTAAAGCATTTTGTGTCAATTTCTTCAGTCTCCATTCTGCTGTTAAATCCTGAGCGACCGCATAAGGGAGAAATCTGAAAGTTTTAAGGGTGGAGAGCTCTAAATATTATTTCTCATACTTTAATCTCCATGGTCTTTTTACCACAGCTTGTTGCAGAGTGAAATACATTTTAATAGTCAGACTACACATGGGAACTACCAGAATTTTCCTAACCTTTTAACCCTTTCATTTATTTCATGTTATTACCCTTTACCACTTTGTAGCAGTTTTCTGCACTGTGGCACTTTACTTTCTCCTGGTTCCCATGGTAATGGACAGATGATCTGTCAAATGACAGAGGAATATACTATAGTCATCTTTCAAAGCTGGTAAGTGGGTTCTTTTATTTTTCATTTGTCAAGTTGTCAAATACTCAGCAACAAGCAAGGTACTTCTTTTGTTGAGAGGTAAAAGAGGAAAGTTAAGGACCAAGACAAAGACAAACCCAGACATGTTCTTTGATGGTTTATTCTCCTTTTTTTTTCCCTCAATGACCTGAGATTGCAAGGCATAAAGAGCTTTCAATTTAGGGCTACATGCAGAATTAGCTAGTTTGCTTACAAAGTGGTGCATATTTCTTACAATCCTGTGTGGTGAGACCAGAGTATGCAACTTGCTATTTTCTCTGTTATCTTGAATATATCAGTATCTCTAGCCTGCTGCATTTCTGATGTTGTCTTTGATGATCATCTGTATTTACAACCTATGTCTGACTGTATATCAAATATCTGCACAAGGAAAGTGTCAGCGATATTGGAAATCTCTTTTGGAATGAAATAGAGCAGCTGTTTAGCAAGAACCAGCACAATGGCCAGGGTAACCATGAGAACTACTACACATAGTCAAAGGTTCAAGGGAATAATTCTGGTATGCAGACTGTAGTTATCTGTAAAATACCTAAGTCACAGTTCGAAGGTGATAGTCCTGATCTTGCAAGACAATGAATTACATCATGCAGGGAATGAAGACAAATACTGGTTTCAGGAGTAATGAGAAAGGGAAGGATACATAGACAAGCCATCTGAAATACAAAGATTGATCAAGACTTTCATGGAAAACTTCATGAAAAAATGGCATTGTGCACAACAGCTCTGCTGAGGATGTGAATTACAATTATTTTTTCTACTCAGAGATTAAATACTCAAAGAACAGTGAGCTTCAAGTTGCTCTATAGTGAACACAATTTTGAAGATGACTTTGTTAAGACAATACCAAGTGAAAAAAATGTTGTTGAGATCCAAATAGCAGTCTCCAGAGGAGAACAGGGAAAGGAATACTAAATTAACCATTGGTTTGTCACATTCTGACTAAGGGCAATGATTCATTTGCACAGTTTTACTTGGTCAGCTTTCTGCTATCTAGAGGAATTTATAGAAAACACAAAATTAGATTAAACATGTGAGAAAGTGTAGTCTAAAACGAACACTGAAGTCTGGAGCAGGTTTACAGCAAATGAATTCTTTCTTTTTTCATATTCAGTGGCATTCTGTAACTTTTTGTTTTTTAATTTCTTGTCCTAGGCTAGAGACAGATACTCATTCCTGATTTAACCAGTGTACTTACCTGGCGGTTATTTGCAGCTGCACTATGGTTCAGTATTATCTTCCGTGTTATATTTGTTCATAGTTTATACATCATTTGTCACTGTGAATCAGGAGTGGAATTTTATTATCAAAAAATCTTGCTTATTTCCTTCACAACCCTTATTTATGTTTCGTTATTTTTTTAAAGCAAACATAATGATACAAAAATTCAGGATGCTTACAGTATCTGTAACAGCGAAACAGCAGCAGTGAATACAAGAATACTCTTGAAAACACAGTTAAATATATTAGTCAGAATTAACCTAGCACTAGAAGATTATTCATTAAAATATTTAATAAATATTTTTAAAAGCCCTGTTTTGTGAAGAATATTCACAGTCTTCTCTCCCTCCCTCTCTTAATAAACTCTGAGTGAATTTGTCACCTTCTGGCCAGTTATTACTTCTAGCTATTCTAATATCTGATAAAAAAAATGAGACAAGGAAATTTGTATTTTTCTCTGACACTACATGTAGAGTGACAGATGATGAACCAAAAGTTAAAGTGAAGTGTAATCATTTCTTTCACTAACAGAATCACCGGTTATAATAAAAGCAAAGTGCTTGTCACATCTAGTGCAGCGTGAGCCTTTCATATCACTGATCATGCTGCTGGTCACTGTCAGGTTGAAAGTGCCATTAAGAAGGGTCTGACCACTCTAAATGAATAGACAAAATCATGGTTCCAGAATAACTACACATTTAGAAATAACACAGATCTGTAGTTGCCATAGGTATGGATGGATCTGTTGTTACTGTTACATGTCCCTGAAAATGCATGCCTCTCCTGATTTGTTTTGTGCATATTGTTTCTCTCTTACATCTTAATTTTCCAACCTTGGATGCTAGGGTCCCTCATATTTAATGCAATCTGCTAATAAATGCCCTAATCTCCTCGAGTAAGCAGTCCTACTGCAGACTCAGCTCTCTCTCCCTCAACTTTACTAAAGACAAAATAATTTTTTTGCTCTGACAGAGTAAGCATTTGCTTTATCAGAAAGCCTATTAGTGTGGCTGTGTCTCAGCATGATGTGCACCAAAATCTGAGATTATGACTAATTTGAACTGCTACTAAGTGAATGACAAAACCATTTAGGTACACACATATGGAACATTGGGGTCTTTAAGAATTATGTCATTGTCTCATCCTAGGTCTATGAATGTCTCAGAGCTTTTAGTTTATAAAATTATGTTTGCAGGAAAGTCTGAGCTTTGCATGGAACACTGGAACTCTGGAACAACCTGAGAGATCAGAACTATTAACTCACACTGATTCTGCAGTCTTGTTACCTTTGCCTAATCTCTTCTCTGTCGAGGATGCAGAGGTAACAGAAGTGGAAGAGGAGAGACAGTGATATTTGGGATGTTGTTTTAATTAAAGCATGCAGATTTGCATTTCATTATCAAGTCTTGTCAGTGAATCTTTATTATAAACTATTGTATAAACCACAGTAAAATAACAGCAGGTACAAGTTTATCATCTTTCAGAAACATTTGGACAAGTATGTGAGTGGTGATACATTTTAACTCTCTTCCAAACTAATGGCAGCTACTAAATGAAGGCCTCAATCAAAAGTCTGTACTACAAATTTCTGGCCTTGAATGAGGCTTACAAAGTCTGAAGATTCATGTTCATCCTACAAAGGGTCTGGAGAACAGGTGTTGTGAGGAGTGGCTGAGGCAACTGAGGTTGTTTTGTCCAAGGAAGAGGAGCCTGAGAGAAGACGTTATTGCTCTTTACAACTATCTGAAAAAGGAGGTTCTAATGAGGTAGGTGTTGGTCTCCTCTCCCTAGCGTCAGGTCACAGAATGAAAGGAAATGGTTTCAAGTTGCACCAGGAGAGCCTAGATATATTGAATATCGTATTTCCAATATATCTACATTTAAAATGGTGGTTCTGCCACTTTGCTTTGGTGAGACCTTACCTGGAGGACTGAGTCCATCTCTGGCACACTCAATACAGCAAGGACGTGAACCTGATGGAAGGGGTCCAGATGAGGATACAAAAATGATTAAGGGGTTGGAGCTCCTCTGCTACGAGGACAGGCTGGGAGAGCTGGAGCTGTTCAGCCTGGAGAAGAAAAAGCTCTGGGGAGATCTGACATTGACCTTCCAATTCCTGAAGGGGGCCTACAAGAAAGCTGGAAAAAGACTTTATGAAGGTCTGCAGTGATAGGAGGAGGAGCAATGGCTTCAAACTAGAGACAGGTAGATTTATATACATATACACATACTACTATTTATATATATAAATCTATATGTAATATAGATCACTGTTAGTATATACGTATGTATGTAATATATATCACTGTTTGATTTATTAACTTCAGCCTGATTAACACACATCATAAAAAGAAGCAAACATTGGATCAGAAGGGTCAAATCCCCATTCCTGGAAGTGCTCAAAAGATGCAGAGATGTGGTGCTAATAGACATAGTTTAGCATCAGATTTGGTAGACTTAGAAAATGGTTTCACTCAATGATCTTAAAGGCCATTCTGAACTGAAAATATTCTACTTAAACACACCTTTCCAAAATGAGGAATATGAAATTAACAGAAATTGTCTTTATTTTTTAAGCCCAAAGATTTTCATTTATTATGGATAGCAAAATAAATTGTATATACACCTAGAGCTGCTGCAAGAGAAATTATAATTTAATCACTGAAGTAACTATTCCCTTGCTCATTTTGCAAATTTTGGGAATAAAATTATGATGAGTTTAGGAAATAAACACAGTTTAAGCTGAAAATACTGAATCACATGGATCTGTGGCTTTGTTGAGGTCACTTGTATGAGGACTGGAATTCAGAAAATAAATCAAGAGCTTAAACAAATATTCATCACCTTTGAAGTGGATCTTAGCTTTTAAGGTAAGACTTTATACCTACTGTATGGAATATGATTTTTATCAGTTCAAGATAAGCAGTGTGAGTCACTGGATAGGACACACACTGAGTCAGGAATATCTACCATTAACTTTATGGGGGGAATTGTATCAAATATCAGTCATCATCTCTTCCATTCATACTTCTGTTTGTTCAGATTTTAAGCTCAGATTGCATATATTGGCAAGGACTGGCAGCAAGATAGTAAAACCTTGATCATGGCAGCCATGGAGCATATATTTATGTATTATATAAATAAAGGCATACATATACCTAATATATTAATTTAATATATCTTACCTTATGTATCAGATGTAATATATATCACGTATAGAATCGTAGAATGGTTTAGGTTGGAAGGAACCTCAAGGATCATCCAGCTCCAACCCCCTGCCATAGGCAGGGACACCTCCCACTAGAACAGGCTGCTCAAGGCCTCATCCAAACTGGCCTTGACCACCTCCACAGAGGGAGCATTCAAAACCTTCCTGGGCAATCTGTTCTAGTGTCTCACCACCCTCACTGTAAAGAACTTCCTCCTAACATCTAGTTTGAATCTCCTCACTTTGAGTTTAAACTCATTATCCCTTGTCCTGTCATTACAATACCTTGTAAATAGTCCCTCCCCAGCCTTCCTGTAGGTCCCCTTCAGATACTGGAAGGCTACTACAAGGTCTCCTCAAGGCTTTCTCTTCTCCAGGCTGAAAAACCCCAACTCCCATAGCCTGTGCTCATAGCAGAGGTGCTTCAATCCTCTGATTATCTTTGTGGCCCTCCTCTGGACTCACTCCAACAGTACAGTGTCCTTCTTGTGTTGGGAGCTTCAGAACTGCACACAGTACTCCAGGTGAGGTCTGACAAGAGCAGAGTAAAGGATGAGAATCCCCTCCCTTGCCCTGCTGGCCACACTTCATACAGCCCAGGACACAGTTTCTGTCTGGGCTGTGTGCACACACTGCTGGCTCATGTTGAGCTTTTCATCAACCCAGACCCCCAGGTCCTTCTCCTCAGGGCTGCTCTCAGCCATTCACCACCCAGCCTGTATCTGTGCCTGGAATTGCACCGACTCAGGTGCAGGACCTTACACTTGGCCTTGTTAAACGTCATGAGGTTGGCCTGGGCCCACCTCTCCAGCCTGTCCAGGTCCCTCTGAATGGCATCCCTGCCCTCCAGCAAGTCAGCTGTGCCACACAGCTTGGTGTCATCTGCAAACTTGCTGAGGGTGCACTCAATTCCTCTGTCCATATCACTGACAAAGATGTTAAAGAGCACTGGTCCCAGCACTGACCCCTGAGGGAGGCCACTTGTCACTGGTCTCTGGGTTGACATTGTGCTGTTCATCACCACTCTCTGTGTGTGACCTTCCAGCCAATTCCTCATCCAGCAGTGCTCCACCCATCCAGTCTGTGTTTGTCCAGTTTGGTGACCAGGATGTCATGTGGGATGGAGTCAAATGCCTTACTCAGGTCCAGGTAGATGATGTCAGTTGCCCTTCCCTTCTCCACCATTGCTGTGACTTCATCATAAAAAGCTATCAAATTTGTCAGGCATGATTTACCCTTGGTGAAGCCATTGCTGGTTACTACCAATCACCTATGCTTTGTTTTCCATCTGCCTTAGCAGAGCCTGCAGGAGGATCTGCTCCATGATCCTGCCAGGCACAGAGGTGACACTGACTGCTCTGTAGTTCCCAGGATCATCCTTTTTTCCCTTCCTGAATATGGGTGTTATGTTTGCCCTTTTCCAGTCAGCAGGAACTTCACCAGTCTGCCATGACCTTTCAAATATGGTGGACAGTGCTTTAGCAATGTCATCCACCAGTTCCATCAGGACCCATGGGTGAATCTCATTAGGCCCCACTGACTTGTGTACAATCAGATTTCTTAGGTGCTCACAAACATGATCTTGAATTATAGTGGGCAGATCTTTCTTCTCCCAGTCCTTACTTTTGCCCTCTGGGACTTAGACATTTTGGTTGGAGCCCTTGCTGTTGAAGACTGAGGCAAAGAAGTCATTGAACACTTCAGCCTTATCCATATCCTTTGTCACCAACTCTCCATTTCTCTTCTGGAAGGGAAGGTCCCACATTCTTCCTTGTTCTCCTTTTCTCACAAATATACCTGAAGAAGTTCTTCTTGCTCCCCTTAATGTCCCTGGCCAGATTTAATTCTATCTGTGCTTTAGCTTTCCTAACCTGAGCTCTGGATGCACAATTTCTTTGTATTTGCCCCATGTTACCTGTCCTTGCTTCCACTCTCTGTAGGCTTTCTTCTTGTATCTAAGTGTGTCCAGGAGATCTCTATTCATCCATGCAGGCCTTCTGGTGTTCTTACCTGCCTTCCTCTTTTTTGGCTCCTGAGCCATATGCTCCCGAGCTCCTGGGACATATCCAATAATATTACCATTTGGTTTATAAATTTCAGTCTGCTTAGCACACAACATAAAAAGAAAGAAACTGACTCAGTCAACAGGAAATCTGAGTTTCATTCTTAATAAGCCCTTTCAATACAATGTCCAGGTAAGATGCTATATGATTCTATTAATTTACAAAAAAATGTTTTCCAGTTATATACTGTAGACAAGGAAAACACTGTTGTGGTTTTTTTTGTTTTGGGGTTTTGTTTTGTTTTATTTTCATAGGATTGAATAATCTTATGGCATTAATTTTAAAAGGTTTAGACCCTATTTTTCATCAGTGAAAAAATGTCTATGGGACTACAAAATAGGGCTAAAGTACCTACCAGATCAACCATAAGTTTGCAAACAATTTGTGATATTCTCCTTGATTTTAGTTCCATCCTTTGTTCTTCTTATCCTGTCCTTACTATCTTTTTTTCTTGAAACAGGATACTTATATCGTATTTTAAGTTTTATTCCTTGTCAAATCTCTTGAAAGATCTACAAAACTATCCAATAATTTTATAACTGCTACAAACCTACCTTATTATTCCCACTATTTCAACAATTTATTTTCAGTACTCTGTGAGCTATAATTTGTAATTTTCCCTGTGATTATTTTATATTCAAGAATTAATATTTTTTCTTAAAATGACATTTTACCACAATCCATTATATAACCAATTCTTATATACTCATGGTTAGTTTGTGAGCTAGCATTCACATTTGCATCTTTTTTGCCCTCTGTCTTAGAATTCTTCATAGTGCTTTATGTGCTGTTGCATTTTAGTCCCTTCCGAAAGTCATTATTCCATTTTCTGAATTCTGTATCTGTCCTGGAGTCCTGTATACCCCAAAATTCCTCTCCCTCTGTGGTTTGAATGGGAGAGAAAAAGGCTCAAAAAGACCTGTTCCCCCCGCCTTGCCATGCAGCCATGAAGAGGGGGAGCAAGGGACCCTTCCGGCATGAGGGGTGCCCCATGCCGGGCCCGCGCTCCAATCAGCTGGGGATTGTCTGTGTGTTCTTCACGCCTAGGCAGTGGTAACTCAGCTCTTTATCTAGGAAGGGTATAAATATCGGGGGGACTTCCCACCTTGGGGTGTTCCTGCCGTGGAGTTCATTCCTGCCTTGGAGTTCTCCCCCCACTCCCACCTGTATAGCTTCTACACACAGAGCCCCTGACACTCCAAAGACAAGCTCTGAAGGACTGCTTCACCTTAAGCACCTCTTTTGTGCAGCTTTGTAGCTCTCAATGACCCTGGGAGGCTTCTAAAAGACCCGCAGGGACAAGCCTTTGGACCGCCCTTCCATTCAAGCCAGTGTGATCCTTCTGTGAGTAGCTTTGGCTCAGCCTATCTTGATATTGGGAACGCTATATTTAATAGCTCAAGCCTTTTCCAACTTCTGACTTCTAAAATAGTCAAGTCTACCTGTGGCAAACATGTGGATATTCTCAACCAACTAAGAACCTCCTAATTGAAACTAAATTAATTTCTGTATATAGTTTTGGGGGCAGTTTTAGGGAAATAAAATAATTCTATTTTTTATATAAATTCCCGACTCAGCCACATTAATTCCCTGCCTCCCTAACAGTATCTTTCTTTGTTTTCACAAGAAAAAAAAAAAATCTATCATCTGTGTAACATCTTCCACTTTTGACTTGTTGATGAACACACTCATTACCTCATGCCTTACTTGAAACCAAGAGAGGAGTTCATCCGAACACTGAGTTCATCTGAAATCTACATGAATAACACAGTCAACATTTCAGAAAAATTGCTTTGGATAAAGCTTTCCAAGATGGAATGATTTCTGTTATTTTGTAAATTAGACAATGTTAACACTCTTCCATAGTGTTTGAAAGGGCGATGAGGCTGGTGAGAGGCATCGAGCACAAGCCCTACGAGGAAAGGCTGAGGGAGCTGGGGTTGTTTAGCCTAGAGAAGAGGAGGCTCAGGGGTGACCTTATTGCTGTCTACAACTACATGAGGGGTGGTTGTGGCCAGGGGGAGGTTGCTCTCTTCTCTCAGGTGGCCAGCGCCAGAACGAGAGGACACAGCCTCAGGCTGCGCCAGGGGAAGTTTAGGCTTGCGGTGAGGAGAAAGTTCTTCACTGAGAGAGTCATTGGCCACTGGAATGGGCTGCCCAGGGAGGTGGTGGAGTTGCCGTCCCTGGAGTTGTTCAAGGCAAGGTTGGACGTGGCACTTGGTGCCATGGTCTAGCCTTGAGCTCTGTGGTAAAGGGTTGGACTTGATGATCTGTGAGGTCTCTTCCAACCTTGGTGATACTGTGGTACTGTGAAACAGAAATGTTTAGGACTTTGTATAACCATGAAATGCTGAAAGACCTACTCATGTTGAAGTTTTGGGTTTTTTTGCTTCTCATTTTTGATTGAAATTCATATTTTATCTGCAGGCAAAAATTCTTCTGTCCGTGCAAAAAGAAGGTCAAGTTTATTGCTGTTTCTGCCTTTAAAAGGATACGAAGATTCTGCTCAACTGTGCAGTGCCTCCCAGGGAACTATTCTTTTTTTGTCCTTCTGCTTTACCCTGATACAAGATTTCAAAATCTGCTTGGTTGTCCAAAGGTATGGCCGGCATCAGTTTTGGTTTTTTGCTTCAACCAAGTAGTGCAAATAAAACCAGTCCTGTAACATCTATTATTGCAACATGGAGCTCCAAGGAAGACAACACAGACTCCTGTGTGAGAAGCTCATCCAGTGCAACAGAATCACAGAATCAACCATGTTGGAAGAGACCTCCAAGATCATTCAGTCCAACCTATCACCCAGCCCTATCCAGTCAACTAGACCATGGCACTAAGTGCCTCAGCCAGGCTTTTCTTGAACACCTCCAGGGATGGTGACTCCATCACCTCCCTGGGCAGCCCATTCCAATGGAAGATCACTCTCTCTGTGAAAACTTCCTCCCAACATCCAGCCTATACCTCCTTTGGCACAACTTGAGACTGTCTCCTTGTTCTGTTGCTGGTTGCCTGGCAGAAGAGATCAACTCCCACCTGACTACAATCTCCTTTCAGGTGGTTTTAGACAGCAATGAGGTCACCCCTGAGTTTTTGCTTCTCCAGGCTAAACAACCCCAGCTCCCTCAGCATCTCCTCAATAGCTTGAGCATGGCTATGAATTCTGTTGAGTCCTTTATACCATGAGTCTGAAGATCACTAACTGTTTTCTGCAACCATTTTGTAACAGTAAAACCTTCTGCTGACTCACTCAGATTCAAAACCACATGCCTGTAGGCCATTGCACTGCTTCCTACCCTTTTCTCCAGACATATCCTGTATAATACATCCAAATATCTGCTCTCCTTATCATGTGATAACTAGTGCTTCCCTCCACAACATTTAGGATCATGGCAGTGTATATATACACATTCTCCTGCTCAGGATGTTATTTTTCTTGGAAATACATTTTAGATCTTGAATGTATGGCAATGCCCTGTGCCACAAAAGGAAAAGAAATGTAAAGAAATGCATAAATGCAGACAGCACTAACCCTCCTGACCCTAGGAGGCACAAGCTCAGAATAAAAAAATTACAAAACGCTTGAACCAAAAAGTTAAAATGCACTATAAATTTCTAACAAGATTAAAATTAGTTTATTTAACTGACAGGAAGGAAATAAAAAAATGCATGCAAAGATTTCCTCAGACAGAGTCAGCTGATGGAAAGGGGCATTCCATATTCAGCTGATGGAGTGGGACATTGTTTTCATACAGGATGAAACTGACTTGCTTCTCACAGATATACAAATAATTTCAATAGACCTACCCTTATGTCCACCAATCAGTTGTACAATTAAACCTTTCCTTCCCTAGTTGTTTGTAGCAAAATGTTTCCTTGAAAACAGGCTTTTGAGGGGTGGGCTTTCATTTCTCATTGCTGAAAACTACTCATGAGTCTTCTAGGATATCATATTTTGGGGTAAACACAATAAATGACTGTTTAGTGATTTGTGCTTCCATTATTGTTTTAATTACAATCCAAACACATATCCCATCAGTTACAGATTTTTCTAATTCTCCAATACTGACTCATTTCAGCTAGCAGTATGATTTCTGTTATTACTGCCTGCACATTATCTTTTCACACAACTGTTCTAGAAGGTGTATTAAATTGCACACTTCCTCTGTGACAAAGGCTGGTTTTACATAGAGCCTGTAACACATGGAGAGCAATATATCCGGTCAAGAACTTTGTGGGTTGAAATTACCCCTAAAATAAAATCACCAGACTAGCTCAGAAGGTTGGGAAGCAAAACAAAGATGTATTTAAAAGCAAGTTACAAATCTAAAAGCATAAAATACAATATATATATATATATATGTATATGCAAAATACATTTACCTAGATTTGCAATTATTTACAATTCAGAAATAACCCAAAGACACACACACCCTTAGGCAAGGGAGAAGTGAAATAGCTCTCCCTCTCGCCCCCTCCATAGGGGAGAAAGAGAGAAATCAGTCTCCATTGCTGCCTTCTACTTAGCCACTACAAGAGTTTCAGCCAAGGCCACAGAAACCATACATAGGGACTAGCCAGCTGCCAGAGCAAAGAAGAAAGAACAGTTTGTGCAGTACACTACATACTGATTAATAATCCAATTGAATTTTCTTTTGCATTCAATGACCTATTTTATTTACCTATTACTATGTTTTTTCTCTTCAGCATCTCTGGAATTTTCCTATTCTATGTTTATAATTTAGAGTTAGGCTAGAGGGTTAGTTTCAAACTACCACAAACTTTCAAAAGGAAAGGCATCTTTTCTCCATGTCTTTCCTCAGAGGTCCTGCATAGCTCGAGCAGTTTTTCATAAGAGATGATTGATATCATGCAATGGTGCTTTCTTCCTTGTCCCATAACTTCCCAGTTAGTCATTAGAAATCCCAAAGCAAAGTGATACTCCTCCAAAGTAGTGAATTTCCAAATGAAATAGAAGAAAAGCAGTACAAGAAAGAAGCTTTTTTAAAGAATGTTGGAAAAAACTCCCCATAGCACATGATGGATGACCCAATTATAAGCTTAAAACATGAATCCTTCAGCAGGAAGACTACATTCCAGTACTTATCTGTGCCTTCCTATTCACAGATACAGAAGAGGCTCTACACTTGAAAGACCTGGCAAAATCTGTGTAGGTAGTTGCAAAGAAGGAGAATGTCAGGTCTACAAAGGATTAACATAGTGTCATTCATTATGCAGCACCAAAATTGGCAGACTGACCAGATCTTCACTTTTCCTTCAGCCACATTACTTGTTTGTGGTGCAAGTATTAATTCTCTGAGCATATTACTGCTCTCAGTGCAGATACACTGAGTGGAATCCCATCCAAGTTTTCCTTTATTTTCTATGGAAGATTGAACTCAAAGTTTACTTTCTTGTACTGGTGTTAGGCTAAGTCCATACCACACTTTCAGCTGGAGCTTGACATTTGTAGCATTTTGTGTTCTGATGATCTTAAATGAAGAACTGATTAATCATTACTTTAATTTTTTAAGTTATTATTTATTAGATAGAGAGGGGAACTTAGTGACAAAGGATGAGGAAAAGGCAGAGGTGGTTAACACCTTCTTTGCCTCAGTCTTCAATAGTGCAAGAGGTTGTCTCCAGGACAACTGGCCTCCTGAGCTGGCAGGTGGAGCCAGGGATCAGTATAGTCCCCCTCTAATCCATGAGGAGGAGGTAAGGGACCTGCTGAGCCACTTGGATCCTCATAAGTCCATGGGGCCAGATGGGATCCATCCTAGGGTTCTGAGAGAGTTGGCAGATGAGCTGGCCAAGCCACTCTCCATCATTTATCAACAGTCCTGGCTCACTGGAGAGGTCCCTGAAGACTGGAAGCTGGCCAATGTGATACCGATCCACAAGAAGGGTCGAAAGGAGGAGCCAGAAAACTACAGACCTGTCAGCCTGACCTCAGTGCCAGGCAAGGTCATGGAAAAGGTCATCTTGAGTGCCATCACAAAGCACCTACAGGATGGCCAAGGGATCAGGCCCAGCCAGCATGGGTTTAGGAAGGGCAGGTCCTGCCTGACCAACCTGATCTCCTTTTATGATCAGGTTACCTGCCAGGTGAATGTGGGGAAGGCTGTGGATGTAGTCTACCTGGACTTCAGCAAAGCCTTTGACACTGTCTGCCACAACAAGCTCCTGGCTAAACTGGCAGCTCGTGGCTTGGACAAATTCACTCTGTGCTGGGTCAGGAACTGGCTGGAAGGCCGAGCCCAGAGAGTTGTGGTGAATGGTGCCACATCCAGTTGGCAGCCAGTCACTAGTGGTGTTCCCCAGGGATCAGTGCTGGGCCCAGTCCTGTTCAATATCTTTATTGATGATCTGGATGAGGGGATTGAGTCCAGCATCATTAAGTTTGCAGATGACACCAAGCTAGGAGCAGGTGTTGATCTGTTGGAAGGTAGGAGAGCCCTGCAGAGGGACCTGGACAGGCTGGATGGGTGGGCAGAGGCCAATGGGATGAAATTTAACAAGGCCAAGTGCAGGGTTCTGCACTTTGGCCACAACAACCCCAAGCAACGCTACAGGCTGGGGACAGAGTGGCTGGAGAGCAGCCAGGAGGAAAGGGACCTGGGGGTACTGGTGGATAGTAGGCTGAAGATGAGCCAGCAGTGTGCCCAGGTGGCCAAGAGGGCCAATGGCATCCTGGCCTGTATCAGGAACAGTGTGGCCAGTAGGACGAGGGAGGTTCTTCTTCCCCTGTACTCAACACTGGTCAGGCCACACCTTGAGTACTGTGTCCAGTTCTGGGCTCCTCAACTCAAGAGAGATGTTGAGGTGCTGGAACGTGTCCAGAGAAGGGCAACAAAGCTGGTGAGGGGCCTGGAACACAAACCCTATGAGGAGAGGCTGAGGGAGCTGGGCTTGTTCAGCCTGGAGAAGAGGAGGCTGAGGGCAGACCTCATTGCTGTCTACAACTACCTGAAGGGTGGTTGTAGCCAGGTGGGGGTTGGTCTCTTCTCCCAGGCAACCAGCAACAGGACAAGGGGACACAGCCTCAAGTTGTGCCGAGGGAAGTATAGGCTGGATGTTAGGAGGAAGTTCTTCACAGAGAGAGTGATTTGCCCTTGGAATGGGCTGCCCAGGGAGGTGGTGGAGTCACCATCCCTGGAGGTGTTCAAAAAAGACTGGATGAGGCACTTAGTGCCATGGTCTAGTTGACTGGATAGGGCTGGGTGATAGGTTGGACTGGATGATCTTGGAGGTCTCTTCCAACCTGATTGATTCTATTCTATAATAGTACAGATTTATATTTGTACAGTAGTTTCTCCTTAGAAAATTTGGGCATTAAATTGTACATTTATATCCCTCTCATAATTTCAGGAAAGAGCCAAAGTTGCAGAAAATGAAGGAGTGGAGGGAACTGGTCATCGGATATCAATATGCAGCAATGAGAGTTGTTGCATACTCTGGGGTGGTGCATAGCTGTCTGGGGCAGAAAACATTATGGAAGTGGCTGGAACATATTATGTTATCATAAAAACATCTATTTATATCTCTTATTCTGTTTCTGAGAGACTGATTTGCAGCAGCAGTGAAATTCTTATGTCAGTGAAATTTGAAACATACACATGCATACACCAATTATTTCTGTTTTCACAGAGATTTTTATCATCTTAATTTTACTGCTTTGACACCAGCAATCTAAATAATTGAACCTACCTATCACTCATATTAATAAAGATATGAACAATCATGCTTCCATTCAATATTTTTACTATTGTTATCTCTTTATTACTGACAATACCATAATAAGGGGAAAAAAAAAAGTCACATTCTAAGACTGGTAGGAAAAAAATATAAACATTTAATGAGACCTGGATAAGATAATTTCATTAAGCACATATCATGTTGATAAGCTTCACTTTTGAAATCATTCTGTTCACCTCTTCCATGTGGTTTAATTGTATCACAGTCACATAATTCAATATTGTCAAGGGTTTGGGTTGAGTAGTCCAATAGACAAATGATAGATGCTCTCAATTACCCCCTGTCTCTTCCCAAAAATGGAAGAGAAAGAAAATAAGAGAGAAGGACTTATGGACTGGGAAAGAAAACTACACTGGCTTTAATAAACAATGAAAATAATGAAATATAAAAATGTATACAAAATCAATAATGAATCCAAAATTCCCCTTACCCCACTGTAGCAGTTATGTCACTGTCACCACTGATGCTGTAGGCAGAGTGGACTCAGTGGCAGACAAGAACAGGATCCAGGAAGACAAAGGTTGAAATCCAAAGCAGTAGAAACAGAAACTAGCCACTGGAGAAGAGGGTTTGATACTTGTGATCCTTCACCTTTACATTGAATATGAAGTAAATGACATATATGGAATGGAATCTGTCATTGGTCAGTTTAGAGTCCCTTGTCCTGATTGTTTCTACCTGTAGGTGTGACTTTTTACTTTTTGACACTCAACATGGCACACAAGTTTTATCAGTGGCCTTGGTCTCCACAGGAGCATCTTTATGAGCCTTTCTGTATACTAGTTCTTGGTAGTAACTGCAAACTCTGAGCATGATTGCTTCTAGAAGCAGACATTGTGAAAATATGCCCTTAGCTTCAGAAAATGTAGTCACTTTAAAGAGACTTGTCAATTAGAAGAGGCTGAGATGAAAAGTAAAATCACTGACCTAAATCAGTTCTGTTCTAACTCAGATCAGGACAACCATAAAAAAGGACAGTCTATGCTGAGGGATAAAATAGTCTTCGAAATTTAGAATCCCACTGACTGTCTGTCTTCCACTATGTGTTTTCTGTTTGTGCCAAAAGAGAGTTATAATACTATGCTTAATGTATCCATCTCTATTATTTCTAATCAGAATAATATATTGGAATAAATAAACTCTCACATGCTAAAGCTAAGTACAAGTTAAACTATTCTTCCTTCTTTGGTTGATGCAGTACAGGTGAAGCCTGTTGTTAATCTTCAGAGATTCTGCTCTGTAGAAGGGATTTTAAGGATTGTATGAAAATTGAAAAGGGATTTGACCATATTAGTGTAGGCACAGATGGAAGAACTATCATAGTGACAACTGCCTCTGTGGAGCAACCAACCATGACAGGAATTAAAAGTTATTAAAGTCAGGAGAGAGCTGTACAAGCAGAGGTTCTCAAGAAGCCTTTTAGATTTCTTAACTGTCTTACACAGCACCTGGCTGTATTTTCTTCTCTAAATCCCTTTTTTAAATTAATACAAAAACATGCTGTACAGCTTGTCTTAAAATATGTTCTCCTTGACTTATTAAGTATTATAATCTCATTTTAGCACTTTTTAAATGGTGGCTCTTTGTGCACATTTTTTCCCAGTTGTCAACTGAAACAAAACTTGAAATGCAATACTGTTCTTCAAATCTCTGAAAATACTTGAGACCTATCATTTCACAAGCTAGTAATGCAGAAACAAGGGGTATAAATTGAAGCTGAGTCAAATTTGACCTTTCATATTTGTATAAAATAAGACTGATGTAATTTCCAGAAGAGACATGCTTTAGTAATGCAGTTTTTATGCAGTGCAGATGCTTATACCATTGTTAACAAATATTGGTTTGGTACAGCACTAATAAAATCTTCCTTCTTGCTGTCATATCTGGAAGCAGTCTGTACTGCCTGTATTGCTTTCAGGATGGACAGAAGAGAGATCTTGATCTTCCATAACTGCTAATATCCAAAGAGATAAGATATTAGCACCTAGGAGCTGCATTTGAAAACTAAGCACAACCAGTTGTATGCTGCACATTCAAGCTCTATAAATATCTATATAAATGGTCCATTCAGGAACTTGCAAACACACAAATTTAGTTAAATCCCAGTGCAAACTCACATATATGAAAATACTCAAAAGCTACCAGAGCATAGTTACTATTTTCTAAAGTCAAGTTATTAACAAACAGCATTTGGTATGAGATGAATATTTTTTAAGTGCATTCACAGAAGAAGCAACATTGATAGAAATATTTCTGTGGGAGAAGACAGTCTCTGTAGGAGATTAGTTGATGGATTTTTGTTTCTTCTAGCTACCTTGAGTACACATATAACCAGTGTCTGGTTTTGTTTTATTTTCAAGAATTGAGAAGGTAACAACACTGCTAGAATTAGGGCACATGATGACATTTTCTTTTGTGCAGTAGCATAGTTAATCTTGTGTATTTCACCTGCAATAGGTAATGTCAGAGCAGAGATACAATTAAGCCAGCCATGAGAATTATAAAAGAAATAAAGATTCCCTCTGTAGCAGTATAGCACAGAAGTTCCTCAAACAGAATGGTCATGAATCTAGGATTTATGGCAGTAGACTAGAATTTTCAGGCTGATCTAGAGTACTTCATGTGGTGTTGGGATCTGCAACCTGAGCCCTGAACACTGGTCTCCTTCCTGTCAAAACAAAGGTATGAGGATAGTGAGGTTGGAAACAGACCTAGAGTCCTTGGTGCTTACCTCAGCCACACAGAAACTGAGTGCAGCTAAACCATCCACCTGACGATGAGTTGGAAAGTATTCCTAGGCACTGCAGAACACATGTAGCACTGAAGATTTTAGCTTCTTCCATAGTTTAGGAAAAGAAAGTTTGTCCAGATCAAAGAGCAGGAGAAAAGATGATGCTAAGATTTGAAAGCAGTGCTTATATTTAGGTGCACTGAAGAGAAAAGATGAGTAGTTACTGAAGACAAGAAACTCATAACAATGCTAAAAATATCAAATGACTTGAAAGAAGTGGTTCACAAGTTATTCTAGCTTCCATAAGCAAGAAAGTGTCCAGATAAACCAGTACAACCTTGGATGTTTTGAGAAAGAAACTTTCAGAAGCCATGACGTTGTATTTGCTTTCCTGCGACTGTCTCAAACACCAAAGCTTTGAGTTTTCTAAACTACCACAGAGAGATTTCTGTGGAAAAATTCAGATATATGTATATATTTGACAAGAATGATGGGAACTTATGGTCTTTAATCTGTTTACCATGCTTTGAACATATTGAGCAGGGTTTTTTAGATCTTCTACCAAAGAATGTTATTACGGCTGCTTGTACAAAACAAGCCATAAATACCAGGCATTAGTATAACGAACTGAATTTCAAATACTGAAACTTCACTGCAGAAATGCTAGATGAGTGAGGAACTAGAAGGAAGACATGAATGAAAAGTAGGTATATAAATAATTTAGACAGTGAAAGTGTGGGACAGATTATGGATGAGGAGCATTGCACCAGTATCATCCTCTACCTTCCAAACTACTTTCATTTATGTAACTCCCTCTTACAGCACTCTGCAGGTATGAAAAAAAGAGGTATTTAATGAATTTATTCACACAATAAAGGATATTTGCAGTTGACAGTGCAATATGGAAAAAAGACTTGCTGCACATATTAAATTTAAAATTGTCTCGCATCTGATTTAATAAATGTACTTTCTGGAATCACACCTTCTCCCTTAGAAGTTTGTCTCCTACACATTTATGTTCAGCTCAGAGATATGTAAAGGTTAATGGCTTGTCTAACACTCAAAATAGCAGTTCTAGGAAAAAAAAAAAAAAATCAGATTATTTTTCCCCCTATCATTCTCCAGCTGGAGTTAGCACATCATAGCTTGATCACAGCCTGTGAGCTTGAACTGTCATTACAGCAAACTCAACATAAGGTTTATTTGCTTAATTCTGAAAGCATGCCATGGCATAGAGTTCATGCTGCAGAACACAGTACCTTCCACAGTACCTACTTTTGTTATATTTTACTTATTTTATAACTTCATCTGAAAAATCTGTTCACTCTTTCTTCATCAAGAGGCTTATCAATTAAATCTGCTGCTCTTTCCATCCTAGGTGTTTGAAAATAGATTTTTTTTCCTCAAAGTTAGGAGTTAGTTAACACAACACAAGTTCTTCTACACATCTTCCTGAAATTATCTTTACAGGCATTTAATCTGTATTTAATCTCTTATATTTTTACCTTACAGTGACTGATAGGAATAAACACCTAGAATAATTTCTCTGCCTCTCATGAACCAAAGCAAAAAAAACGAAACAAAACAAAACAAAACAAACAAACCACCAAATAAATATCAGGTCTATCAGAGGAAATATTACAAAAATTCATAAATCTTTTACACCTGCTGTCAAGTATTAATTATAACATCCTTACAAGATGGATTTGCAGGGAGAAACATGGACTGTGTGAACCTGTGGGGTAATTCACAATCTTTAGCTCTCTTTCTTCTACATTTGCAAAAGAAAGTACCCAAAAAAGTCTCATAGTTGATGGAACTTAAATAATGCTAGCAGAGAGATGATTACCTTATAAAGGAAGACAATAAATTATCTTAGAAAAAAAATGAGACTGATTTTTCACCAATCTTTTTATTTTTCTTTTCCTCTTTTTTTTACAGCTGAACTGTATCAAGTATTTCGGCTTACTGTTGATACACAAGGTCTGATGTGCTTGACAAGTGGCATATTGGCAAGGTTTACAGAGCTTGAAGGATATGCCAAGGCTAGTCTATAAATAATATTAAACAGCAACCTGTTTTCCCCCACCTCCCTTTCTGTGATATGTTGCCTGAATTCTAATAATAAATCTGCAAAAGGACAGCTCTGTTGGTATTTGAAAACCCTCTGATATGCTTTAAAGCCTAAGGACTGTATATTCTCTGGACTAGAAAGGTATTCTGTCTTTTAAACTGAAAAGCTATATAACATAAGGAAAATACATCATTTAAGTGACCTGAAATAAATATCATTAAAACTGCCTTCATTGTAATTTAACCAAGATGCAAGCCAGTATATTTTAGCACAGTAAGGCTGATTAACTGAAAACTGGTCTGAAATCAAAGCAAAGCATGTGCTAGTTTATATGCAAAGCAACCACAATTGCAAATAATAAATCATCTGTAATAAAGAAATCTTAAAATCCCAGTTATGTCCTCATACATCATTTACATGTTATTTTACAGCTAAAATATGTGGTTCTGGGACTTTCTTTTCCCATCTAAGTCCATTCTGTTAATATAAAGAAAACTGAATATCCGTAGTCAATTAAATGTAAAGAATGTGAGCCGCAACAGCATTGTATGGTTTACATCATATCAGATCTAAATTCTAGCAGATTCACACCTAAAATCTCATATCTACAGAGACTACATGCAGTCCTTATTGTAAAGAAACTGCAATTTTAAGATAACTCCCAGAATGATCTATAAAAACATAAATACGTAGAAATACAGGGATATATTTCAGGAACTTCTAACTTTACAAAAGAGGGGAAAAAAGGCATGGGTGGTTTCCTTTATTTCAAAGTGTCTAATATCCACTTGGAATGACAGGTGTTAAAGGAGTGGAAATGAACTAAAGCCAGTTTTTTATCATTTACCAGCATATATGTTCAGTAGAAACTCATCCCTGTAATACAGGAAAAGAGCAATATCTTTTCTCAATCAGTTGGTGTCTAGGAGATAGGGGAAAAACATGGAAAAATTTGACTGTAGTTGAACAGGAAATTAAACAAGCTTCCATAAAATCACATCTTTTCATCCAGTCATGATCCTAAACCTCTCCTTCAAGGAATGTAATTTTATAGCGAGTGTGAAGAATTTGGTACAGTTTTCAGTTTGTGCATTATATTCAGGTGTATTTGGTGAGCTATGCAAAAAGAACATTTGTAGCCATCACAAAGTAGGAATAGAATCTGGTTTTCTTTTTAAAGCATCAGCGAGCAAAAATATTACACAATGAAATAACAGCATGGCTATAGAGAATGTTTGATTAATTTGGCACATCATTGCTGTTTCTACCTGCCACACAAAATGCTTGCCCAAGTAGAATCGTAGAATCGACCTCCAAGATCATCCAGTCCAACCTATCACCCAGCCCTATCCAGTCAACTAGACCATGGCACTAAGTGCCTCAGCCAGGCTTTTCTTGAACACCTCCTGGGATGGCGACTCCACCACCTCCCTGGGCAGCCCATTCCAATGGCAAATCACTCTGAGAAGAACTTCCTCCTAACATCCAGCCTATATCTCCCCTGGCACAACTTGAGACTGTGTCCCCTTGTTCTGTTTCTGGTTGCTTGGCAGAAGAGACTAACTCCCACCTGGCTACAGCCTCCCTTCAGGTAGTTGTAGATTCAGGAGTATGATTCACAAAATTAGCATAGTGATTTCAGAAAGACTCCTCTAACTTTGAGATTGTTCTTCAACTTCTACTGACCTGAACTTACACAAAGCAAGTAAAAATGACTTAATAAGTTCAAACTACAGGTAGAAAACTTTCAAGTGACATTAGGAAGTGCTCTTCAGTGTTAAGAAAGGTGAAGCACTGAAACAAACTGTCAGGGCTATTGTAGAGCTTTGTTAAGCAATTTTGCTTCCCAAAAGAAGAATTGATAGGATTATTTATTTCCACCAAAGTTTAATGGAAAAAATCTTCTGTTGTGCTTGTTAAAGAAAAAATAAAATGAAAAAAATAAAGTCGCTTGTACTATGGGGGAAAAAGGAGACAAATACTTACAGAAAAGTGGAAAGTGTAAAAACCTATTGTAATGTTGTTTGAAGGGGGACCAAGAAAGACAAGAAAATGTTTAGTGAAATGTGAATCTACAGGCAATGCCCAGGTTTTTTGGGCCTGAATGTGTGTTTTTATCAGTTACCAGAGGGTGACTGAATGGAGTCTTCTAGTTGTCCACCTGGTTAGATACCTCCATTTTGGCATGCCAGTATAAGTCAATCCTCACCAGCTCAGAAGTGCAGTTGTCTTGTCCTGTTGGGCCTTTGCTTCTTTGCTACACCTGTCAATAAATTTTGTAGGTATGCCTATTTGTAGCTGTTGATAATGTAACACTGTGGGCAGGATCTATTCAAAAATTAATATCATTTATTAATTTTGATATTTAGCAATCTTGCCACAGACCATATTTTTTAATAATAATAGGTTCTTTGCATGGTTATGGAAAGTATTACACAGAGGGAAATAAATAGGGAATCTAGAACACTTAAGAAATAACTAGCAACAATATAACAAACATTAACTATTTAGGAAAGAGAATCTTGCAGCCAATATGCCACTTGCCCTCAAGGGAGACTCAAGAGGCTCCTTTCTGCTACAGCAGAAGGCACAATGTATTATCTCCAGATTCCTGGGGCTAACTACATTTTCCAGACAACACCAAAACACTTGAAGGGAGTTCTGGTGGTGTCTTGATAGACACTGAAGCTTCTCTTTCCAAGCTCTAACAGGATGCTGGGAAAGAGGCAGACATCTCTGGCCTGATCCTGGTTCCTCTTTTGAAGTCCAGACTTGGCACGGAGGTTTGCAGAGGTGCAGGCAGGATGTCTTGCAGATGTGTAGAGAGCACAATGTTTGTGACGCTTCTCACCATGTCATGAGGCACTTCTCCTTGAAGCAGTGCAAGTTTCCAGCTTGTACATCAAAGCTTTGCTGTTCTGAAGCATGAGGCAGAGCAGAACACACTGAGAGCAGAGCTCATTGTCTGAGCAGAACACTGCTTGCAGCTTAGCTCTGTTTATATTATTTAAGCTAGTGTAATGTCTCCTTTGCCAGCAGATATTTACCAGTCAGAATGGCACTTTGCCAAACCGACCCTATTAGGTGAAACCAGGGCTTGCTTACCCTTATTTGGGCAAGAAATTCACAAGGGCGTAAACACCTGTGGGTACCTGTTTATCACTTTGGGATTGAATATAATGGCCCAAACCTTTGTTTTCCTCTTGTCCTTGCTTCCCCCATCAACAAAAGGGTGGGACAAGCCAGGACATGTTTTAGGCCTATTTACCTTCTAGGACAGACAAGAACAACAAATATTATCGATTACAAGTAGCATTGACAATACTACTTCTTGAAGTTTTCTTCTGACAAGGAAATGTCCTCAGTGAGGCACCTGACCAAAAATGATACAGAACTGTCCCACATTCTTGAAAGGTTTGTTAATGACTTTAAAATATTTTCCTCGCTTTTGAATCTTTCTGAAAATGAAGGAATACATGGACTGTTAATAATCCAAATATATTCCATTAAACTTGATGAAGATCTTAACATAAAATAGAACCAGGCGACACTATGAAAGAATATGAGCCTGAAGTAACATGAAAGACAACAAATTTAGCTACTATCCAGGTTAGTAGTGGTCTATTATGTTAGTTATTTGGATCATGGCCCTGAACAATAGTTAATTGTGATGGTTTGGGTGTCCCCCACCCCCCACACTTTAGAAATCACCCAGATTAGACTCAGCTGACTCTGGAAATATGAATGAAGCTTGTATTTACAGCTAGCACAATTTACAAGCAGATATTTACAGTATATACAGTTACAGACAGAAATACACAAGGTAAAAAGGTAATACAGAAACACTACTCCCCTCCCAGAAACCTGAGTCCCCAGGAGGGGCTCTCAACCACCCTCTCACCTTCCCCCTACCCCTCTTAACCTTACCCCAGTCCCAAGGAAGAATGGAGGTTCGGCCAAGGGGATTAAGAAGCAAAGGTGAATCAGCAAAGCAAACGGAGGGTGAGGTTAGAAGGCAAGATGTAGTTCAGCCAGCAGCCTCAGCTCCCCAGCAGGCAAAGAGCTGAGAGCACAGCCCAGAGCAAAGTCAAGAGCAAAGTGCAGAGCAAAGTGCCTTTATCTAATGTTTTGCTTTTCCTTTCTACACATCTCAGCAAGACTGTGAGCGAAGTAGACCTCACCATTGTTTTCTTTTCTCAGCCTATGATCTAATTCTTCTCACCAAAACATTCTAGCTAGGCTCAAACTAGCACATTAATTATGATACTGATTCAAGAAAATATGCAAACATGATTAACACCACCCACTTGAAATTATGTGATATAGTACATCTTCCCGATAGAACTTTTGAGTGATGTTTTGAGCAGGTTTTACTATGTTTATGTACTCCAATCCAATCAAACATTGACTCCAATTAGAATGTTCTGTTGAGGGGAAGCACAAGTTTTTTTCTGTCATAGGGTAACTTTACATTAAAAACAAATACATGAAGGTACTGAAATTGTATACTTAACAAAAGGTCACTAAGTTAGCACACCTAAAATGCATCAAAAGGTATTATAGTTGAAAGAGGACTCAGGTTATTTCTTTTATAGTAGGATATGTTTTTTGTGCAGTGACAACATAGTAACATCAAATATTTGTGTGAACTCTGAGCCATGAATGTGGCCAAGCCATTCATGTACCTATATCACTGACAGATACCGGAAAGATTTCCTATTTGAAGAGGAGGGAGGAAGAACTAATAAGTCAGTTTTTATTGGAATTATTACCCCCACCCATTCTTAAGTAGAGCTTTATAAATATTTCAGTTTGCTTTTTAGCTTCAGCAGTTGCTAAATGACAGAGTGAACTAGTATTGGTGGTAACAGATTTGAAAAACAAACAAGCACAGAATGAGAGGGGGGGGGAAAGTAAGAAAACATGCTGGCATGAGTAAAACATTTGTATAGGTTTGCCTGCTTTAAAAAGTCAAGAGACATGTAAGAGAGGGAATCTGAATGGGAGGGTCTACAGTAAAGAATCTAGTAAGATTTTTAAATTGTTTACAAAAGAAGAAAAAGTAAAAAAAATGAATAGAATAGAATAGAATCAACCAG
>WAAF01004104.1:0-28556 GCA_013400475.1 Tricholaema leucomelas | reverse complement strand
CAAAGCACAGCTAGAGCTCAAACTAGCTATGAACATTAAGGTTAGTAAGAAAAGTTTCTATAAATTTATCAACAACAAAAGGAGGACTCAGGAAAATCTCCATCCTTTATTGGATGCAGACAGAAACATAGTGACTAAGGATGAGGAAAAGGCTGAGGTGCTCAATGCCTACAATGGCTCAGTCCAGCAGTTCTCTGGACACCTAGCCTCCTGAACTAGGAGTCAGGGAGGAGAAACAGAATGAGGTCATCACAATATATGAGGCAGTGGTCAGTGATCTACTAAGCCAATCAAATGCATGAATGGGGCCAGATCAGCTACACCCAAGGGTGCTGAAGGAGCTGGCAGATGTGTTTGCCAAGCTGCTCGCCATTATTTGCCTGTAGTCCTGGCTAACTGGGGAGGTGCCAATGGACTAGAGGGCAGCAAATGTGACACCTGTCTACAAGAAAGGAAGAAAGGAGGATTCAGGAAACTATAGATCTGTCAGTCTCATCTTGGCACCAGGGAAGGTCATGGAGCAGGTCATCTCAAGCACCATTGCACACCACAGAGAGAACAACTAGGGTATCAGGCCCAATCAGCATGGGTTTGTGAAGGGCAGGTTCTGGCTACTGGATGAAGGAAAGGCTGTGGATATTGTCTACCTAGACTTTTGAAAATCCTTTGACACTGTTCCCCACAGAATTCTTGGGGCCAAACTGGCAGCTCACGGCTTGGATGAGCACAGTTCTGCTGGATGAAGCACTGGCTGGACAAAAGGGCCCAATTCAATTAAGTTAAATCCAGCTGATGGTTGGCCATAAGTGTTGTTCCCCAGGACTCAGTGTTGGGACCACTTCTGTTTAACATCTTTATTGATGATCTTGATGAAGACATACAGTGTGTCATCAGTGAGTTTTCAGATGACACCAAGTTAGGTGGCATTGTTGATCTTCATGAGGGTAGAGAGGCTCTACAGAGGGACTCGGATAGATTGGATTGATGGACCAACATTAATGGGATGAGCTTCAACAAGGCCAAATGCCAGGTCCTGTACTTGGGCCACAACAACCCCAAGCAATGCTACAGGCTTGGGGCAGTGTTGCTGGAAAGCCATCTGGGGCAGAAAGGGACCTGGGGGTTGTAATCAACAAGCAACTCGATCACAGAATCACAGAATAAACCAAGTTGGAAAAAAGATCTCTAGGATCACCAATTCCAACCTATCACCTAACACTTCTAATTAACTAAACTGTGGCACTAAGTGCCTCATCCAGCCTCCTTTTAAACATCTCCAGGGATGAGATGTTTAAAAACTCCACCACCTCCCTGTACAGCTCATTCCAATGGCCAATCACTCTTCCCATGAAAAATTTCTTCCTAACATCTAGCCTAAACCTGCCCTGGCACAGTATGAGACTGTGTCCTCTTGTTCTGTCATTGAGTGTCTGGGAGAAGAGATCAACCACTGCCTGACTATAAACCTCCTTTCAGGTAGTTGTAGAGAGCAATAAGGTCTTTCCTGAGCCTTCTCTTCTCCAGGCTGAAGAACCCCATCTCCCTCAGCTGCTCCTTGTAGGGCTGTACTCCAACCCCCTCACCAGCCTTGCAGCCCTTCTCTGGACACCTTCCAGCACCTCAACATCCCTCCTGAATTGAGGAGCCCAGAACTGGACACAGTANCCAGAGAGAGTGATTTGCCCTTGGAATGGGCTGCCCAGGGAGGTGGTGGAGTCACCGTCCCTGGGGGTGTTCCAGAAAAGACTGGATGAGGCACTTAGTGCCATGGTCTAGTTGACTGGATAGGGCTGGGTGATAGGTTGGACTGGATGATCTTGGAGGTCTCTTCCAACCTGGTTGACTCTATTCTATTCTATTCTCTCCAGCCACTCGGTGATGCATGGGGTTGTTGTGGCCAAAGTGCAGAACTCTGCACTTACACTTGTTAAATCTCATGGTGTTGGACTGCAGTCATCTGTCCAGCCTGGATGGGTCCCTCTGCAGAGCCCTCCTACCCTATAATGCTCCCACTTTGGTGTCATCTGCAAACTTATTGATGGTGGACTCAATCCCCTCATCTAGATCATCAATGAAGATATTAAACAGAACTGGGCCCAGCACTGATCCTTGGGGCACACCATTAGTAACTGGCTGTCAGCTGGATGCGGCACCATTCACCACTGCTCTCTGGATCCAGTCATCCAGCCAGTTCTTAACCCAGCACAGAGTGCCCCTGTCCAAGCCAAGGGCTGCCAGCTTGACCAGAAGTTCGCTCAAAGTCTTTGCTGAAATCCAGGTAGATTACAACCACAGCCTTCCCCACATCCACCAGGTGAGTCACCTGGTCATAAAAAGGAATCAAGCTGGTCAAACGGACCTGTCCCTTCTAAATCCATGCTGGCTGTGTGCTCTGTCATTGCACTCAAGATGATCTGTTCCATTATCTTGCATGGCACTGAAGTCAGGCTGACAAGTCTGTAATTTCCTGAGTCCTCCTTCCAACCCTTCTTGTGGATGTTAGTGAGCAGTGTGCGCAGATGGCCAAGAAACCAAATGGCATAATGGCTTGCATTAGAAATGCTGAGTCCAGCAAGGATAGGGAGGTGATAGTCCCCTTGTAGTCAGCTCAGGTGAGGCCACACCTCAAGTGTTGTGTTCAGTTTTCAGCACCTCAAAACTATCAAGACATGCATCTGAAATATTGATTTACATCCACTAACACTAACAATGAGCCTCAGTTTAAGTGCACATTGTGCATTTAGACATCAGCTAAGAACGGTATGAAGCCATCAGGATCAGCAGATTTTAAAACTAAGCATCCAGGACACAAAGACAAACCTTCACAAAAATTTTCAGCAGTTTAAAACCATGTTATATTTGCTGCAATATTTCACTAAATTTCATAGGAAGTGTTGAATATTCAAAACATACACATCCAAGCCCCTTCCCCATCCCGCCCCCCTCCCCCTCCAACAAAACATTATTGGAACAGGTTAGGGAATGGGGGAGGTTTGATAAAAGTACAGGTGTTCCTGATTTGCCTCAGTTTATAGTTTTTGCCAGACATTTGAAAACTATGACATACATGAAAAACTACTTGTCAGTCACTATAGAAAACATCGACTCAAGAAATACATTCTCAACAGCAAACAGTTCAGTTCATTAAAACAACGTTTTACTGGAAAACTGTACAAGCTGCTTCCACTGGAACAAAAAGAAACATAAAAAGGATCCCATTGGATCATTCACTGGATCACTCCAGAGCACATGAAATCAGCAAATAAATTTGAGCCAGACATGCAGAAAGCGCTACAAGATGTCATCCCTGTGATTATTTAAAAAAAAAAATCATTCGGTACTAGAATCTTCTCAATACTTTGGGAAGAGATGGGAACTGACCATGAAAGTCTTTTGTACCACAGAAGTTCACTGCTTATCTTGCAGCAAAGTGCTTATAAGAGTTGTCAAAGGTGAGTACATTTTTGTCTCGCAAAAAGACAAACAAGTATTCCAGATGTGCTGACCTTTTCTGTGATGAAAAGGGCCTGTCAGTGAGGTGCTACCTAGGCTGATATTTTAGAAAAATAAAAACATTTAATCTGTCTCTTCATGATAAGGGTGACATTTTAACAAGGAGTGAGAAAGTAACTGCTTTTTACAAGAAACTCATTGTACAGACAGAGCATTTTCAAGACAGAAGTTGAATAACGGAAATGTTTCCAACACCACCTGATTTTTGCCAAGAAAAGCAGTGCAAAGGTGTCATCTATAAAAACTGTAATACTTGCACACCAAAACTTGGAAATAATTTGTTAATTTTATAAACAGCTTTAAAATAATCCAAATAAAGGGTTTTAGTGGGTATTCATTTCTTTAAAAAACAGCTAAAACAAAACACAAAATTTCAAGACATTCCAGTTAGCTTGCAAGAATTACTGACTGGCATTACCTGTAACTGGATTCCCCAGAAAAAGAAAGATATGGACCTGCTGCAGTAGGTTCAGAGAAGTGCTACAAAGATGACCAGAAATGGAACACCTCTCCTATGAAGACAGGCTGAGACAACTGGTTTTATGTAGCCTAGAGAAGGTGTCTTATAACATAAGGCCTGTAATAGCAGGACAAGGAACATGAGCCAGCAGTGTGCCCAGGTGGCAAGAAGACCCAATGGCATCTTGGCCTGTATCAGAAAGAGTGTGACCAGCAGGACCAGGGAAATCATTTTGCCCCTTTACTCAGCACTGGTTAAGGCACACATTGAGTACTGTGTCCAGTTCTGGGCTCCTCAATTCAAGAGATATTGAGGTGCTTGAACATGTCCAGAGAAGAGCAACGAAGCTGGTGAGAGGCCTGGAACACAAGGCTTATGAGGAGAGGCTGAGGGAGCTGGGGTTGTTTAGCCTGGAGAAGAGGAAGCTCAGGGGTGACCTCATTGCTGTCTACAACTACCTGAAGGGAGGTTGTAGCCAGGTGGGGGTTGGTTTCTTCTCCCAGGCACCCAGCAACAGAACAAGGGGATACAGTCTCAAGTTGTGCCGGGGGAAGTACAGGCTGGATGTTAGGAGGAAATTGTTGCCAGAGAGTGATTGTCATTGGAATGGGCTGCCCAGGGAGGTGGTGGAGTCACCGTCCATGGAGGTGGTCAAGAAAAGACTGGATGAGGCACTTAGTGCCATGGTCTAGTTGACTGGCTAGAGCTGGGTGATAGGTTGGACTGGATGATCTTAGAGGTCTCTTCCAATCTGGTTGATTCTAAGTTATAAATTGAAAAACGTAAGCTTAAGTTGGGTGTGAGGAAGAAATTTTTTATGATGAAGGTGAATTCTAGAGTCTTGCACCTGAGAACATAGCACTCAGGAATGCTACTGACTGGGAGCCACCTAGCTTGAGAGCAGCACAGTAGAGACAGACCTGGGAGACTTGGTGAACAATAGGCTCAATATGAGTGAACAGTGTGCTGCAGTGGAAAGGAAAGCCTACAGGACACTGAGTTGCATAAGGTATTATGAGCAGAGATAAAGATGTCATTCTCCCACTCTACTTAGCACTGGTCAGGTTGTACCTTGAGTACTATGTACAGTTTTGGTCCTTACCATACAAGGATGTGGATAGTTTGGAAAGAGTCCACAAGAATGGAGAAGGACCATAAGGACGGAATCATAAAATCATAGAATCAACCAGGTTGGAAGAGACTTCCAAGACCATCCAATCCAACCTATCACCCAGCTCTGTCTAATCAACTAGGCCGTGGCACTAAGTGATCCATCCAGTCTTTTTTTTAACATCTCCAGGAATGGTGGCTCCATTACAATGGTAAATCACTCTCTCTGAAGAACTTCCTCCTAACATCCAGCCTATTATCTCCCTCGGCACAACTTGAGACTGTATCCCCGTGTCGCTGTTGCTGGGTGCTGTTGCTGGCTACAACCTCCCTTCAGGTAGTTGTAGACAGCAATGAGGTCTGCCCTGAGCCTCCTCTTCTCCAGGCTAAACAACCCCAGCTCCCTCAGCCTCTCCTCACAGACCTTGTGTTCCAGGCCTCTCAGAAGGATCACAAGAATGATCAGAGGATTGCTTTGCTGTCATCATCTTGACTAATTATTTTGAGCCAGCAATGTGCTCCTGTAACCAAGAGGGCCAATGCCATTCTGGGGTGTATTAAAAGGGGTGTGGCTAGTAGGTTGAGAGAGGTTGTCCTGCTCCTGTACTCTGCCTTGATGAGGCCACATGTGGAGTACTGTGTTCAGTTCTGGGCTCCCCAGTTCAAGAGGGACATAGAGTTGCTTAAGAGAGTCCAGCACAGAGCCACAAAGATGACTAAGGGAATGGAGCATCTCTCTTATGAGCAGAGACTGAGGGAGCTGGGGCTCTTTAGCTTGAAGGAGACTGAGGGGTGACCTCATCAATGTTTATAAATATGTAAAGTGTGAATGCCAGGAGGACAGAGCCAGGCTTTTCGCAGTGATTCCCCGTGACAANAAAGGGGTGTGGCTAGTAGGTTGAGAGAGGTTGTCCTGCTCCTGTACTCTGCCTTGATGAGGCCACATGTGGAGTACTGTGTTCAGTTCTGGGCTCCCCAGTTCAAGAGGGACATAGAGTTGCTTAAGAGAGTCCAGCACAGAGCCACAAAGATGACTAAGGGAATGGAGCATCTCTCTTATGAGCAGAGACTGAGGGAGCTGGGGCTCTTTAGCTTGAAGGAGACTGAGGGGTGACCTCATCAATGTTTATAAATATGTAAAGTGTGAATGCCAGGAGGACAGAGCCAGGCTTTTCGCAGTGATTCCCCGTGACAAGACAAGGGGTAATGGGTGGAAGCTGAGGCATAAAATGTTTCATGTAAACATGAGGTGGAGTCTTTTTTCACTGTAAGGGTGGCAGAACACTGGAACAGGCTGCCCAGAGGGGTTGTGGAGTGTCCCTCTCTGGAGATATTCAAAACCTGCCTGGACATGTTCCTGTATGATCTGGTATAGGTGATCTGGCTCTGGCAGAGGGGTTGGACTAGATGATCTTTCAAGGTCTCTTTCAGCCCCTGACATTCTGTGATTGAAGACATGTCATACGAAGGAAGGCTGAGAGAACTGGATTTGTTCAACCTTGGTAAGACAAGGCCTAGAGACTTCGTAACCATGTATAAGTACATTTGGCTATCATGAGGAAGGTGACTCCCTTTTTATGAAGAGCCATATGGTAAAGACAAGATATCGGAAATGGGCACAAGTCGCTACTGGGGAGATTCAGAGTGAATGGGTTTTTCACTACTTGTACTACTAGACATTGGAATAAACTCCCAAGGGGCAGATGCCTCTACATTAGACAGTTTCAAGGTCCAACTTGACAGGGTGCTGACCATCTATCTCACTTATCTCTGAAAGGCTAGGCTAAATGATCCTTGAGGTCTCTTCCGACCTGGTATTCTACGAATATATGAGACTGTGTTCACAGGTTGCCCAGAGAAGTTGTGATTGTCTTCTCTCTGGAAGGGTTAAAGACCTTTGAGCAACCTCATCTAGTGAAAGATGTCTGTGCCTCTCTGAAGTTATCTTCCAATCCCAACCATTCTGTGATTCTGAGATTCTGCTTTAAAAATCTGAATTTGATTCAGTGGAGGAACACTATTAAGGGGGTTGAATTTGATGACTGCTACTTTTAACAGAATATCACATATAAACTCTTAAAATTTCTTATCAAGTTTAAGACATTCTACTCTGAGATCCTACAAAACCTACCTGACCACAGTCTAGCCTGTAGCAAAAATAAAACACTCATCATAAAAGCCCAGGTTGTAATTCCAAATAAACATCTAAGCCTCACCAGCACTGTAGCACTGTTCAGAACAGCAATGACTTTTTTTTCTTTTTTTTTTTTTCTTCAAACTCACTCTCTTCTACTCTAATTCTCTGCCCTAGTGGACACAATGTCAGACACTAAATGGACTTACATGGAAAGCATACTTTCCACCATGCTTGATGACCGACACAACAGTACAGCGGGTACAATTCAGGTATTATTATGCAGGACTAGCATTACACCACTTCTATTCTGAAGCAGGGAGGCCACAATAGTGAACTTGGAAGAACACACACACATGAAACCTAGAAAGCTTAAGACGTAGATTTATTATGTATTAGGAAGCTTATTAACTTAAAAAACAAATTGCATAGTACAAAAGGTTTGTTATTTCTGCTCAGTGTGGAAAAACTTTCAAAATATATATATTTTTTAAGTTTGTTCAGTCAATACACAATCCTTTTAAAAAACTGTATGTCTGTCAGTACCCCCATTACATTTATAAATACATGATTTACACAGCACCCCATCTGGAAAAATTAGACCTCCTTACAAATATCTACATATATTGCATTCATATAAAACATACATAGGCATACTTCATTAAAGTTTGGTTTAATGGTCATTTACACTGCAGTAAAATGCATATAAATCTGTGTATTTTTCATAAAATGTCTTTAAAAATCAGCACATTTGTAGCCGTTCATAATGCCTTTAAAGCATCCCCTAGAAAGGATATTACAAATATATCCATGAGATTCAGCAGGTAAGACAGTGATATGAAGGCTAAATATGATTAATAATTGGACACTAAGTAGCAGTTAAGGCAGGAGTGAACAGAATTAATAGGAAAGACTATTTCATACAGCAGATAAAGTGACAAAATGCAATAAATATACATATTTCTTGATAGAAACTACTCTGGCACCCCTTGTTTTTCCACGTCAGAAGTCAGGGCCATCATATTTCTGACATTGCTCATTTTATAGTTAAAATTCTATTTTTTTAATCATCAAAACATTAATGTGACTGGTGCTCTCAGGTGCCACCTGAGTTTGCTTAAACTACTCAGAAATGATGGTTCTGAAATGTGGGCTTAAGACTTCACTATGATCTTTATTTGTGGGTAAGGACTGTGTAATCATATACCCTCAGAAGTCACCTCTGTTTTGTTGTTGCTTTCTGGCAACTAATGGACTTCCCATTACTAAATATTTGAGAATGTATCTTTAGGAAATGTAGTTTTACTGATAACCACTATTTCAGATACTAAGACAATACAGATCAGTCCCGCTCACACTGTGAGGACTACATGGGTCATACATGTAGACAAAAGGCATACAAAATGCAAAACCTTCAACAGTAGTGGCAGAAACTCCTGCCTCAAACCTGATTATTTTGCATACAACTTTGGAAACAGAACATTCAAACTTTAAAAAAAAAAAAAAGTCTGTGTATTTGGGCTGCTACCCAATACTAGGATTTGAGCTAGTATCTGTAGTCCCAATACTGGGGACTTGCCCTGCAAGTACAATATCAGCCTCAAGTATGGTAAAGCATGTTACCTTCTCTTGCACACAGCTGCCTTCCTTTCAGAGGCCAGGTACTCTGTACATCCCACTGTGCTTCCAGAGACACAGCTTGGTACATGAGACATACAGTCTCCTCAGAAGTTAGCCCTCATACACTGCTATCTTGCAACAATGGTTCAATGTCCTCTTCATTACTTTGGTCTAGATTATTACTCAGCGTACTGCTGATGTTGTTGCTGTGTCTTCTCGTACTGCTAGCTTTGCTGTGCTCTGGAATAAATAAGGCAACTAGAAAAGCCAGAAGAACAAGGCATGCTCCAACCAGGAAGGGTGGACCAGGAATGACTGCTCTCTGTAGGGAAACAAGGACAGAAAAGAATTCATGAAGTTGCAGACATTGAGAAGTGTACCATTAAGGGAGGAGATAATGGAATCTACAGCAGCTGTAAAGTTTAGGAAAGCAAGTTCACACTTGCACTGAAATATGCATTTTCTGCATCTAAATTCTCTAAGAATTCCTCCCCTGATCAAGACACTGATCTAAACAACAGAAACATGCACAAAATTAGCAGTGAGACAGGATAATTAATGCTGCCTTTTTAAGACCCCTCTGAAAATTCAGAGAACACATTTTCAACATCTGGATGTACAAACACTGGTTAAATCTTTAACTTCACTTTTTCCACTTGCTTCCACAGCTGACATACTTTAGAATTTCTGAGTAAACAGACAGCCACAAAAACTAATACATGAGTGAGGATTGTAACGGCAGGCTATGCAGTACATCTACTCAGAGCAGAGAGAGGTTGTTGGCATGTGTAATAGCTTTATAATTGGAGTTATTTTGTCTTGAATCTAAGTGGTTTATTTTACAACTTAACTTATCTAAACTCCCTAACAACTAAAAACAAGGACTAGGAAGGTCATAAGCCTAATTTTAAACTAGTTATATTTGAAACAAAACTCTACAAAGTGTCAGTAATCCATTTTTTTTAAAATCTAAAACCAACTTTTCTGTATGTTTGTCAACTAAAAAATATCAGAAGATGAAAAGATGATATTCTCTTGGAAAAGTTGTTTCTTAGTATATTGAAAAAGCCATGAAACTGTAGCTGAAGAAGTCAGAGCAATCAAGCTAAAAAGGAAAAAGAGTCCATAAGATTCTTGAAACTCCAGCAGGCAGATATTTGATGTTCTGAAAGCCAAGTAAGAAAGAACAAAGCACACAAAAATGTAGACCTGAAACAAAATAGAAAAGATAAAAGACAGAAAGGAGATCCAAAGAAATGTTGTATAGGACTGATGCACTCAAAGAGCTGCAATCAAAGAGACTTTTCAGTGTCCAAAAAGGAGAGCTGTGACGAGTGGAGTCCCTCAGAGATCAGTACTGGGACTGGTGCTGTTTAATGTTTATGAGGACAGACTGAAGGAGCTGCATCTGCTCAGCCTGCAAAAGACATGGCTCTAGAAAGACTTTGTAGTGGCCTTCCAGTACCTGAAGGGAGATTACCAGAAAGCTGGAGATGGACATTTCACAATGCATGTGGTGATAGGAAAAGTCACAATGGTTTTAAACTAGATCAGAGTGGGCTTAGATTATACATCAAGAAGAACTTCTCTACTATGAGGGAAACAGGATACCCATCTCTCTATTGAAACAGGATGCCTGCAGAAGTTGTGGATGCCTCATCTCTGGAAGTACATAAGACCAGGCTGGATGACACTTTGATCAGCCTGGTCTAGTGGGAGATGTCCCTGCCAGTAGCAGGGAAACTGAAACTAAGTCCTTCTCAACCCAATCCAATCCAACCCAACACAACCCCTTCTATGACTCCAGTGCTCCTCCCACATTTTCACACATGTGAGGAAAGGGGATGAACAGCATTGCTACCGCCACAGAAAACAAATAAATAAACAAAATGAAAGAAAAATGTATCTCAACTCTTCACTGAATTACTACCTAGATGAATAATTAACCTATGAAAGATGATCTGGTTAAGGTTTCCTGAGTCAACAGAAATTATGTTCTTACTATCAAAATGCCATGCTGTAATTCAGGACTACATCTGTTTTGAGTACATTTACATCACAGGAAGTTAACTTGTTCCATTACAATACTGAAACTAATGCTCCTACTACTGCAAATCTAAATAATTACTATCTTAGTAATTCAGTAAAACTGACAAATGAGAATTATGTAGTTCTCAGATTAGATATCAATATTTTAAATCAACCAAAAATGGAGTTTTACCCCTATTATACACTGTGAAATTCACAAAGCTTAAACTTACCTCATCACTGGGATCTTGCTCTGCTTTTTTTCCAGAAGTCTGATCAGGTGGCAATTCATTAAGCTCCACGTGAAAGAGAAAGAAAATGAAGCCGTAGAGCGCTGGTCCCAAGCCATTGCACAGACCTCTTATTCCAGTTATTATTCCTTGGACAACACCTAATCACAGAATCAAAGAATCACACAACATCAGAGGTTGGAAGGGACCTCCAGAAATCATTGAGTCCAATTGTCCTGTCAAAAGCAGGATCACCTAGGGTAGTCTGCACAGGAATGCATCCAATGCGGGGTTTTGAAAGTCTTCAGAAAAGGAGACTTCACAATCTCCCTGGGCAGTCTCTTCCAGTACTCTGTCACCCTCACTGTAAAGACATTTCTCCTCATTCCAGTGCTCTGTCACCCTCACTTTAAAGACCTTTCTCCTCGTGTTCAAGTTTGTATTCATTGTTCCTTATTACCGTTCACCACCAAAAAGAGATTGGTCCCCTCCACTTGACACCCACCCCTCAGATATTTATCATTGATCAGATCCCCTCTCAGTCGTCTCAAGACTAAACAGCATCAGGACTCTCAGTCTCCCGCGGATTCCTGTTTCTCTTGAATTGAGGAGCCGAAAACTGGACACAATACTCCAGGTATGATCTCACCTGAGCAGAGTAGAGGGGAAAGAGAACCATCCCAAACCTGCTGGACACACTTTTCTTGGTGCACTCCGGGATCCCATTGACCCTCTTGGCCACAAAGGCACACTGCTGTCCCATGGAGAACTCACTACCCACCAGGAGTCCAGGAGTCCAAAGCTTTCTCCACAGAGCTGCTCTCCAACAGGGCTGCCCTTAATCTGTATTGATACCTGCTGTTATTCCTCCCCAGATGCAGGACCCTGCACTTGTCCTTATTGAACTTCCTGAGGTATGCCTTCACCTAGCTCTCCAGCCTGTCCAGATCTCGTTGGATGGCAGCACAGCCTGACAGCCTGTCAGCCACCCACCCCATTTTTGGATCATCAGCGAACTTGCTGAGGGAGCACTCAATGCCCTCATCCAGGTCACTGAGAAAGATACTGAACAGAACTAGATCCAGTGCTGATCCCTGGGGAACACCACTGGCCACAGGGCTCCAAGCTGACTCTCTGCCACTGATGACAACTCTCTGAACTCTGTTGTCAAGCCAATTTTTGATTCACTCAGACCAATTATGTATGCCACATCTCTTGGGCTTTTCTATGAGGATGTTATGGGAGACAGTACCAAAAGCCTTACTGAAGTCAAGTTACATGACATCCACAGCTCTTCCTTTGTCTACCCATTTGGTCATGGTTTCACAGAAGGCTCAGGTCAGACAAGCAAGATCTCCCCTTGGTAAATCCATATTGGCTACTCTTGATAAACTTCTTTTCTTCCATGTGGTTAGAGATCACCTCTTGAATGATCGGCCCATGTGGTTAGAGATCACCTCTTGAATGATCAGCACCATCACTGTTTCAAGGATAGAAGTGAGGCTGACTGGTCTGTGGTTGCCTGGCTCTTCCTTCTTGCCTTTTTTGAAGACTGGACTGACATAAGCNCCACAGGGCTCCAAGCTGACTCTCTGCCACTGATGACAACTCTCTGAACTCTGTTGTCAAGCCAATTTTTGATTCACTCAGACCAATTATGTATGCCACATCTCTTGGGCTTTTCTATGAGGATGTTATGGGAGACAGTACCAAAAGCCTTACTGAAGTCAAGTTACATGACATCCACAGCTCTTCCTTTGTCTACCCATTTGGTCATGGTTTCACAGAAGGCTCAGGTCAGACAAGCAAGATCTCCCCTTGGTAAATCCATATTGGCTACTCTTGATAAACTTCTTTTCTTCCATGTGGTTAGAGATCACCTCTTGAATGATCGGCCCATGTGGTTAGAGATCACCTCTTGAATGATCAGCACCATCACTGTTTCAAGGATAGAAGTGAGGCTGACTGGTCTGTGGTTGCCTGGCTCTTCCTTCTTGCCTTTTTTGAAGACTGGACTGACATAAGCTTTCTTCCAGTTGTCAGGCACCTCTCCTGCTTTCCAAGACTTTTCAAAAATGATGGACAGAGGCTCAGCAGCAGTATCAGCCAGTTCTCTCAGCACTTGTGGATGCACCCCATTGGGGCCCATGTATCTGTGTGTCTTCAGTTGGTGAAAGGTATCTCTAACCAAGTCCTCTTTCTTCCACTTATGCTCCCTTGCTTTCAGAGACTCAGGCTCCTGAGGGCTGGTCTTAGGAGTAGAGACTGAGGCAAAGAAGGCATTCAGCAACTCTGCTATCTCTGCATCTTAGTTACCGTATCTCCCACAATCTCTGCATCTTCAGTTACCGTATCTCCCACATCATTCAGTAGTGGACCCTCCATTTCATTAATCTTCCTTTTGTCATTGATGCCTTGGCCTTTCTTCTTGCTTTTCTACATTCTCTGGTAATATTTCTATAATTCTACCAGCTGAACAGACCTTTTTCCCACATACTGTAAACCTCCTTTTTCTTTTCAAGGGACTACATTCTTCTTGACGTTGGAGGAGGCAATGTTTGAATATTACCCATGTCTATTGGGCCCCACTTCCTTCTAGAGCTCTAGACCACTGGGTACTTCTAAGTAGTGTTTTAAAGAGGGCAGTTAGCCATCTCAAAGTCCAGGGTTGAAATTTTACTTACCACCCTGCTTCTTTGTCTAGTGATATTGAACTCTAACATGTCATGGACAGCTTCTTCCTGGTTTGGTGGTGGTCTGTAGTAAATGCCCACAACCGTATCACTCATGTTTGTGTGTCCCTTGACTCTTACCCATGAGCTCTCAACACTTTCAGCATCTCCCCTAAGCATTGTAGTTGCTTGCTCACACAGAGAGCAACTCTATCACCTTACTTACAACTGTATACATGTCAGGAAGAAGTCTATTCTTCCTGACAAGTATACAGTTGTCCATTATAGCATTCCAGTCATGGAACCTGTCTCACCACAGCTCTATAACCACACTGAGATCGTGGCCCCATGACTACTCCCAGATCTCAATTCATCTTGCTTGTTCCCCATACTTCTTGTGTTGGTGTACAGACACTTCAGAGACTTAGTAGAAGAGCATCTATTACTGTTGTAGGTATCACATAACTCACCATCTCCTACAACCCCTGGGATAGCAGTGGAGTTGGTACACTGACTCACAAATGTCCCAGGCTTGTCTTCAGTAAGTCTGGTTTTCCCCTCTTCCCCCTTCAAAATTAAAGACTTAACAACCTTGTCCTGGTATGTAGTGGTTTGGGTGTTACTTGCTCCCCCACACTTTGGAAATCACCCAGACTAGACTCAGCTGGCTCTGGAAACTGAATGAAGCTTATATTTACAGCTGGCACAATTTACAAGTAGATATTTACAGTATATACAGTTACATACAGAAACATACAAGTTGAAGGTAACACAAAAACACAACATCCTTCCCAGAAACCTGAGTCCCCAGGAGGGGCTCCCAACCACCCTTCCACCCTCTCCCACCCCTCTACCTTACCCTAGACGTTGCGTTGTGCCCCAAAGAAGAATGGAGGGTTGGCCAGGGGGGGTTAGGAAGCACGTGGATTAATCAGAGAGATGGTAGGTGAGGTTAGAGAGAAACGTAGCCCAGAGTCCAGACAGTGCCCAAATGCCTTATCAGTGTTTACACTCTTGCTCTTACACATCTCAGTAAGCCTATGAGTGAAGCAGACATCACCACTGTTTCCCTTTCACAGCCTGTGATCTAATCCTTCTCATCAAAACAGTCTAGCTAGCTTCAAACTAGGTAGTTCTTGCCCCAGGACTGTTTTTGCTCTTTGAAACATGCACTTCCTATTAATAGTTAGCAGCTGTGGGATTCTGTAAAGTAGACCACAATCAAAGAACTAAAATTCCTGCTGTTGGCCCAGTCCCATAGCCAGGCATTAATATGCTGGCTTTTCATGTTCATGCCCTCATCATAATTAATGATGAGACAGAAAGAAATACTGCTTGTGCTCCTGACCCCTTCGTCATTCATCCCAGGGCTCTGAAGTCTGTATTCACTGCTCTCAAATGTCTTGTTTCATCATCGCCTATGCGCAAACTATCAATAGGTAGCAGTCAGTTGGGTGGATTAGGGTAGGAAGTTTTCTCACTACATCCTTAACCTTGGCACCACGAAGGCAACACACTTCCCTAAGGAAGTGGATCAGGCCTGCATGTAGGACCCTCAATACCCTTCAGAAGTGAGTCCCTGATGACAGAAAAAAAAAATAGTAAAAAAAATAGTAAGAAGGGAAAAAAATGGTAGGATTTTAAATTTTTTTAATCAATAATCAAGTACTTAGAACCAACAGGTCTGAGTGAATTCTAGTGGCTGTTCAAAAGTAACGCAACCTGTATTATTACTATGATTTTTAAAATCACATTGAAGATAACTTCACTGGATTAAAGTAACTGTCTGCATGACCACAGTTCTGTCACTATATCTGCATGCTACTGGAAGCAATAGAGATTTTGGATATAAGACACTAAATTTACACACAAGTCTAATTTTCTGTGTAGAGTTCTTACACCATCACCCAAAGCCTGCAATGAAGAAGGCAGAACTTAAGTGTGACATTTGCTCAATTCATTTTCAAGGGAAATTCAGAGTAATGTATCTAGGTGTTAAGTGCTGTTATTGGACACAAACTGTAAAATTTCTTTGTTTAACAGTTTAAAACCAGGATTTACTTAAGTATGAATTAAATTACTTGGTAAACCCATCAGTACTGAAGGAAATTAACAATACTGGATTGGTTGTTCTGTTTCAACTTCATCAAATGATCGAGGCAACAATGTAAAAAGTCTGAAAAACTGACAGCTGGTCTGCATATTCCCTTTCCTCTTAAGGCAATAACTTATAAAACAGAAGAAAAGAAAATATGCCAAAAGGAAAAGAAAACTGTCCACACTTTTTGCTCACAGCTTGACACGTATGCATAAAAACTTCATGCCACTAGGTGGCCAACTTGACTCTAGAAACAATTTCATGTGAGCTATTAACAGCAGTTTCCTCTATGCAAAATGCAAGGTCAAATAGTTCTGTCAACTTAGCAAAACTATTCCTTTCATGACATAAATAGAAAACAATTCTTTTAAATCTTCTTTCACTATATCTATTAAAAACAAAAATGGGGAGAAGGGAATGATAAAAAAGCCAAGTAAAATGCTACTTTTTGCATATCGAAACTCAGCAAAAATCCACCTCCTTCATAACCACCATGTTAACTACACTTATCTAACTTGAAGTTGTACAACCTTAAAGCAAGACTGGTACTTACGATTTAAATGTACAAGGATTTTTCTTAAGACATCAATAAATTCAGCTATACATCACTGTTATATTTCGTGATTACACTTTCCCTAACTTCATTTTAAATAGTTCTTTTGGATTGTTCAATCTCCTTTACATCAAAATCAATGAACTTCCTCTCTCTTCTCAACTCTTTACTTAAGCTTATTTTTCCATTGCTTGAAAAACTGAAGCAATTGAGGCCAGCTTCTCCACACAGAATAGAGCTTTTTGTACAAGCTTATTTTATTCTGGTACAATGTGGCTTTAGTTTACATGAAAAAAGATGGTATTGTTACATTAACCCTTACTGTTGACTCGTAGACTACTACTTTTATTTAAAAAAGGGAAAGGAAAAACACATGAAAGTTACCACATCTGCTTTTGTTGCCTTTGTAATAACTTTACAGGAAGGTATTAAGGAGCTGGTCAGGCTCTTTCCTCTCTACATAGATTGGCAGACCTCCACATCTACCATCAAAGAAACTGATTACTGATCAACATATTTGCAAAGTACACCTAGAAAAGTATTCCTCTCATTAAACAGAAGAGTCATTCAAAAAAGCAGTCTGATGCTGAAGGAGAAATTCATTCAGTACTCACCTTGTTGATCTGACTCTGCATTTCTTGAAACCAGAGCACTGATTGCTGGGAATGTAACGCTTGACATTGCTGCTACAGCTCCTGCTGCCCACATCATCCTATATTAAATACATAACTTCATTTTAAAAATACACTACACATATAATTACTCCCCACTACTCCAAAAAGGGCCATAAGAATATCCTTTTTTAAGGCTTAATGCCCTTTCAAAGCAATTCCTATTAAACACCTAAAGACAGGAAAGTGCTCAGCCTGGGCCTTCTTCCTGCTCCCTTCTCACAAACTACCCTGTGCTTGCTGGAACAGAAGCCCATTAGATTATGGAGGAAAAGGGAGGGGTGTGAATGCAGTGATGCATGGGTTTTCCCTTTGCAAAGGGAGGGCTGTACTAAGGAACAATTTCCAAGGTGCCGAAGTGAGACAGTTCTCCAACGCACATAACTCACTAGGAAGTGCTCTAGTGAAAAAACAAGCATTCATCACTGCTGATGGGACTAACTTTGTCAAGAAAAAGGTGTTTTGGCTTATGGTTCTAGTTCACTTTATTTACAGACACTCTACTTACAAAATGGTGCAAAAACTCCTTTTTCAAATGGGCAACTTTGGTATACCTGGAAAATTCTATCATTCCTACATGTGCAAAATACAAACCAAAGTTCGGTAGTGTAATACAAATGAGAACACTTAACTCCCAGACTATTTAAACACTCATGGCAACATAACTAACTAAAGGGTAGAAATTCTTGGATAAAAACATTTTCAGTTGCCTGAAAGTATGCACCTAAGAAAATGAATACTTACCAAGGCTGAGATCCAAAACCATACCAAGCCAACTGAAGAATCTGAAAGCCAAGGCCAAGGAGAACTGTATTTTTATTCCCTATAGACCTCATCAAGATACTGAGAAACACAGTCTGAAAGAGAAATTGGTTTATCCAAAAGTTATTTCAAAAAGACAGATTGCTAAAATAATTCATCTTCCTACACAAAGTAACTCTGAAGATCTTTCAACTGCAATGAAATTCACACTATTTGTGCTCTTAACCTCCCCTGTATTAAATCCAAAATGTGAAACAATCCTATCAACTTTTGAAATAAAGATGTTCTTAACTATTAAAAGGTTGCTACTTCAGGAAGACTGAGAAGAGAATACATTGCTATTTCTACAGACATTATATCTGTTTCTATTGTATAGGCTGGGTATGGGTTAAATTCACCAGTCTCTACAATTACTAGAGGAAAAAAAGACTGTTAGCTCAGAAAAATTCGTCTCTCTAGGTCAGATGAGTTACTAGCCAAATTTACAATTAAAGCCATGTAAATCTTGCTGTTCTTCCAGTTTCACCACATGCACTGAGATATGCTCAAGGTCAGTTCATTGCCATCTTTAATTACTCTTTAATGACTCTTTATATCACTGATATGACCTTTTTATTTGCAACGGAAACCAATCCTAAAGAAAGACCACTGCTCTCCATCTCTTAATACGTAACTGCTCAGAGGCAAAGAAGACCCAATTCAGACAGAATAGCAATACAGTCATGACAAGAAGCAGTAGTGAGGTAAAGTCCATATAGACAACTTCACTCAACACAGCATATGCTTTTCTTTAACATGAGAAACTCAGCAATGCAAGCCAGAGAAAAGGAATTAGAAGGACTGCAGAGAAAAGGACTCTTCCTTTCTCATGTCATGTATGTGTTGCTCACACTAGATTTCTTGATTCTCATTCTTTGACAGAGCTAGCTTGAAAAATAAACAATTCTACCCACATGTGACAGCTTTCTGTAGATACTAATTATGCTGACACAGATCTGTATTTATGAAGCAAAGCTTATTTCAATAAGCTACACTCCTCAAAGACTTAAAAATATCAGTGCAGAGTTTCCTCATTTTAACACTGAAAATTATAAATTAGAAGGGCAGCTATTTTAGAGACTTTTAGCAAAAACGCTGGTCTGAATAATTATGATTGGCAAATGTGAGTGCACATAGCAGCATCACAACAAATCACAGAGTGAGGACTAAGATAATGACTTGGAAAGACGCAATGATAATGAAGGACACATCTGACACTAGTAAAACTGGTAAATAGTGAAGAACATGTTGTTTACATCAAACTGGTAAGACCTCTATTCTGCTAAGGATGGTAACAAGTGCCATTCCTCTTCATGTCACCCCAATCAGAAGACAAACTGTACATATGAGGATACAAAAGACTATCATAAAAACTTTGATTTCTTAAAATGTATAAAGGTCCTGCCCAAAAACCATCTCACTGTTTCAAATTAAAAGGTGTGAAAGCAATATATCTAGGCCTAACAGTTCCTTAGATCCCATGCTGAGTCTAAGTAACCCTGCACAGAACATGTCAACACCTGCCCTGCTTGTATACAAGTTTGATCCATAATCCAATGGAATAGATGCAAACAGCATTACTTTCGCTTAAAAGATAGCACATTTCCCTTTCAGAAGGTCTTGTGTTAAGTGACAGATTTTCTACACCACTGCAACCACTTAAAGTCAGAGTTCTGGTAAATCTACTGATGGAAGCTTAGCAAATTTTAAATTTCATTTTCTGATGCCCAGGCCCAGTATTTCCAAGGAATGCAGATTTATAGGCTAGACATTTACACAAACTATATATGAATGTAATCTTTAGTCAGTGCAAGATACAATGGCATTTTAGAGCACATAAGAACTTCATACAAGCTTAAGAATCAGAAAAATGTGCCTTGTCATTTCAGTTTGTACTATTTAACAAAATGCTAGAAAGAATAAAGCTTACCTGAGCTATTATAGACAGAATGCCTACCACAGCTATAAATGCTGCAATGCTAGCAGATCCAAAACCTATAATCTGAAGAGAGGCAGAAAACACATAAAACAAATGCCAAACACAATCCAGGATGATGACTAGCAAAGAAATAGCTTCTTCAAGCAAAACACTGATGCTTGCGTATAATCTGAATCCACACAGGAAGCATCCACTTTCAAGAATAATCCTTAACTGCTTGCAAAAAAATCCACCCAAGACAAATACTTCCTTTAAAAAAAAAAGAGAACACAGAGAAAGTAGTGTACCTGGAAACTGAGATTCTCTGATCCCTCTTGCAGACATAACAGCTCTTCAATAGGTGATATCTCACCTCAAGATAAACACCGCTGCACTGAACAGGAAGGTGTGCTTAACTTTGTGCATATGTCCTCAAGCAGGGTTTATAAGCCAGAAGCCAAGTGTTACTCAGTCTCTGGCATATCAAAGTACCCTGTCTTTATTTTTTAAAGCTACATTATGCCAGAAAACAGTTTTCTGAGCAAAATCTTGAAGAAGAAACAGGTCATAAGGAGTATTTACTTAAATATCCTTAGTAAGATATGAAGACACGAACATTTACCTGTCTCAAGTACAGAAAAAAACTAGAATACTGGCCAGCCTCAGGTAGATAGGAGAGAAAAACTGTAATGCAGATTGGAAGGACCGCAGTATCTTTTCTGACTTTCTTCAGAGACTGTAAAACAAAGAAATGAAACAAGCATTGGAACATTTACACAAAGTCTAATGGAAACAAAGAAAGTAGAAAGTGGATTTACTTTTAATAAAACCAATTCTATTCACCTATATATGCCAAAATGAAAAAAATCACACACAGAAGAGTGAAGCTGAAGCCAGAAATCTCCCTGTTATATAAGGTTTGTGGCATCTAATTCTTCTGCAAATTTTCCATTGATCTTTGAAGCGACTGTTCAGTGTAAAATTTTAAGTATACACTGAAAACACCATCATAAAATATTTAGGAAAACACATACTTCTGTTAGATCTTCATTACCACAGAATCACAGAATTAACCAGATCGAGTCCAACCTACCACCTAGCCCTTCTACTAACTAAACCATGGCACTAAATGCCTCATCCAGCCTGCTTTTAAACACCTCCAGAGTTGGTGACTCCACTACCTCCCTAGGCAGCCCATTCCAATGGCCCATCACTCTTTCTGTGAAGAATTTCTTCCTATGTCCAACCTAAACCTGCCCTGGTGCAGTCTGAGACTGTGTCCTTTAGTTCTGTTATTGGGTGCCTGGGAGAAGAGACCAACCCCCATCTGGCTACAACCTCCTTTCAGTAGTTGCAGAAACTGTAAGTTGCTCTGAAAAATATAGTCTCGTTGCAAACACTTCTCTGCTCATATTTTGATTTTTTTAAACTTGTACATTTCCTACACACGTTAACCCTAATATAAATCACTTTTAAGTAATAAATAAATTGTGGAAAACAAATTTTTAAAAGAAACACAAAACACTACAGGTTTAAAAAAATCACCAAATCCAACCCCCTACTAAAGCATGTTTGTCTAGATCAGATTACACAGGAATAAATTCAGGCAGGTGTTTAGATGGAGACTACACAACCTCTCACAGAACCACAGAATGTTAGGGGCTGGAAGGAAACTTGAAAGATCATCTAATACAACCCTCCTGCCTGAGGAGAATCACCTCGATCAGGTCACACAAGAATTCATCCAGGTAGGATCTGAATGTCTCTAGAGAAAGAGACTCCACAATCTCTCTGGGCAGCCTATTCCAGTGCTCCACCACTCTCACAGTGAAAATGTTTTTCCTTACATTTACGTGGCACCTCCTATGCTCCATCTTGCATGCACTGCCTCTTGTCCTATCATCGGACATCACTAAGAGCCTGGCTCTGTCCTCCCAACATTTGTCCTTCACATATTTATAAATATTATAATGAGGTCGCTTCTCAGTGTCCTCTTCTCCAGGCTACTGAGGTCTAGGTCCCTCTGCTTTTCTTCATAAGGTAAATATTCCACCCCCTGAATCATCTTTGTGGCTCTGTGCCAGACTCTTTCATAAAGCCTTCTCCAGTGCTCCATCACTCTCGAAGTAAAGTCTTTCCTTCTGTTTAAGTGAAACCTCTTGTGTTCTAGAACCTGTTTCCCCTTGTCCTATCACTGAAAAGAGCTCACCATCATCCTCTCGACCTTCACCATTCAGATATTTATACACATTGGTAAGATCCTCTCTCAGTGTCCTCTTACCCAACTAAAAAGCCCCAGGTCTCTGAGTTTCTTTTCCTAACATTTCCCACTTTCATTGGACTCTCCCCAGTAATTCTCTGCCTCTCTTGAACTGGGGAGACCAAAAATGGACACAATACTTCAGTGTGGTCTTACAAAAGCAGAATAGAGGGAGAAAAGAACAAGTTAGATTGGTAAATGTGAACAAGTTACTAGAAAGACTGCATAACGTGTTTTAACTCTTCCTATACATGCATGTAGAAAAATCAGATTATAGATCCATTTTGTATTAAATAGAAATCACATATAAGCAAAAGGAGAACTAAAGAGTGGGAAGATACCTTGCCAACCAAAGTACAAAGCATAAAATGAATACAGGAAAGTTTTATGAGTTTTTTAGGGTCTGTAACATTTCCCTTACAATAGAATAGAGTAAGTTAGTGTGATGGTTTGGGAGTTACCCACCTCCCCCACTCTTATGAAATCACCCTGACTAGAGTCAGACAGCTGGAAGTTAAGGAATGAAGCTTTTATATTCACATCTTAGCACAATATACAAGCAGATATTTACAATATATTACAAATATATACAACTATATACAGAAATAGACAAGTTAAAGGTAATACAGAAACACAACCCTCCCAGAAATCAGAGTCCCCAGGAGGGGCTCCCAACCACCCTTCCACCTCCTTTCCACCCCTCTACCTTATCCCAGACTTTGCCTTACATTCAAGGCGAGTTTGGAGGACCAGCAAGGAGGGTTAGAAGCAAAAGGATTAGTTACACAGATCCAAGCAGAAACACGCACTCAGACAGAGAGACACACTGTCGTACCTATGTTTGTGTTCTTGTTTTTATACATCTCAGCAAACCTACGAGTGAAGTAACATCACCATTATTTCCTTTTCACAGCCTATAATCTAATTTCTCTCATTAAAATATTCCAATTAGTCTCAAATTAGGACAATCAGAAAAGTGAAGCATCCTCCCTTTTGACTTAGCATGAAAGATTATTTCCAAGAATCATATTTGTGCTAGTTTAAAGCTAGCTAGAATGTTTTGGTGAGAAGAACTAGATTACAGTCTGCGAAAGGGAAACAATGGTGATGTTTATTTCACACCCAAACCATCACAATATTTAATCATATTTCAAGAATCACTCAATCCACAAAGTTTGGTGACGTTCTGGTTTTTAAACGTAGCTAGGTTGTTCTGTGCAAGAGAAGAGTACAGAGATTAAGGAATACTGAAACCAAGCAAGCAATACAATTAAAGATTTGTCAAACTTTAAAAACACAGTTAATTATTATTAACTAATCATCAATTATTTTTTAATTAATTATTGATATGTATCTTACTGCAAAAGGGTCTGCTTGTTCCCATGATATAGGAGTTCCCCATGAAGTAGGTCTCATTTTTTCTGGCAGAGACTCTGGTACAGCTATCACAATGAAGCAGATGTCCACAACTGCCACCAATGTTGCCACTAGCACAACAAGATTATCTCCATAGCTGGCAGATAGGTATGCACCAATAGCAGGACTTGTTACCAAACTTGCTGCAAAGGTGGCAGAAACCTATGCACGAGAAGAGTTTACAAACTAGGTGAGGTGATTATTCTGCCATTGCAGAAAAATGAAGTAACTTGATCAACACCACCACTCCTCCCTAGAAGTGCACTGTAAAAAATTAATAGTAACAAAAAAACCTCAAGTAAATAAAAATCAAACCAAACAACAAGAAAAAACAACAAATTATCACTTATGACAATAAAACATAGGTTGAAATAAAATTTCTCCAACTTCCTCCACAGTTCACCACAGGAAAGAAGATTTGCAGTCAAAGAGCAAGTCTGGCTTAATGAAGACACTCTTTTGTTCTCCAGTTAAGAATATGACAAATTTTCACTGAAGTTATCAGCACATTTAAATGCCTGCTTAAGTGAACCTGAGCCTCAGCATGTTGGGTAATACAGACAACAGTACATAATACCTGTCTGAATCATTGGCATTCTAAATACATAGCTACCAACGGGTAGCACAGCAAACCAGAAAATCAATAGCTGTGACAACGTCCAACGATGGTATTGCTTTATACTATGTTGTAGTGACATGCAGCTACTAAGGGATCACCTACTGTTTTCACACACAGCAGAACATGATGAGAATCAACTGCTGTAGTTAAATTTTACTATAATCAGAAAAAGCTAGAGTAAAGCTCATTTTTTTAATTACTACTCTTTTCCAATCCTCAAAACAAAACCACCATGCATTACTATTCAACAGAGTAAGTAAAACACAGGATAAACATTTAGCTTTATGCCAAGCTAGAAAAAAAATCCTAAGTATAACAAGTAAATTGATTAGAAATAACCCATTAAAACAACAGCATTTTTGTTTATAACTTTACAGAATTTCAGATCAAGATGGTTTTGTTAACTAAAAACTCCTTGAAAGCAGGCAAATCTATGCTCCAATATATTCATGGACCTCTTTATAGTCAGGAAAAATAAAGTGCAAATTCCAGAACCTTAACATCTGTCTTGTGCTCTGATAAAAGAAGGCACACAAGTTTTATTCAAGGAAATGAAGTCCTTACTTTTTTCGTAACTGTTAAATCAACATCTGAGGGATAATACGGCTAAAAAAATAAAGGGAAGTCTTAACAGCTTGAAGTACAGTACAATCAGCCAAAACCCAAGTTTGCTAATATCTGTATAGTGAAAACACATGTACAGAGGATGAAGGGATCATAGGATCATAGAATCACAGAATTAATCAGGTTGGAAGAGACCTCCAAGATCATACAGTCTAACCTATCACCCAGCTCTGTCCAATCAACAAGACCATGGCATTAAGTGCCTCATCCAGGCTTTTCTTGAACACCTCCAGGGATGGTGACTTCACCACCTCCCTGGGCAGCCCATTCCAATGGCAAATCACTCTCTCTGTGAAAAACTTCCTCCTAACATCCAGCCTATACTGCTCCTGGCATATTCAAAGGACATGGGTATCTACCAATGGGCCTCTAAAACCTAACCCAATATAGGTATTCAGGAAGCCAATTCTGGAAAGGTTAGTTTGTACTGCACTGCTAATTAAGAAAGTCCATAGTTAAGTTACTAAAATTCATTGGCTACTGGAATGGGCTGCCCAGGGAGGTGGTGGAGTCGCCATCTCTGGAGCTGTTCAAGGCAGGATTGGACGTGGCACTTGGTGCCATGGTCTAGCTTTGAGCTCTGTGGTAACGGGTTGGACTTGATGATCTATGAGGTCTCTTCCAACTTTGGTAATACTGTGATACTGTAAAATTACTTGTACTATGTATTCCTGCCTGTCTTGACTATAGAAAAAAAGACATCCTATACTAAAAAGAAACCACACAAACTAAAAGTGCAATTTACAAGTGGCTGACAGAAATTGCCAAATATAGTATAAAATAACGTGCATTGCTTTTAACTGCATTTTCTGTTCTGCCTGTGAAGTTCAAAATACATTTTGTTACAGATGTCCTAGGTGCAGCTAAAGTTGGCAAATTCTTATTCTGATACACTGAGCACTGAGCAGCCTGTGCAGCAATAAAAAAGTAAATTACATTTCCCAAACTCTGATGCATGGTTCATTCTTTTCTCTACCAACCTCATTACATAAATCAGTAAAATAATCTGTTCATTAAAACACAAGATCGATACTAAGATCATAATCTGACCTTTTTAACAAGTTTATCATATCTTACCAGTCCATAGGCTGCAATTCTTTCATGTTCTTGAGTTACATCAGCTACATAGGCAAATATTACCGAAAAGGTAACAGAAAAGATTCCAGATACCGAAATCATAGCGAAGTACCACCTAATGATAACAGAAGTAACAATTAGAAAGTTTAAGGTAAGACTTCTTGATGTTCCCTTACTAATCAAGCAAGTCTGTAGTCATGCTATGAAAACTGCTCCACGAGAACTAACATTGAACTTCACTGGAAATGATTAATTGTGCAGTCTCACTTAAATACACAGAAAAGAGTATTTTATTTTTTTATATGTTACTGTTTACTTCATGTCACCCTAGAAGTAGTAGACCCTTCAGGTCAGGGTGCCTATTTATTTTCACACTGTAAACACTGAAGTCTAAGTTACGAAAACGAAACTATTGTAGAATTCAGTTTCTCAACCAGTTAAGAAACAAACTATTACACATTATGCTTTGGAGGACTAACTCAAAGCACTTCTGTAATCTCCTAAGTTTCACAACGAAAATAAATAAAACAGAAATCAAGTCAATCCCACTCAGCTATAATTCCAACACTGCCTAATCAAACAGTTGAAAGATGTCAGTTGTAGCAATTCTGCTCAATAAATGTTAAGATTCATTTAGCTTTAAAAACATGCTTATGACAGCATTGTCAGTCCTCAAGGGGGGAAAAACAAGCTGAACTTAAAACTGAAAAGGACAGGGCTATCAAACCATTTCAACTGCTCTTTAACTTGTGTGAATACAGTAACTAAATCACATTCCATTATTTCTTCTTATAAGAGATGCAGTTTTAACACGTGTACTAGTTTGAAGTTAGGTAGAATGTTATGGTGAGAAGAACTAGATTACAGGCTGTGAAACAATTGTGATGTCTACTTCACTCATAGGCTTGCTCATATGTGTAAGAACTAGAGTGGAAATACAGATAGGGTAGATGCTCTCTGTCTGGGCTGTGGGCTACCTTTCTCTCTCTAACCTTACCTGCCATCTCTTTGATTAATGCACCTGCTTCCTAACAACCCTGGCCGACCCTCCACTCTTCCTTGGGCATCAGTCAATGTCTGGGGTAAGGTAGAGAGGGGTGGGAGAAGGTGGAAGGGCGGTTGGGAGCCCCTCCTGGGGACTCAAGTTTCTGAGAGGGGTGTTTCTGTATTACCTTTTACCTTGTATATTTCTGTATATATCTGTATATACTGTAAATATCTGCTTGTAAATTGTGCCAGCTGTAAATATAAGCTTCATTCAATTTCCAGAGCCAGCTGAGTCTAGTCTGGGTGATTTCCAAAGTGTGCAAGGGCGGGTAACACCCAAACCATCACAGCTTCTATTTTGGCACTCCAACATGGGGCAAATTAGTTTTGATTGATTGTTAATTAACTCTGGGGATTAGAATGAAGCTGAAGAAGCTATTTTACTTAGTGGGGGCTGCTGTGTGGCCAATTTTTTGTTTCTTCGTCTACCAGTGGGTGACAGCTCAAATTTGTTACCTTTTATTTAGTCTAATTTGGAGAAAAATTAAGGCAATGTTTTTTGATTTTGGGGACTATGTTCTTGGATATGTTAGATTTAACATTACAGGGCTTTTTACCAGCAATAATTCAGGAAATGATACACCAACTGCTTTATGAACAGCTTTCACGAGAGTCATTTTGCCTAGACTCAGTCACCTAACCCTTGCTCTGAATGTTTTCCACGTGGCACTGTGGCATTTCTGTCGTGTGTTATCTTAAGTCTTGTAATTTCGGATTTTTTAATAATTTTGACATTATGTATGAGAAATTCGGATATGATGCCTTTAAGGAGCCAGAGAAATGAGACAGCTATCCTTGACTAAAGGTAAAGTAAACAATTCCAGCTCGAAGGGAGAGCAAGGCAGGGCCACCGCTGCACTTCCTCCCATTGACCCTGGGCATGCTGCCAAAGTCTCAGTTGTTGACAAAGACATCAATAACATGGCACATAGCAAAGGAACAGAGATAACTGCTCAGGCTTCAGGTGTTCCTTCAGCTAATTTGACTCCTCAGGCAGCAAAAACCATTAACCCTAAGTCAGATTCGAAATCACAGGCCTCAGGTCAGACCCCCAATAATTCAGACCTACTAGAGGAGTCATCAAACTCCATCCCAGCTCAAATTATTCTGACTCCAGCCAAAGCCCAGGTTAAGATGAAACATTTGACAAGGAGTGATTCAAAAGAGGACTTAGGACAAGGGACCTCAGGTGCACAACAGAAGGAAGAGAAATATAGTCTTTCAGATTTGGTGAACATACTTAGATCTTGGTACGCTGACTAGAGGAGAGTTGTGAGATTGGCTGCCAAGAAAGAGGATGGTTCCGAGGAGTTTAAGAGTGTTCTTAGGGAAGTTCTGTTTCTAGGCCAGGGACACGCAGAACAACAAGAGGAAGAGGAGAAGGATGACATCCAGGATTCCAATGATCCCCTCAGAGAGGTCAGGGAAGTTAGAAAGGAATATTTAAGGGAATCAGGAGAGCAAATCATAAGCTGGCTGGTGAGATGCTGTACTATTGGTGCAAATGTCCTACAGATAAGAGACAAGTCTGCCAAGCAGCTAGGGCCACGCACCAAGGAGAGTGGAGTGGACAAATACCTAGCAAGTCCTCTTGGTAAGGTTAGCTTGTGGACAACCTCCCATTGGCTGTGGTTATGAGATATCCTTCCTGAGATGATCTGCCTTGGGCGGCTCAATGGAACACCACTGAGCAGGGAATTAAGCT